>OV651813.1:45093840-45596399 GCA_927349885.1 Psylliodes chrysocephalus
CAACTTCCTTAGGGACGCCAGAACGACAATTTCACGAAGAGCTAGCGTGAAAATATCCCATCGCTCAGAGTCAAGTATTTAAAAAAAATTGTCCCACTTGGTGTATGAAGCTGCTCAGCTCAGTTACAAAATCCATGTACTGGGGATTGTATATCTTAATGCCTCTTTTGTAGTGATGTATTGCTGTTATTTCTGTCTGGAATACTGCTTGGAATACTGTCCGCTCAGTGTGATTCTTGTCTTTGGCTTCGCACAACTAAATTAAGTAAAAAAATTCAGGAATGGTAAAAAATAAATAAGACCTCTCGATTATCAGGACGCACAGCTACCTGAGGTCAAGAAATTAATTTTAAATTAAGAAAACTTAAAAAGAATAATAACCTAATTAGATTTGAATCTTTCATAAGGAAAATGGAGAAGAATTGCAGAAGAAGTTAAGAGATACAAATAATATAACAAATGCTTATTGGATTAACCTTTTTTAAGCCTGCGGCAACGAGACTTGTTATGCTTCCTATATATTTTTTATAATGCTTACTAAACTCAGTTGTAAATTCAACAACTTTCTCATGTATAAGAATATCTGAAAATGTTTGAAATGACAGAA
Source organism: Psylliodes chrysocephalus (assembly GCA_927349885.1). Lineage (NCBI taxonomy): Eukaryota > Metazoa > Arthropoda > Insecta > Coleoptera > Chrysomelidae > Psylliodes > Psylliodes chrysocephalus. Next base: position 45,094,448 of record OV651813.1, read on the forward strand.
CTGTTACCATTTTTATTAGGTAGTTTTCAATAAAAACGTAGATCGTGATCTAAGAAGATAGCGTAGCAAACTTGACAATGAATGATGGTTTAACAATTCGAATAAAGTTCAGTTTTACTTGAAATTCGACCCGCTGGCATTGACCTATTCCATAGAAATGTATTAGTCGAGTGTACGTAGAAGGTGGCTTTCACTTTTCGATCACTTTTTTATACCAAAGTTGTCCTGATATAAGTTTATGGACTGAACCTCTTCGTTACGTAAAGTAGTATCTACCTACAACAGCGATATTACCGGTTTTGGAGAATTCTTCGGCATGGGAATTTCTGTTTGTGTGAACTTTATAGTTTTAGATTAGTTGTTCTAATAGACTTATATAATTGAACAATAATTATTAATTTCATTTCAAATATAGCCTAGTTTACGTTATGTGGAAACGGAAGATAATTTTAGAAATTTATCTGTCTATAATTTCATAACATTTTTTTCAACCATTTAACTTCCTTATTTTTAAATAAATCTCTCATACCTAATGAGTAATCATTATTTTTTCCGACATTTTACAAAATATATAACAATAATAATAATATTTCTCTCCCTAATTCATCCCCTTACGAGTGAATTTCAACCCCTGAAGTTGACTGAACGACTTGTGTAGGGGAAGGGACGGCTATTATTATTATTATTATTTGCCGTATTGCTATGAGGCGACTTAAAGATGATTGATGGTGAGGTGAGGTGAGGGAAAACCCAGAAAACCTCACTCACCATCATCGAGACGGTGACGCATGGCGATTTTATATAATTATATAATTGAAATAGATGTTAAATATACTTACAGAAACTATCCTCTCAATAATTTTTTTGTGTAAACTGCAACTTACCTAAAAAGAAATAAAATATTAATATTAATTATGTTACAAAGCTACTATTACAAATATTAACAATAACATTGTCACCTTAGATTATAAGGCTTTGAACACAAATTCTAATTTTTATTTTTTGTATTACAAGATGGATATTTATATACCAAAATATCAACATTTAAAAATGACAAATGAAAAGCCTAATAAAAGGATATAGGGAACCGCTGCCTTTGAATAACAAGGTCCTGTGAATCTAATTATTATTAGGAATGATCTCAAGTCAGGTCAGCCTTGATGTATGGGTCGTAATATTGAGCAGTTAATAAAATATACGAGCAGAAAATACACATTGCTGAGATGAGATTGCTGCTGTAGATGAGCGAGGTCACAAGTCGTGACAGAATTATAAAGACACAGTTTAGGAGTTGCAACTATAGATAAAAGAATGAAAGAAAATACGATTAGGTAGTTGGGAAAATTTAAAAGAGAACTAGGAAAGCTTTTGAGAAAAAAGAAAGAGTAACCAGGAAAATTGTTTGGAATACCTATTAGTCTTAATATGAAGGAAAATGGTACAGAATAGGGCATAGTGGACGAGTTAAAAATAGGTGCAATTGGGGGATGTTAGCGGCGATATCTCAGAATATCTTGAGAATTAAAAACAAATAAACGCAAAAAGAGGTCGATATTTATTCCAAGGGGGATACCTTCCACCACATCCTTAATTTTCATAAGTCATTCCTCACCCCCTATGCCAATTTAAATGGGAGAAGGTAATTTTATGGGGAATTCAGCAATATGACTATATATTGCGTACTTTTGATTTTAGCGACCTCTAGCATGATTAAAACGTACCTATATTGTAAAGTGTATTTGTAAATGTAATTTTATTAGTATTTTTATTTGAATGAATGAACTTAAATAATATTTGATTTTGTTTATAGTAATTTTTTTGTCTACGGTTAAAATTTCCTACAGGGTTGCCAAATTTTCATTTGTTCCAAACAATTTTTTTTAACGAAGAAGGATCTCTCAAATGTGGTCAACTTCAATGAGGCAATAAAACGCAAAATCAGTACCACTCAGATTTATTAATTTAGGCGACCTGTTTTCGCTAATTAGCCATCCTCAAACATATAAAGATGTAAAAAACAATGTTTAACATGGTTGTATAGAAACTGGGAGCCATTCGAACTTAAAACCACATTCAAAAAAACTTGTACCATTACTATATTCATTTATACAGTTATAAATAATAAAAATCTTTAATACAACTGTAGACATATTAATTTTGTCTTTTTAATTTTTTAATTTATTAATAAGTTTAAACTCTACTTAATGTAGTACATCCAATATTCGATTTTTAAATTTATAATTTTTCTATTAACTAAACCATGGACCCAAGGTTTTAGTACTGCTAAATTTCTATACAACCATGTTAAAAATGGTTTTTTACACCTATACAGGCTTAAGGATGACTAATTAGCATAAACCCGTCATATAAATAAATAAATCTGTGTGGTACTGAATTTGCGTATTATCTAATTTTTTTTAAATGTGCCATGAATTGGAAAACTAATGTTTTAATTGTCTTGAATAAATAAAGGTATTTTACAAACCTGACTCCTTCAGATAAAAATTAATTTTCAACGCTAATTTTTTTATCAAATTTTATTGTAAATCATGCACCATTTAAACTGAAATTACTATGTAAGTAGGTAGGTTGGTAGGTAAAAATAACACCATGGAAAAATTAATGACATTTATACTTAAACCCAGTGGCGGCTCGTGAGCTGCGAAGGTAAGAGGGTGCCAATTGAAATAAAAAAAGGTATATAAAGGGTGTCCCAAATTGTTTTACCCAGGCTAAAAAATACATTGAAACAAGAGAAGGAGAAGACAAGAAATAAATATCAACAAACAAAGAGTAGTAATAACTTATAATAAGTGCTCAAATTGCCCACCTCCCACTTCCAATAGATTTCTAGTACAGGCAGCTCGAATCATGGCCGGGGTAAATGTGGTACAAGCATGTCTGATTCTATTTTTAAATCTTCTAAGTCCTCTGGTTTTGTTTTGTATACTACGTCCTTTATAGTACCCCAGAAAAAATAAACTAGAGGCGACAAATCAGGTGACCTATTCGGCCACTGGATAATTGGAGAATGCGTGGATATAACATGGTTTCCATAAGTGTTTGCCAAATATTGGCTCACAATTTGTGCATTATGAGCTGGTGCACCATCTTGCTGCCACCACATATCACGTCTTTGATTAAGAGGAACACCTTCCAACAAATCAAGAACGGTATTGATTAAAAAATCACGATAGCCTATTCCCGTTAGAGTGTTTTCATAAAAATGAGGACCTATAATCCTACCATTGAACAAACCACAACATATATTTTGAAACCTTGTTTCTCTTATCCAGAGGGGATTTGTTGGGGACCCATGATATAAAAAAATAGGTCGGCCACGCGCATAACGTCACGCGTAGAGCTTGTATAGGCGCGAATTTAAAAATACTGACGAACTGTGACGAAAACATAAGCTATTTACAGAAAATTCATGAATATTGAAGGGTAATATTTTATAAATTAGATAATATATTATTATGGGAAAGAGCTATGAGGGAAAATAAATGCAAATACATACATAAAAGAAATACTTATTTTAGTAAGAGTTTTTCCTTTTTCTTTTTAATTTATTTTTGTTATACAAATTCCAAGGCATGTTTTTAATTTTAAAGAACATTCGACTTCTAAAGAATAGTTTTTATAATTAGGATAATCTTCGTAACTCGGAACTACTCAGGTGGGGACCCTGGGTAAAATTTCACATCTGGGGACGCCGGAAATGTTTAGCTGATTAGGATTCGCAACTGGTGACTCATTTACCTGCATTATATTACCCAATCAAATATATTTAACTACTTATTCTATGGAAAAGATGAGATTTATGTATAAGTAAGATAACAAAAATAGATTATTAAAAACTATTTTTTATACATATAATATAGCGCAGAACATAAAAATATTGAACAAAATACAAATAACTGCTACATGGTGGGTTTACATACAAAATAAAAATAAATTATTTAAATTTACCTGCACGTCCACAGGCCACTGCAAGGGCGGCCCCAGCAATTCCCTTTTAAGCATATTTTTTTTAATAAAAGGCTTATAGAATATAAGAATTTTAATCCAGAGGGACGTAGCTCCTTGAGACTCCCCACACCTTGGGCCACTTCTGACTAACCTCTTACTACCGATGAAAGCAAAAAAACAATATTTTTTAAAATCTTTGCTTTAATTGTTACTGTTATATCGGTAAATTGCGTACCCAATTCTTTTAATGTTTTTTACTCACAAAGAACAAAGTTTGCAACATAATATATTAAAAAAAATCGCCTAAAATGTTATAAATCGCCATAAACGACTTAGAAACCACTGTAACGGCGTCTGTCAAATGATATTTACTTCGCGCAAACTTTACTAACTCTACGCATGACGTTAGCGGCGCGATATCCCCCCTGTTGGGGACCAGTAACTGGAATTATAACGATTTAATACACCATTAAGTGGGGTGGGTGGCTCAGTGGTAGAGTCTCTGCCTGTGGATTCAAGGGTCCCAGGTTCGAATCCCACCGTGGGCCGGGGTTTTTTTATTTAATTTAATTATTAAATAAAAAAATTTAATTATTTAAAATTAATTTTGATGCCTTGGTAGGATTCCCCACTCGACCATTCACTGTTGGGTTCTAATTAACAGTGCTGTTCCTGAAGTGGCGCTGGGAAACAGTAACAAAGCCTACACAGAACACACACGATTGAGAATTTAAACACAAACTGAGACTGGCATATTAGGTTTATACACCTAGGCCATAAATCGAAAAAAAAATACACCATTATTATGGAAACGTGATTCGTCGCTCCATAATATTTTATCTAAGAATGTGGCATCGTTTCACCTGAATTCTAGCGAGAAAGTCTAAGCGTCTTTCAAGAGCATTAGGGTGTAAACCTTGGACCAAGTGTATTTTATAAGGATGCTATTTATTGTCTTTTAATATTCTTTGGATGTTATTTTTGCTTATTCCAATTTCGAGTGCCAAATCTCTGATAGAAACATGTGGACTTACATGAACGTAAGCCAAAACATGTATAATATTTTCTTCACTGAAGAAATTGTTCTATTCGGAAAACGTTCATAGTATAATTGTCTAGCTTGTCTTGAATTCTTGCGACATTCGCTGTTGGAACTAAACACAGTAGGCATTTTGAAATAATTTGTTAGGACTTGACAAACTCTAAATTATTGAAAACTTTATCAAGTAAAAACTGCTAATTTTATCGAGTAGTTAAGCTGCACTTCTGTTTGAGATAGACTGATATAGTATTGTTTATAATGCGCTAGAAAACTTACCATGAATTTGACAGCAAACAACTTGATGAAAATGAAAAAAAAAAAAAAAAAAAACGAATCTCACTTATTTATGGAGCGATTTCAAAATTTTAAAAACAGTTGTACAGAGAAAAGTAGCAACTACAAAAATGTAAAGAAAAAAAATTAGGGCGTCGTTAATAATTTTTAAGGGGGTTGTTCCAGGGGCGTAGTTTTTGAGGTTGAGTCATCAATTTTTTATTTGTTTCAAAGTACACCGCCAATTATAATGGATGACTTTTGTCCGGTTGGATTATCTTGCATGGTTTAGAAGTTATAGCATGGGTAAAACAATTTGGAACACCCTGTATAAAGAGTTTTGTTTACTTTTGTTTTAAACGCCTGACCTTAGCAAATTGTTATCTGGCTGCATGACAGTAGTTGTCAGTGTTATAGTCTTTGAATTTCAATAACTGCATATTAGAAAAATGGTTCATTTAACAGAAATGCACAAAATAACAATTCTTCAGATGATTGGTTATGGAAATAACACACGGACACAAATGAAAGTTGCTCGCTTATTTTATGAAAAAATTTGCAAATTTGCCGCGTATATCCCAAGGGACAATTAGTAAAACACATAAGCAGTTTCGCGAGCTTGGACATGTAAGGCAGATAAAAAAAAACAGTTGCCAATGCAATAACTAACGATACCCCAAATTGAATATTATGCTTGCGTTTCAGGAAAACCCACATACTCCTAGTTAGCAAGCAGCTCCAATGTTCGATATTAGCCATTCATCGATTATTCGAACATTAAAAGAAAACGATTTTGATAGGAGTATGCAATTTTGTGAACAAATGATGGCAATGTTAGATAATATGGTGATCCAACTAGAACATGTTTTCTGATGAGTGTAGCTTTACACTTCACGGGCCTCTTAATCGTCAAAATTGCCGGTATTGGTCTAGGGAAAATCCTCACTGGATGAGAGAAGAACATACGCAATGCCCTGAGAAGGTTAATGTTTGGGCAGGAATTGTTGGCGATCATATCATAGGTCCCATTTTCATTGATGGCAATTTGAATGCTTCAAAATAATGTCGTGCCAACTTTAAAGAACTTATATCCTGATCTAGCAAACCCACAAGGTCCAGCGAATATGATATGGTTTCAGCAAGACGGAGCATCGCCCCATTACCGAATCAATGTCCGGGGGCAGTACCTCATTCGAGTATTTCCAAATCGGTGGATAGGGAGGCAAGGATCGATGAAATGGCAAGCACGATTCCCTGATCTGAGCTATTGAGTTACGTTAGAAGACATTTGTGATTCAGATTAGGATGTTACCAAGAGGTTCACGGCGAGCATTTTGAACACCTACATTGAGATGTGTTTTTTTTTTGTTACATTATTAAGAAAGAAACAGTATTACTTATTAGTTTTTGAGTGTGTCGTAACGAATTTCTGTAATTATTTTATTTTATTAATATTTTTGCAATAAATCGGAAACTATTTAATATTTCCGAAACAGTCAGGCATAGGACATAGTACATAAAATTTGTCTAGAATTTTTTGAAGAATCCAAAAATTGTAAAATATACAGGGTGTCGCATTTAAAATAAGAAAGTTGGCATTAGCCACTGTTACATGACACACCCTGTATGAAAAGGTTTTGTTTAAAAAAATGCGCAACTAAAAATACCAATCGACGTGTCCCAGTGTTTTTCTGAACACGTCCCCATTTATTTATTACCGAATTTATTTCATTTGGCTATTCCACACTGTATATTAATAATTCGTGTAATTCCCTAAACTCAAAAATGAACCTATTGGAATTATTCAGGCTTGCTCATTTGTTGCACAAACTTGGACTACTCCCAATAATTCAAAGTAAACTTTTATTTGGGTACATGATGTAAAGGTTCGTATATCTGTTTTACTGTAAAGTATTGCATTGGTATTTATTATTTTAAGTTATCGTTTTCATTGAAGCCTTAATTATGATATCAAAGTTTAGCGCGTTTTTCATATATCATTTACGCATTAATATCAATCGATTGAATTGAAAAATTGCCGGTAATAAGATAATAACTATTATCGTCGAAAATTACCAACATTAGCCACAACCTTCGTACTGTATTAAACTGCCACTTATTTATTTGTTGGGAATTTGGGTTAAGCGGTATAAAAAATGACTCGAGCCGTCAGATTGAACCCGGCGCGGTAATACATTTATTGCACCACTCATAAGGAACAAAAATACTGTTACGACATCGGCGATACCCGTTTCATATGAAACAAAACGGTTTTCGAGCAATCATCGAAAATTCCGTATAATAATCAAACACATGTTACAAAGAAGAAGATATCGAAAAGTAAATAGTGTTAGAGGTAGGTACAAGTAGTACTCGTATACGTCATCATTTATAATTTTAAAATGTGAAAGAAAACGCTTAAAACTTTTTGTGTAAACGGAATAACGCTATGCTATTAATATGCATATAAATAATACTCAGTTTTTTAAAATTTATTTATAATTGCTATTTATTTACGAATAAAATAGTAAAAATGTTTACAATTCGAAGTTTTTTCATTTTAAAACCATGTTTATTGCAAATTAAATAGGTTGTTATAAACATCCCTTAGGCCGGCCATATACATCAGATTTTTTGTCCAATTTTATCCAGAAGACGTGATATTATTAGTGTTGCAGTGGTCTTGCAAGATGGCGACAACTATTAAAAACCTTTATTTACCGATCATGATAATACTTATGGGTTTTATACATTCCATAAACATTTTTTTCTAGGGCTCATCTGATAAAGTCTGACATAGTTTACCATAACGCTACATCTTAACCGCTTATTTTCTTTGTCAATGGTATTCATTCTGACACCGTCCCTTGTAAAAGTTTGTACACGTCTTTCACTGAGCTCTTGGATGAACCTTGTTCAAAAAGTGTCTTGAGGGGTTCCAAAGTTTCGCAGTCACAGTGTATGTTTAGATGATTCTGGTTTCTTGTGACCTAGTAGAGACAATAGGTCTCCAAAGTACAAGACTATTTTGTTTAAGTGTTATTTTACTCGAGCATGCTTGGTCATGAGTTATTGTTTTCAACTGGTTCCTACTCATAAAGAATAGTTTTCCTGTTCTCTTTGAACATTGTCTACCAATGAAGGTATCTCAATAATTGTTGTGTTTTCTCCGAATCCAGTTCGTACTGTGATTTATGGTATTCTAAGGTTACACTGTTTCATCTGCCTTTTTTTACAAGTTAGTCGGTTTTTTTCATTTGTAATGTGATCTTATTATTTTATCAATTTTTATAGTGTTTTAAGCTCTACGATTTTAGGGAGTGGGTTAGGTTATTAAACAACTCATATGACTTTGAAAGAGAATATTGGACGCCACTATATTTAAAACTTTCTAAACTTGACAATCGATCAGTGATGAAAATATAGAAAATCACTAATCTTTATATTATAATTAAATAAGGTAGCGACAAATTCTAATTCACAGAGACTTAATTATTCAAATTTAAATGATTTATTATAACTTATCTGGAGGTATACAGGAAACAGTTAAGAAGTGACTGTAGAGGCCTTCTTGTGAGAATTAACTAGTTAAATCTTGTTAACTCCTCTCGGTGGTTGAACTAAACTTCTTGATGTATTCTACGTTCTTCCGAATTTCTTAACATGCAACTTGTACGTTCTTCCAAAATTCAAGTAGATACAGCTACTATTGAATCCTCGATATAGTTTCTATCGAACCATCTAAATCTACTGAAACCATATATATAACTTCTAGGATTTCGTTAAGACCATAAGACCACCTATATACAGCAAGGCTACAAGGAAAAAGGTAAACATATAAAGAAGGGAGCCGGAAAGAGTATCTAGGAACAGATAATATGCTTTTTACTATAAAATGATCAAATGAAACTATTATTTGAATAGTTACACAGAGACTAGAATTTAATAGGAAAAGAAGAAGTCTTATTTAACATATATAAATATAGTAAAGCATATTATCTATTTCAAACAAAATAATATATGAACTTATATAAAACATGTGATGTGTTATGTTTTTCAATGTGTTGAGGTGTAGAGGTTATGTTTCAAATTTGACATTTCTTGTACTAATATATATTTTCAACAAAATATCGGTAGGAAACTTACCTTTTTAAAAGCAGATGGCCATTAAAAAGATTTAAGGTAATTAGTACATCGGATGTCTAAGAAAATAGATAATTAAAATTCTATAATCAACTTGCTGTTGACAGAGATATATCAAAAATGACAATCCAAGTTTTGACACAAGGCATAAACGACAGTTGACGTTTGTGTAGAGATGTTGGTTTCAAAATAACGAGAACGGGTCTGGGTCAAATAACGAAAACGGATTTAACCGTTACACATTATCCTCGATCCCTTGATGATCCAAATTAGTTTTACTTTAGTTCAACCTGCCAATAACCTCGGCTATTAGATGCAATTCCTTAACAATCTCGATGTCTCTTTCTGTGTCGTACATTTTGTAATTCGAAACAACTGCATACGATGTTTGCGATACGTCAGAAAAACAACATAAAAGGCGACTTCACACTAACGGATCAGATTTTGTCGCAACAATTTGATGGGACGCACTATTTTGGATAGGATAACCGAGTCGGAGAAAGGTGCATTGCGTCCTATTAAATTTTTCTGACAGAAAAATACATCGATTGTCTGAAATCGCGGTTTAGGTTTTGTTTTATTTAAACAGAATGCAATCCATTTACTTGTTATAGAGTAGAGCGGCATTTTGAATTACTAAAACAGGACTCTTCCGCAATAAATAGATAGATTCTCAATTCCAGCCTCTAATGAAATTAACAAAGATACCAAATTCACTAGTATACAATAACGGTGGTTACGAGGAGAATAAGTATTAAAGTGTAGAAAATGGTAACGCCATCTGTTCCTACACAGAGAGAAATTTGTCTAAGTATGTAACCAAGAATGCGTATTTTAAATTCAGCATGACTCTAATTCTTAATTGAAGTAAAATATTCTTTAATTGCAGTAAAATATTCTTTATTTGAAACCTGTCATTCTTAAATCAACATAAATGACATTATCTTGATAAATCAAATTTGAAAATATGTAAAGACGTTTTTGATTTATGACACTCTGTATCTCAGAAACTAAGCTCCTTATGGGTTCATGTTCCTACTTGTGGTAGAGCGTTGTCTCGAATATACTAACCCTGTATGTACCTGTCTTAGGATATTTAGTACACTGAAATGGGCGTGTTTAGTGTAAACGAATTTAACGAATCCAATGTTATTAACTGTTTAAGCACAAAAAAATTTTTTTTTCATGCAATAAATACTTTAAATGGATAATAAAGTTATACTACTATAAAAAGTTAACTTTTAGTGTGAGTGAGTGTATTTCCTTGGAAGACCTACAATAGAATAAAAAAAGTTAACAATAGTGAGTAGTGACTTTGTACAAAAATCTCTTTGAATACAATAATTCTAGAAAGATTTGGAGCTTAGAAAGGGTACTTACGTTGCGAATTTCAGAACCAATAAACTATATATTATTTATTTAAAAAATTATTAATCATGTTAGAATCCACCATGGGTAAGTTGTCTAAAGATTCTTCTTTTAATCCTGTTTCTAATTGGCCATTTTCAAAAAATTAAATCATTTTAAAATAAATCTAAATAATCTCGCAATCAAAAACGAGGTCAAGATTTAGACATTTTAGACGCACATATGAAACCACGTTGCCAGACTTAGAGAACATATTTCGCGATATGGCGATTATGATTTGGATAAAATTTCGATTCATAAAAACTGAATTTAAACAATTATTCTTTTAGTTTTAATATATATGTTTTTGTGTTAAATTATATGATCTTAACCTTTAAATTGTCATTTATCCGGAATTTCAATAATTCTTTATAGGAAGCGGCAACAAGGTAAAAACATATCGACTATTGTCTGGAAGGTTTTAAATTAGCCAATCTGATTTTAGGCTTCATTATGACGATGCTTAAAAATTATTGTGGCGCGTGTTTAAAATTTGCTTGATTTTTTTTTTATTTAAAATTCTCCTATAAAGGCTGTTCCATTAAGAATAGGACATAGAATAACTGAAGATTCTCTGATTAAAAAGACGACGACTAAAAAAACATGCTTATGTAAAATGTTACTCTTTTCCGAAATACAGAGTTTGAAAATTTAATAATTATTAATGGCTATAATTTTTTTATTACTTAGTATAATTTTACTAAAACGTTTTTGGTGTCATAAGATACATCTTTAAGCAAAAAATAAATAACCTTTGACAGTGACGTACGGCATGGGTACGTAACACCTTCATTCCTTGTAACGTTTAAATTTGGCCTTATAGCGGTTTTTCATAAAAATAGGAATAAGCTAGTTTTTATCCGTGTTCAGTAATTATTTAATGGGTCCTTCTATACCCGCATTTAAACCACTGTGCTTTTGGATCGATATGCGAACCACTAATTTTGTCCTCACCGTCGAAAGCGATTCAGGGGTCCCTCTGCGACACTCTGGGTGAGCATGTGGCTACCCTGTATTCAAGATGTCGGTCTAGCGTTTCCGCCCTGACGTTGTGGGTATATGATCAGTTTGGGGTAGATAGGACCTCTATTTGAGTTTAGTTAGGCTATTTATTTGGTTTTAGAGGTTTGTTTGGTTATTTTAGCCCTTTCTGTCAAGAATTTATTTCGTAATAGAGGGCGCTAATGGGACACCTATTTGTCACTAAGGTATGTTGGTATTACTGGTTTGAAAGCTGTCAAGTGACGTTGTTCGGTCTTTCTGGAAATTTCGAGATTGATATGCCACACGTGGGTTTTGTTTGAAAGGTACTGCTTCGAAATTTATTGGAAGTCGTTTCAATCCATTTGGGATATTGCGAAGCAACCTTTTTGTTTTAAGTTTACAACAGTGTGGATTGGTAGTATTTTTTTTTTTTGGTGACCACATGTTGTAGGAGCTCTTAGGAGGATATATTTAACCACGTGTTGAATCTCATCGGTAAGTTTTCTTCTACGCAGTACTTAAGTTATGACGTATTATTTCTTCTTCCTTTTATTTCAGTGCCCACATATATATGTAGTCTTTCTTAATAAGCACGTCAAAGAAATTGGTGATTTTGTGAATTCGTCTCCCTCTTTTTAGCTGTGAAAGGGGTAAATATGCTTTGATTTTAGTTAGAATGCTTACTTAGACCTAACCCTAGGTTATGATTCTTTTCGCTGTATATATTTTCAGTATATGGGATTGACTATTAACGGGTGGTATTTTGAGGTCTAAGGGTGTAATTTGCATATTTAAATGTAATTGTTGGGTAGAACTTCGTGAAGCGAGCCGTCTATCCTGTTACTTTGTAAATCTGAAGATTACCTACATAAATTGATAAGCCGAACTTTAATTAATTAGTAAACGTTGAGCAGTTGCTACCTATTTCTAGACCTCGCTTCACGAGAAGGCTATGTAGGTACCTGGTTATTTAATTTTAACTTCTTTATTAACCAGGGATAAATAGTTATTTCTGTGTTTTATCTTACACGTTTTCTTTAGGGTTCTTGTGACGGGCTATCAATTCTTGCGAAAGCCCACACTTCTTGTTACGGGCCAGTAGTCCTTGTGAAGGGCCAACACTTCTCGTGACGGGCTGACTAGCACATCTTGTGACCAGCTAGTACTCCTTTATGACAGGCAGATTGATTTGTATGTCGAAGTAGGACATCAACCGTCTACTAGAGCAGCTGGAAAGAAGTCACAGTGTACCGCAAGTTTTTGCAATCTTATTTTTTATATTACTATTTAATCTATTTTATTGGGGGGGTGTTATTAGTACGTATTTTAATCTAAACCTAATGTAAACGAGGTTTAGGGGTGTATAGTTTATAGTACATTTTATTAAACCTGAAATACGTCATCAAGAGCTCTTCGTGTGGTATATTACTTATGGATAGTTAATATTTTTAATAAGTAACAGAGTTTTACTTGTTTTTACCCCTAGCGTCCGTAAATAGTACACTATTATTTGTTTATTGGCTAAAATACAGTAGGCACCTCATGTGTTACATCTTTACGATTACCCTTAGTCTCATTTAATTATTTTAAACATAATATAGCCTATTATTTGTAAATATTACTCCCAGTGATACTGGATTATTGTTATTAGTTGGGGAATCTATTAGTAATGTACTAAAGTGATTTAGTTGATATTAATTTGCTAAATTTTGAAGTGGTAACGAAGTTGATCCCCCATGTCAACACGATAAATTATTTATAATTATTAAACTTGGGTATATATTGAACTTTACTTATTATTTATCCCACTTGCTAATTGTCTGTTTGATTTTATAAACATCTGGTTAAGCATTTATTTTTATGGTAAAGTACACTTATAATATAATAGGAGCATACTCGATTTGTAGCCGCTTGATGGCCTTGTGAGGGAGATGCTATAGTTTTCTATTTGGAGTTTGGTAGTGAACTGTCACATGGATTGTTGGATGTAAGGTTAAACTCCTGGCGCCCACTTAAGAACATAACTTTTTCTACGACTCACCCCTTCTTCACTGTAGTTAGTCGGCATCCAACTTTGGATTAATATAAATCCCACCTCCGTGCTTAGGCACAGAAAGTAGGTATCATCCTTCTAAATTTTACGCCACTGTTCAAAAACTTATTTATTGATGTTTGTTAAATAAATGATTTACTCTTGTTGAAAACATAAAAAAATTCTGAATTTCAAAATAAATTAAAATGTCCACCTTAGAGTGCGAATAGTTTGAAAACCAATCACGTTATAAGTTTCCAAATTGTAGTCCATATAAGTTTTTGGACAGTGGCGTAAATTTAAAAAGGGACTGAGTTTTTTGCTGTATCTTATGACGTTTCCCGAATTTAGTAAAATTATACCGAGTGATAAAAAAATTATAACCAATAATTATATTTCAATTTTCAACTTTATCACCCTACATTTCGGAAATGGGTAACATTTTACATAAGCATATCTCGTTTAATTCTTATTTTTAATCCGATAATCTCCAGTTGTTCTATGTCCCAATTTTAATGGGATACCCTGTATAAGGTTCGTTATAAATATAAATTGGGTTTGCTTTTTTTTTCTACTATACAATGCTTCGATATATAATCTATTAACTGACTCTGGTAAGAAATAGGTAAGGGGTAGAGATGGGTTGGTATTTATTTCATAGTAGCAGGTTTTGTCACTGCTTTTCACTTGTCACTGGAGCAGAGCTCTCCACGCCTCATCGAAAAGGTGTTACTTTTCGGAGCAGGTTATATTTTTTGATTGATAAATTCCGTTTATTCATATTCAATACAAACAAGATGGTAATCAAAACTTAGAAACACTCATGTCAAAATAGAAATGAAATGCAAAATGTTAATTGTTAAGTAGTAACTCAATAAGTGAATCTCCGATATAACGAAAGACTTCTTCTCCTTTTTCTATAATTTAGTTATGGGCTTAATTCGAGGATTATCCACCCAGGAAAAGTTATTTTTTCAAATTTTGTTAAGGTGATTTCAGCACCCCTTATAATTTTCGGAGAAGGATATCTCAAAAAGCAATTTTTTTTAAAAAATTTAAATTTTGGCAAAATAAATTAGGCAATAATATCTAGAATATGCATATTTTTTTAAAGTATTAATTCCTTCCCGTTTCCGAGAAAAAAATCAAAGGGCTCTAAATTTTGAAATATCATGATGAAAATAAATACATTCCTCAATAGCACTATTCTTAATTTAATCTATGAATTTAAGCTCTTAATGTCTTTTAATGCTTTTTTAAAATTCGCCAAAATTAGTGGCTAAAACGCCTCGTTAAGTGCTATCTTCTGGTGTAAACTGGTGTAAATCATTTCAGGAAACGAAATATGACTGAGTGTGCGATACGATAGTTACAGTCGCGTTACAACAGAAGGCAGCACTTAATGAGGCGTTTCAGCCACTATTTTGGCGAATTTTAAAAAATAATTTACAAGACATTAAGAGCTCAAATTTCAGGATTATATTAAGACTAGTGCTGTTGAGGAATGCATTTATTTTCATTATATTTCAAAATTTAAAGCCCTTTGATTTTTTGGTCGGAAACTGGAAGAAATTAAAACTTTAAAAAATATGCATATTCTAGATATTATTGCCTAATTTATTTTGAAAAAATTTATTATTTTTTTTTAAATTACTTTTTGAGATATCTTTGTCCGAAAATTAAAAGGGGTGCTTGATATTAAAGAAGATGCTGTTACTTTTTGCGTCAAATATTTTAATCAAAAATATTAAATGCTGTAGATTTATTAGTTATGATGGTGTTGAAAAAAAAAATTAATGCTAAATAAATATATGAAGCTGTATAATTTAACCGTTGTGCCAATGCGATGATTTGAAATGTCAAATACAATCTAATTTCTAATACATTGACAGCATTAAATATTCTTGATTGTATTAACATATTTGATGCGAAAAGTAACATAGACACCTTATTTTATTAAGCACCCTATATCTTATTTAATATCAAGAACTCAACTAAGGTAAATTGTGTTATATCGCAATATTTTTATAGCAGGAATTCATAGTTGATCTGTGTCCCATTATTAACGCACCACCCCGTATAGATATGACCAGTGGCGGCTCGTGGTAATTTAAAATGGGGGTTCAATTTTTTTCCAATAATTTTAGCATTTGTAAAACTTTGTATAAAACTTCTTTGGCATCGTGCGTTTTAATACAATTAATTTCCGAATTTTCCTGAGTCATGATACCAATACTTAGATGATCCATTACTAGAAATGGTAAAAGCGCAGAAACTACCGTTTTTATTTCATCTGAAACTTGTGACATTGTTTTGGTTAGTTTTTAGAGGACAAACCTAAGAGCTGCCAGTGAATCCTGAAATATGCTTTTTATACTTCGTACAAACATTTGCTGTTTTAGTGAAGCAATTCTTGATTAAATTACGTGGCTATACAAAAGCCATTAAACCCACCCTAGGCATTGCAAAGTCAAGATGAAAATAATGGGTTTTCTTCAAATTTCGCCAGGTAGAACTATTTAAAACTTTATTTACCACCACACTATAAGTAAAAGCAATCGTTTTAAGTAAATTCAAATACGCACTGCACTGCAAACCCCGAACAAAATACAAAAATAGATTATTTTAGATTAATCGGATACTTTCGATTTTTTAGATATATTATATTCGATTCTGATTAATCGATTACAATATCAGAGTTGGGTAGTATCCGGATACTTCTGTATCCGGATACAGTATCCGGGTACTTTGTGTGTAACCGAAACCTGTATCCGGATACTTTTCAAATTTTGTATCCGGTATCCGTATCCGTGACCAAATTTGTAAGTATCCGGATACCGGATACTTTTTTCGTCATTCGGCTACTTTTAAATTATTTACCACAATCGTAACTAATCCAATCCATATTATATCTATTAAAATATATAATCGAAATACTTTGAGCTACCCTGTATAATTAGAAATAAAATACGTATTTTTCAATATTACAATATATAAGACACAATTGCAATTGGTACCTACTTAAATAAAAAATAGTAAAATAATTATTTTATTATAATTTGTAGTTTTTTTTTTATGCACCCTGTAAAATTTAAAATAACGCAAAAAAAATTCTCATCGCCAAGGATGAATTCGACAATTCACCCAGTATACCGACGGTCGGGATTCAGCATCTTGCGGCACGTTTTTACAGAAAAAATCCTGCAAACCCTTGTTCGGTGTTAGGGTCACGAACTTGTGGAGGTTCCATTAGCCCAGTTATGTTTTAGTTGGCAAAGACAAGAGACGGTTGTTCCTGTGTTTTTATATAGTGCAATATTACTAAACTTTCTTTATCAGTTTTAGTGCCTAACTATATGCAAAGGTAAGTAGGTGTAGGTACCTCGAATTTTTTGTTTTGTAAAATGCTAATTACATTATTAGTTCTTAAAATGTAGTCGAGAAAATACATGTATGACGTTGTTGCTCATAATGTTACTGATCATGTGTTATTTATGTCGTCATTAGCATCTATAAAGTATACAGATCTGACAAGATCAAATATACGAGCCTGCTTTGCCTATGCCAGAACGAAACATTCAGCAATTTCTCACTCCTCCTCCTTTCGACGCTCTCGACTCTACCAAGTACCGCTCGTCGCAGGATCCAAAAAAAAATGAATTGTCGAATACATCGGACACTGACGAGAATATCGAAAGGTTGTATAAACATGGCAAGTCGCGCCAACAACGAGCTTATTTCGTTAGATTTATATGGACACGACACTGGCTGGTTTTTGGAGCGGTTCAGGCGCGACTCGTTTTATTTACACGCACCTTTATGTTTTATTGTTCATTTTGTTTTAATGTTTTATATTCACAGAAAAAAAATAATAAACAATTTATTGAGTAGTTTTTTCCTGTTTCTATTATATCCCTTTCCTTTTTCGATAATTTATTTATGCCTAGTATTGTTTATTGTTACTCGTAATCAATCTTATTGCATTATTACAACTATTGGTATGAAAACATTATTTTAACTCACTTTAAAAGTATCCGTAAAAGTATCCTTTAAAGTATTCGAAAAAAGTATCCGGATACTTGTATCCGAGTACTTTTTAGGTGGAAGTATCCTAAAAAGTATCCGGATACATTGTAAGTATCCGTATCCGGTACTCGGATACTTTTTTCCTGTATCCGACCCAACTCTGTACAATATTATACTGTTTTCAAATACTACAACTATTAACTAACTTGCTGTACTCTAGTGATAAATAAATAAACGATTCATAAAAGTAATCGAAATAATCGATTAATCGAAAAAACAGAAGAATTGAAAAAATCAAAAAGAATCGAACAGAAACAAAAAGAATCGAAAAAAAAAAAACAAAAAAAAACCGAAAAAAAAAAACGAAAAAAAAAAAAGAATCAAAAAGAATCGAAAAGAATATAAAAAAATCGAAAGAATCAAAAATAATCTATCTTGAATGAGTAAAACCAAATTTGGTAGATTATTCTACATAATATTCTAAATAATTCTACTTACTCAAATCATATTTTAGCTGAAAATCATTCTTTTACAGACAACTTTGAAATTTTACATATAGAAAATAAGGGCAATAAACTAAACCATTTAGAAACACTTGAAATAAATAGATTTAAAAATTCAGATAACCTACTCAATGATCAATTAGATATTAATAACTCACCCTTATTAAATCTCTTTCCTAGTTTTCTGTGAGATAATCACGGTAATGTTACTGTCTTATTGTTATTTGATTGATATCATAATTACCTAAGTACCCTTATTTACTTTAAATAGTTAGTTTATTTTGTTATGTTATTGATGTTTTCTTAAGTACTTTGTTTTGTTAAATTATTTCGCATATATATTGGATACCGAATTGTAAATTAGTCACATTTGAAAAAGAAGTTGTACTTCGAAACATGTCATGTGTAGTGTTTTTAATTTTTATTTTTTTAAAATAAAAGTTTTGTGAAAATCTACCAAATTTGGTTTTACTCATTCAAGATAAAATGGATTTTCATCAAGTAAAGGCCGAAACAATAAATAATTTAAAATAATCTAATCTAAAATAATCGAAAAGAATCGAAAAGAATTAAAAAGAATCGAAAAGAATCGAAAAGAAACGAAAAGAATCGAAAAGAACCGAAAAAAATCGAAAAGAATCAAAATTAATCGAAAAGAATCGAAAAACCGAAAAAATCGAAAAGAATCAAAATTAATCGAAAAGAATCAAAAAGAATTGAAAAGAATCTAAAAGAATTGAAAAGAATCTAAAAGAATTGAAAAGAATCTAAAAGAATCTAAAAGAATCTAAAAGAATCTAAAAGAATCTAAAAGAATCTAAAAGAATCTAAAAGAATCTAAAAGAATCTAAAAGAATCTAAAAGAATCTAAAAGAATCTAAAAGAATCTAAAAGAATCTAAAAGAATCTAAAAGAATCTAAAAGAATCTAAAAGAAACTAAAAGAATCTAAAAGAATCTAAAAGAATCTAAAAGAATCTAAAAGAATCTAAAAGAATCTAAAAGAATCTAAAAGAATCTAAAAGAATCTAAAAGAATCTAAAAGAATCTAAAAGAATCTAAAAGAATCTAAAAGAATCTAAAAGAATCTAAAAGAATCTAAAAGAATCTAAAAGAATCTAAAAGAATCTAAAATAACCTATAAGAATTCTAAAAGAATCTAAAAGAATCTAAAAGAATCTAAAAGAATCTAAAAGAATCTAAAAGAATCTAAAAGAATCTAAAAGAATCTAAAAGAATCTATAAGAATCTATAAGAATCTATAAGAATCTATAAGAATCTATAAGAATCTAAAAGAATTCTAAAAGAATCTAAAAGAATCTAAAAGAATCTAAAAGAATCTAAAAGAATCTAAAAGAATCTAAAAGAATCTAAAAGAATCTAAAAGAATCTAAAAGAATCTAAAAGAATCTAAAAGAATCTAAAAGAATCTAAAAGAACCTAAAAGAATCTAAAAGAATCTAAAAGAATCTAAAAGAATCTAAAAGAATCTAAAAGAATCTAAAAGAATCTAAAAGAATCTAAAAGAATCTAAAAGAATCTAAAAGAATCTAAAAGAATCTAAAAGAATCTAAAAGAATCTAAAAGAATCTAAAAGAATCTAAAAGAATCTAAAAGAATCTAAAAGAATCTAAAAGAATCTAAAAGAATCTAAAAGAATCTAAAAGAATCTAAAAGAATCTAAAAGAATCTAAAAGAATCTAAAAGAATCTAAAAGAATCTAAAAGAATCTAAAAGAATCTAAAAGAATCTAAAAGAATCTAAAAGAATCTAAAAGAATCTAAAAGAATCTAAAAGAATCTAAAAGAATCTAAAAGAATCTAAAAGAATCTAAAAGAATCTAAAAGAATCTAAAAGAATCTAAAAGAATCTAAAAGAATCTAAAAGAATCTAAAAGAATCTAAAAGAATCTGAAAGAATCTAAAAGAATCGAAAATAATCGAAAAGCATTGAAGAGATTCAAAAAATCGAAAAGAATTGAAAAGAATCGAAAAGAATCGAAAAGAATCGAAAAGAATCAAAATTAATCGAAAAGAATAGAAAATAATCGAAAAGAATCGAATAGAATCGAAAAAGAATAGAAAATAATCGAAAAGAATCGAAAAGAATTGAAAAGAATCAAAAAGAACCGCAAGAATCGATAAATATTAAAGAATCGATTATTTTTAAGTAATTTACTAATCGAAAATAACTGATTATTTATTTTGATGATCGCCCGGCCCTAACGTTTTTAGCAATCCATTTTAACAACAAAATTATTTAAATAGGAAGTTTTATTTGAGTAATTGGATATTTTTTATTAATTTATAGAAATCTACTGAAATCTACCAAAAGAAAATTGTCTACTAAAAACTATGCTGAAAACCTCCCAAAAAAGCAGAAATCTACCAAATGTGGCAACGTCGAATTAAAGACTTCCAGTCAGAGTGACCTTGATCAAGCACAATAACTAATCGTTGGACCAAGCGAAGTTAACTGTCGTGACATAATCTACGTGCGATGCACAAAACGATGCTAAAAATAGCGTGCTTTCAAGCAGGAACACTGCTGTTTCACGGATCTATTAACATGTCTTCTTAACATTCATTCTCAGGCAAAAAAATAGAGATTAATACGTACGAAGATGATAAATATATTATAGTTAATTTACTCGTAAGTTATTTATATGTGATTTTAAAATAATGTGCTTTTATGAAATTTAACTGGGTTCACTGCACAAAAGAACCAATGGAGAAACCGCCCCTGGATATGACTCTATGACCACGAATTTACTCAAGGTTAGTTCTAGAATGTCACGAAGCTTTGGCCGAAGTATCCATCAACAAAGTGGTCAGCTTAATAAGGATCAAAGGTCACGCCACACTGACAGGTAAAGGTCTTGCTGATTCACTAGCCAAGAAGGCAGCCAACCAAATACTTTTTGGACCTGGTCCTTCTATTACTGACAACATCGGTAGAAACAAACCTGATTAAAACACTTTCCCTTGTGAAATTCAATGAAAGATGGGATGAAACAAGAAGCTGCAGAATTACCAGGGAGCTATCTTGACAACACTACAGCAAATAAATACTTGACTATGATTAGCCAGTCTGCGCCTGATCACAGGTATTCTGACTGGTCATTGCCAATTATAGAAACATCTCCATATCATTGAACTGTTAGAATCCGCACTCTGCAAGGGTGTGAATAACAAAATCAGACCATATATGGCTGCCCGACGCTCTCATTTATTGGACCAGACGAGAATCGGCTAACACCGGTCGATATAAGAGAAGCCCCTCTTGGCGATGTTGTCAACTCCATTAAACCTGTAGGCTGGCTCACGAGCTAGGGGTGCCTATCTGCTTAGGAGGATGAACAATGGGCCCAGAGAGGCCTAAGTGCCGTGGGTTAACCCACCCACCACACGTTACAGATACGGCGTCTGATACTGTTACGTTCTATTTACCGGCCACAAATGATTAAAAGGTAAGTAGATTTACCGGACAGGATGAAATAAACATTATTTACTAACAATCGGTTAGAAAGTAACTTTCCCGGCTAGCATGTGTCACTTCCTTACCATCAAATGTCACTTACTATATTATGCTTCGTGTTTTCGTATATTTCCCTAATTCATGCATTAGGTATGACTTTCTGTAGATATTCATAGTTCTGGTAGGGTTCATTCAATTTAATTGTCGACATATTTCTATATAAACACAATTTTATTATTACAAAATGTCATTCAATATGTAACTGGAAAAAAAATTATCTTACTGTCAAATTCAATGAACTTGTTACATTTCCTAGCAACGGTGTCACAGGTATCTTCGTTATTTTCTTTTTTTAAATTACGACAGAAATTAATACAAATATTATTATTTAACACTTATATAAAATAGGATATAAAATCATATACATACCTAGGGGGAACTCATTCGCACCTCACTAATCTACCTAGACGCTCGGCTGTAATAGAGTACTTCCCCGCTTCGTATGTAATATACTATTTCGTCAGTTTGTTTTGTTTACTATAGGTATTTAGTACAGGAGGTAACTGTATCTGTATGGTGGACAGATGGTGAGCCCACTTAGGACTCACTAGGCAGTCCATTGAGCCTCTTCCAGGGTCATATAGGCCCTGCCTCTCAGCTGGTTGATAAGTCTCCAAGAGGTGTCATTAGCTGTCTCTTTTTTTTTTGAAGCGGCCATTTGGTGGGCTTCTGCCATCCCGATGGTAAATGCCCGGGTGGAACTATTTTGTTCACCCGCTCCATAGGTTTACAATTTACAATAGAGATTTTGGAACCTGACTAATATCAAATTAAAAAATATTTTTATGAATTAAAACTACAAACGATGTACATGATTGTAGTGACTTTTATTTTTTGTAGTTTTAAGGTTTTTACAAAAAAACTAATTAATTATAATTTTAAATCTATTTAATATTATTATTATTTAAAACTGCTAAATTTGTATTTGATATCGTTTGTAGTTTTATGTAGTGAAAGAAAAAATTTAAAAAAATAAAAAAAAAATTATTTTGTAAAGTTCCATTACAAAAATCGAAATTATAAATTTTCACAGCAATTACTGAAAACTACAAACATACAAAATGATTGTAGTACTTTTAAATCGTTTGTAGTTTTATGTAGTGAAAGAAAAAATTTGAAAAATAAAAAAAAATATTTTGTAAAGTTCCATTATAAAAATCGAAATTATAAATTTTCACAGCAATTACGGAAAACTACATAAAACTACAAACGATTTAAAAGTACTACAATCAGTTTGTATGTCTGTAGTTTTCAGTAATTGCTGTGAAAATTAATAATTTCGATTTTTGTAATGGAACTTTACAAAATAAAATATTTTTTTTTATTTTTTCAAATTTTTTCGTTTACTACATAAAACTACAAACGAATTTAAAAGTACTACAATCATTTTGTATGTTTGTAGTTTTCAGTAATTGCTGTGAAAATTATTAATTTCGATTTTTATAATGGAACTTTACAATATAATTTTTTTTTTATTTTTTTAAATTTTTTCTTTCACTACATAAAACTACAAACGATTTAAAAGTACTACAATCATTTTGTATGTTTGTAGTTTTCAGTAATTGCTGTGAAAATTAATAATTTCGATTTTTATAATGGAACTTTACAATATAATTTTTTTTTTATTTTTTCAAATTTTTTCTTTCACTACATAAAACTACAAACGATTCCAGATACAAATTTAGTAGTTTTACATAATAATAATATTAAATAAATTTAAAATTATAATTAATTAGTTTTTTTTTTGTAAAAACCTTAAAACTACAAAAAAATAAAAGTCACTACAATCATGTACATCGTTTGTAGTTTTAATTCATAAAAATATTTTTTAATTTGATATTAGTTGGGTTCCAAAATGACGGAGCCCGGGTTTTGGATTAGAAAATCTCCGCCACAGAAGCGTTGATAATTGCTGTGGAAAAGTATGACTAACCCATGAGCATTATTATGAACGCGTCGTGAAGGGCTTTTGCGCTAATTTTGTTGTGGTCAATCTCGCTAAAACCATTCATGCAGCAACACTGATATAGTGAAAATATCACTACTACTAAGCAAAATAAAATTAGATGTGTACGATAGCGATCTGATAGTTTGCTATCCCATTGCCGGATCGACTAACGGGAGCAACGATATTTCGATTATTGTAAAATGGAACTTTGAAATTTAAGAAAATCCCCTTATATATCTATTTCGTTACTTTTATGGCTATTAACAGTCATGTACGCTCCTTCAAAAAAATCTGTTATATGAGGGTATGGAGCGAAATTTAAATTACCTGATTTTCGATATTTTCATGAAAACAGACGCTCAAACGAGATAAAGAGTATTGTTTATGTTGATTTTAATTTGAAAGCGTGAAAATCAAGTAATCTTGTTTGCCAATAAAAGTACAGAGAAACCTATTTCGTTTTATGATCGCGTTTTTCAGTTATCGAGTTTTCGTTCCATATAGACCAGATAAAGCTATCTGAAATAGCATTTGATATCCTTTAATGTTTGCAAATTTGTAGTAAATTATAGAGTACTTCAGAATAATTTTTAATATCTTTATAGTATTTTTGAGGAACTATAATTTAAATTGAAATATTTTTAATCTCTCAAATTTTAACTATCAATACATGTACTCGTATAATTAATAAAGAATAATTTATTTAAAATAAAACACCTTTAGTGGGTATGTTATTAGCATTAACTTGCTACGTTGAATTCGTATTGACGAAAACATATAGCATGGTTCGTAATTACACAGGCTAGCTCAAATAAAAATAAACACTTTACTATTTCAGCCATAGAAATAGTATAGAAAGCCAATTCCATATATCAAAAATAAAACCATAAGGAGAAAATAGTGTGTCGGAGTTCATGCGTATAACGATACTGGCTCGGACAGGACCGGTGCAAGTTTTTTATTGATCAAACAAATAGTTCACACGATATTTCAGTCATACATTTTTAGAGATGATTATATATAAAAAACGATGAAAAAAATTCAAGTAAGCTAAATATGGTTCTGAAAGTACTTATCAAGATATGGCATAAAATATGAATTAGTTCATTTTCGGCAATCATTAGTGCTACAGTCACGAGATTTTGCTTGTGATCTGACATTTTATTTTGCTACAAGTAAATTTAATCTGAGGAGTGCAAAAAAATATGGGGCAGTTGCGTTTTGCCCAGGAATATTATGGTCGATATTTTTTTTACCTTTTGTCAGCCGAGACTATGAGTCGTTACTTACAATTAGACAGAAAACCTTTCATTTTACCATTTACAATATAAATTATCCAAAGATGTCTGCATCTCTCAAGTTTCAAAATTAAAAAATACTACTACATTTACTTGGTACTTGGTACATATTTTATTTTAATTTTGAACCCTTTTAAAAGGGTCTTTTGGTTCCATAATAAAAGTTAGCCGCTGCTTACTGGAAACATTCTATATAGTCTAAACCAATTTATGGATTGTTTGCGATCAATAATACAAAGTAAAGTTTTTAGTCCATGATAACAGTCCACATCAGCACATTGCAAACCTATTTTATAGTATAGATAATAATAATAAAAAACTTGTAAATCATTAATTTGGTAGTTATCCTACTTGTAATGATTTTTTTGTTTATATGACTCTTTTGATTTCTAAATATAATTTGGCCTTACAATACGAAGCTTTTTGTATCTAACACTTTTTTTATTGAACGATGAAGGTTGACAGGCGTGTACCATTTCGGAATAAGAGGTACTTTAACGACAGAAATAATTTTCGAACTATCCCGTTAGTTTTCGGAAAACTAGAAAACGTTTTAAAAAAGCCGTCAATAACATTAGCGTGCCATTCATGTGTTTCATTTTGTTTGCATAAAATACTCTTTCTCCGATTCAAAATCGAGATTCTCGATATTTCCACAGTTTATTTATAATACTTTCTAAACTGGCTGTAACTATCATTTTGTATACTTTATAATGTGACGAAAGTTTAATTTATTTAAAGTTTATTTATTTAAAAACACACTATTTACAATTTATTTCAGACGTACTGATACCCCTTTTTTTTTTCTCGACTGAAAGGGGTGATAGTTTATAGTGAGTAGCTCAGTTTTGTTATTTTCCGGAGATTGGGTCGTGGAAATGAATATCAGGTAAAATTATTTAACAATATTTTCTGTAACGTTTACTTGAATGACTTGTTTTACTTTAGTTACAGGAACAATGTGAAATTAACTGATTTAAGAGTGTATAAACATTCAACAATAGTCACAATAATACCAACAAAATGGTTTACTATTACAAGGGTCTTGACACGGCAAGAGTAAAGATTCGATTCCAAGTAGTACTATCGTTTACATATAAGGGGTGAATTACTTAAAATTATATCACTAATGTTTATGTCGTGTACACGATTTAAGTCAAATTTACACAGGTATCTTATAACTTGTTTATATACTAATACTTTCAGGATGAGTGTAATTTTCTGGAAGATGATATAAATGGGTGGATCTTACTTGGTGGTTTTCTCCTATCTCCAAAGTGCGATGGGAAAATCCTTCGTTTGCAACCCTCGCTGTATCAAGAGCTACTAGCAGCCCAAATGGATTCAAGTCCTATGAAAATTGACAAGCAGGTAGGTGCAAGCATTTCTAGGTAATAGCAAAGGAAGCCAAAGCCAATAGTTTTCAAATTATAAAGGAAAATAGTAGCAGTAAAAGAAAAAAAGGACCTAAAAGCAGAAATAAAACTAGCTATAGCTACATGCAAGGTTATATCGGGATAACTTAGCGAATAAGGTAGGGCCCTGTTTTATATCAATAAGTATCGACAAATCCACAAACTGTGTACTAAAATCAACACTTGATTTATCTGGTTCAATACTTATATGATATAATTCGATTATTTGATGGAACTTATCTATTTTAATTGGATTAAAATCCGAAATCATTCGTTAATTTTCAATGACCATATGGCCCATAAACCAACCTCAAAAATAGAGAGAAGGAACCAAGAGAGACAGATAGAACCTCAGGACCTAAGAAGATAAATGTCCTTGATTTGGGATGGCTAAACTGCCAATACTAATCCCAATTAACCTAATTACTCAAATTAAAGAAAACAAAATCAAATAAAGAATAGAAGAAGAAGAAGAAGAAGAAGAAGAACTACCTCAAGGTCATGGTCAAGAGTTGACAGCATATAAATAAACAATATCAATACTATGTATAGGTTACTTTTAATAAATGGAAATGAAGACAATTAATTTTGTGTATTATTCACGAATTTAGGTGAGTTTTTATTTATTACTCGAAAATAGTGGAAAAGTAGGTATGATTTTAATATTTTGTTTAAAAAGACTATTCACTATTATGAAATTAAAATTGACCCGTAACAGTACTATTTAATTTATATAATATTTAGACACTAATTAACAATTCTAATTTATTTCTTACACTTTAACTTTTCAATACAATGTTCTATATTCAACTAAACTCGGCGCTGATACGTCGGCTATTTATATTAGTCCAACTCCGCTACTGGAAAATGCTGGAGGCTCGCGAAGATTCGATGACTAAACGGCATTCCCCGCCGTTCCAGCTGTTTCTAGCGCATCAGCGGCAGGCATTTCGTCGTTTCTTGTATATTCGAGACGCGGTCCGGCTGTTTCCACACGTCAGCGTTGCTTCGATTATGAGTCGGTTGCCTTCCTTCCCCATGTCGGATTAGGAATTCATGACAATAATATATGTTCAGGCCCTACTTTGCGCTTTATTAACAATTTTTTTTACCATACTTCAAAATGGGAGGATATTCTCAATTCGTTGAAATATTTTTTTTGTGTATGTTGAGCGATAATTCTTTACCACGTTGCCCGATTTCTATGATTCTCTTTTTGTTAGAAAAGGAATAGTTTTATATACATTTAGTCAAGATCTGAAGATGGGATCCATGAGAAAATCATTAACATCTTCATCTTCAAGAAATGTAAATAATTGTTGTGCCAGCCTAAAAGCGAAGAGGAGGTAACGATTAACATATCGAGTAACAGAAGAGTTTCTAAGTTCATTGAGATCGGGTTTTAAAATGCCTTGAAACCTGCATTTGAAAGTGTACCCTACGCAAACTCCGCCAGTGACGTCACAAATGTTAAGTAAAAGTACAATTTAATAGAGTTAATTTTCAATTTCTACATTTGAAAATATACTTGATGCCAACTCGGCCAGTGATACCATACATTTTAGGTAAAGGTACAATTTAATAGGGTTTATTTTAAAATTCTTCATTTTATATTATAACGGAAATAACAGAACTGTCAGAATGTTATAGATGGAAAAATCATAGTCTGTTTACTATATTTAACAATTTTTAACAAAAAATCATTCATTGTTTTGTCAGATACCGATAATGTCTCCTCGACGCTGAGAAGCCTGTATATAAATACACAGTTCTATATTTACATATTTATAATTCTTAGGTAGATTTAGATTTCCAGACATAAAAATCTTGTAATAAATATAATAACTGCTAAATACATTGATTATATTTTCATTACCCAATGTAAAAATGTCTTTTATTGTACCTAGGATTTAACTTAACACTACACAAAACTAAAAATAAAATGCCACTTTTATCGTGTAATTAAATAATAAAACACAAATTCAAGCCAAAATATCACAAACAGTCCTGTAAGGGCAGCGTCATATAGCCTTGAAACACCGTATTTAAGTGGTGTTGCCAGGTCAATATTAAATTTGTAGGTGAATCGCTTGTTGAACATTAATACCGTATTTGTATGTCACTTAATGTTAATTCGTGGAAAACGTCAACCTTGCGGTTGTATTTCGAAGATCAATAGTCTACTTTGGATAGTGATCGTAGAAAAAAGATTTTACGCCACTGTTTATTATTGTAGTCAAACCAGGGAAACATTCACTTAATTACACAACTGGATGCTTATGGGTAATTAATATATATATATATATATATATATATATATATATATATATATATATATATATATATATATATATATATATATATATATATATATATATAAAAATATCAAGATTGATAAAAAAATTACAAGTAGTTACAAATATTTTAACAAAAAACTTCCTTGCTTTCATCGCTCCAATAATTTGATTATATGTATCTGTACCAGAGATAACAGATATATAACCATTCATTCATAAACTATAATATTCACGATGCCAAGATTAATTCGACAATCAATACACTCTATTTGTAGGAACGGGGCGAGGAGACGAAAGGTGAGAAGTAAAAAATAAGAAGTAATATAAACAGAAGAATTTTACGCGGCTACAACTTATTTTTATTAATGAATAAATGTGTGAGCCGCTGTGTGCTTATAATAAACAACGTAAATATCCATGCCGGTGTAAGCCCTGTTGCCACTTCCAACCTAACATAACTAGGTTTTGGAATTTATTGAAAATTATTACATCTAAATTAGTGAAATTACATCTAATTTAGTTAAATTTAATATAACTAATGATTCAAAATTTTTTGGGTTCAGTTGCAATAAGATAGGTTGAATTATTTTAGCTTTTTTAATATATGTAATTAGTTTTCTAAACAAAACGAGAATAATGATCTAGGCATATGACAACAACGGATATTATACCCTCCTGTGTCCTTTAGAATATGTCTTATTCAGGACCGCACGATATTAGTAGTTACATCTCCTCGTTATCTCTGATCTGTATGGTGGGGAGAGTGCGTTGTGCCCCCCCCCCACAGCACTTAGGCCCCACTATATTCATTGTGCATCATTTCGAGTCGTCGAGGACTCTCATAGCTCGTCAGCCAGCCTACAGATTTATTGTAGAAACACCTTCAACAGAATGCGAGTCTGACTGACTCATGCTATAGAGGTGTTTCCGTACTTGACAATGACCGGTCAGAATGGCTTTATAGTCATAGTCAAGTTTGGTTAATGTAGTGCTGTCACCTTTCCTTCACTAAGGGCCAGATCCGAAAAGTAGTTGATTGGCTGCCTTCTTCGCTAGTAAATAGACAAAACGGTGTGGCGTAGCCTTTGATCCACTTTAAGGTGTTCAAATTGTTAAATATCGCGGTGAGATAGAATCCCATGTTCGCTTGAAGCAGCGTCGAGCGTCTTTTGACAAAAGTGACATCTTGCCTCACTAGATTCTACGTCAGTTTCTATTCCAACTATGCGGAGTCGTGTCAATGTCATCAGAGCAGGACAGGGATTTATATGTGCGAATTCAACACGTTACGTATTGAATAGAGAGAGACATTACATACGAATCGCAATCTGTCAAACGAAGATAGATGCTTTTCAACACGTGTCGTATTGAAAGATAAGAATCCCATTGCTGCTTCCCTAATAAAAATAGTAAATATCAAGGGCAATGAGACTATGAATGACTTTTATAGCTCTGATTGGTGTTTTTCATGGCTCCTGTTATGTTGAGACACGCTTTGTATAAGTTCTAGTTTGCGGATAATAATTACAGGTTTTTGCATAATAAGCCATCTTATGGTGCAAAGTTAAACGTTTTTTGAATCATTTCAAACAGCATGTTTTTTTATATTAAAGTCCTTCTTATCCTTATTATCGCTAGTAAAATATGCAGTTGGGTGACTGAAGCATTTGATCTTCTTCGAACATTATTTCGCTGACTAATTCCCGGAAAATAGGCGTTGGCCGTCTCTCTTTTGAACCGTATGAAGAGTGACATAGCTACCCTACCGAGTGCTGGGGTACCTGCTGGGCTTTTAGATGGGGTAGAGAGGAAGTCGTTGTCGGCTTCTGCCCGAGTGATTCTACTACTCTTATTTATGTACAATGTCCATATGGTAGAAGTGAAATGAAAGTACCAATATTAAATTTTATAAAAGTAGTAAAGAGATATTAAAAGGGCAATAATTTATCAGATGCATTACATTAAGAATTAATAAAATTAAAAACATAGCTCTATTATACTAAAATAAATGTTTGACACATTTTTAATGTCTGTTTCATCACTTACAAAATTATTTTTTAAGAGTGGTCTTGAAATAAGTAAAGCCATAAATTTTCTATATCAATGAATTATGCAAATAAAAGAATTATAAAGCTGTTTATTATGCACAACACCTTGCAGACTGACTATACCTATATACGAAAAATATTGTCTTTTAGGAACCTCCAATACTAAGAGAAGAAAAGACCGAAGACTAAAGTAAGCAATGTGACGGACGACAGAAGGTTGACGACCTACAGGCAACAGCATCAGAAAGGTTTTGCATCAGCTTTAGTCTTTGGCTCTTGTCGAGCCACGAGATTCGCATGCACCTTTCGCTAGATGGACTGACTCTTCGACGTTCGAGGAGATGAGAATCATCGGATGATCTCCGCTTAGCGGGGAGTGGACAACTGTACTCATTCGTTCAAAAATAAGCTCTCAATTTACAGTGTTTTAAATTTTTTAGTGAATGAGTGAAAAAAAAATATAATTAGCATTTATTCAATCTCTAAAAACCGGTAAATAACTTTCTGCTCAAATTGTACACAACATTATTTTGAAATAGATACATAAATAAAAGGAGTTAATATTGAACGTAAATGACATTTCAATTTTTTTATTGGTAATTATATTAAAACTAGCATTGTTCCACTAACCTATAGTTATTTTTTTTTAATCTTATCAACCTGAAAATTTAATTTGAAATAATAATTACAATGCGTAACAGTGTATGTAAAAATAGTATTGCGAATAGTGAATAATTGTCTAGCTTCTAATCATCATAATCTTCCTAATGTTTATGGTTTATAAATAGTATTATATTTCTTTTAAGATCTATGTATCTTGTGAAAATATCTTAAAATCTATATACAGTGTGTCGCATTTAATATGAAGACACCCCTATATTTTGGCTATCTAAATAAATACAGATTTGAAATTTTGCACAGTCATACAGGGTGATGGTTCACATTTTTCAAGACACTCAACTGAAATTTAAATTTTAAACGCGGCCTACTGCGAATCCACAAACAGGGTCAATTTTCGATATTTTTCTTCGCGTTAGAGATATCAGAAAAAGTTATTTGAAAAAGTTGTTCCGAATATTATTCTAACCCCACGTACCAAATTTCATGACTAAATTCGCATTTTTAGTTTTTTTATTAGTTTGGTCATTACACAAAAAATTATTAAAAGTTGATTTTTTTTATTCGATAAACTAGTGTGCCAGGATTGACATTAATGATTACACAAGTATCAAATTATTCCTATCCATGGCACACTAGTTTATCGAATAAAAATAATTAACATTTAATAATTTTGTGTATTGACAAAAATAATAAAAAAAACTAAAAATGCGAATTTTGTCATGAAATTTGGTATGTGGGGTTAAAATAATATTCTAAACAACTTTTTCAAAAAAAAAATTCTGATATCTCCAACGCGAAGAAAAATATCGAAAATTGACCCTGTTTGTGGATTCGCAGTAGGCCGCGTTTAATATTTAAACCCTGTATTACTGTGCGAAAATTCAAATCTGTATTTATTTAGATAGACAAAATATAGGGGTGTCTTCATCTTAAATGCGACACACTGTATATAAAATTGTTTGTCCTGACTGACTGACTGATTGACTGACTGACCTATCAGCGTACAGCCAAAACTACTAGGCCTAGAAAGCTGAAATTTGGAACATAGGTTTATTTTATAACGTAAACATCCGCTAAGAAAATATTTTAGGAAATTTTAACTATAAAGGGGGGAAATGGGGGGAGGGAGCTTTTAATGAAACTCTTTGTTCTTTAAAGTTAGAAACATGAAAATTTAAATTACAGCTGCTGAGCAAAAATAAAAAAATTACGTGTTTCAGGTTTTTGGATTTTTTACATTTTAGGGGGGGAAAACGGGGGGTGAAAGTTTGTAAGGGACTATCGATTTTTTTTGTTCTCTATGAAGTTAGAAACATGAAAATTGGAATTGCAGCTACTGACTACAAATTATTAATGACGTGTTTCAGGGTTTTTGAATTTTCCCATTTTAGGGGGGGAAATGGGGGGTAAAAATTTATTTGGGAGTATCCATGTTTTTAATTCTCTTTAAAGTTAAAAACATGAAAATTGGAATTGCAGCTACTGAGTACAAATTAATAATAATGTGTTTTACGGTTTTTATATTTTAACATCTACCCCAAACAGGGGTAAAAGTTTGTATAGGAGTATAACTTTTTTGTTCTCCTTGAAGTTAGAAACATGAAAATCGGAACTGTAGTTAATGAGTACAAATTAATTAATAGTATCGTATTTTAGGGTTTTTGGATTTTCATATTTTAAGGGGGGAAACCGGGGGGTAGAAGTTTATTTGGATATATCGATTTTTTTAAAGGTAGGAACTTGAAAATTGGAATTGTAGGTTTGCATCATAAATAAATAATGAAGTGTTTCATGGTTTTCGGATTTTCACATTTTAAGGGAGGAAAACGGGGGTGAAAATTAATAAAAATTATTAAAAATTATGAAAAATTATTAAAAATTATTAAAAATTATTAAAAATTATTAAAAATTATTAAAAATTATTAAAAATTATTAAAAATTATTAAAAATTATTAAAAATTATTAAAAATTATTAAAAATTATTAAAAATTATTAAAAATTATTAAAAATTATTAAAAATTATTAAAAATTAATAAAAATTAATAAAAATTAATAAAAATTATTAAAAATTATTAAAAATTATTAAAAATTATTAAAAATTAACAAAAATTAATAAAAATTATTAAAAATTAATAAAAATAAATAAAAATTAACAAAAATTAATAAAAATTAATTAAAATTATTAAAAATTAATAAAAATTAATGAAAATTAATGAAAATTAATGAAAATTAATAAAAATGAATACAAATGAGTAAAAATTAAAAAAATTAATAAATATGAATAAATATAAAAAAATGAATAAATATAAAAAAATGAAAAAAATTAATGAAAATCAATAAAACTAATGAAAATTAATAAAAAAGGAAGTCATGTATTTTTTTATATTAATAACACGACTATATTGCGAGCAAAGTTGCGAGCAAAGCCGCGGGTAATAGCTAGTTAGAAATAAATTGTTTTTAGTACATAACAGGGGTGGCCAACAAGTCGATCGCTCGCAATTTATGGGGTGGAATTCCGTGTACCATGGACTTTGAAGCGATTGTAGAAGACAAAACTTTCTAGGAATAGTTTAATGCATTCTGGAAATTTGCCAAGGTCATAAATTCGACAGCCTGACACTGTGATCTTCGTCCACCCAGCACAATACATTTTGACTTGTGTTACACAGTGTTGCCAACCAATTTTAATAGAAATTCCCACACATGCGCAAAAAAACACAAAATTTTATAATTCCCACAATTTTTTCCACGTTCGTATTCATTTGGAATCAGGTCCTGATTAAAAATGTATTAAAACTTGAAAATAACAGAATAAACGTTAAATAAACGCATTGTAAAACAACAAATTATCAGCCATACTGTGCATTTTTATAATAACTTTTTCATAGTAAGAACAAATAGTACAACAACTTATACATTGCAGTTGATTGATAATAGCTATTTTTCTACGATCACTATACAAAGTAGGCTTTTGCGCTTCGAAATACAACCCCAAATTTGACGTTTCCTGCGAACTGACATTAAGTGACAGCTTTGTCGCTCGCCGAGTGGAAAACTTGTCAGCTTTGTTGCTCGCCTAATTTAAATGAAATATATTTCTTTTTAATAAATGATTTTCAAATTATTTGTACGTAGTTTGATGTTTTTTATTTTATTATCCAAGTTAACATTGACTTTGAATATCAGCTCCGTTTTTTTCATGATTAACTTGGATATAGGCAACACATTATATACTACTTACGACAAATTTTCAGTTTTTATATCGATTTCTTAAAATAATGTGATCGTAGAAAAAATCTTGTGTGCATTTTGAGTGAAAAGTTCGTTGCCGCTTTCGACAGATTGCCGCGCTCCGCTATGCGACGCCTGGCCAACTTTCTGTCTCAAGCGGCAAAGTATCACTTTTCGCTCTCAATACACAAATAGCTATTGTGTATTAAAAGAAAGTTGGATCTGGAAATTTATTTTCTTTATGTGCCTATATCTCGAAAACTTCATAAGTGATTAAAACTTTTTTATTTTTTAAAACATATATTTGACTTATCTACCCTTACCTCGTTGGAATGTACCTTATACTAAAACACAGTGTATAAACATAGTATCGAATCGCACCGGGGGCAGGGATTTTTAATTAATAAAAAATTAAATAATTCTAATGCATAGGTAGGATTCCCCACTCGACCTTTCACTGTTGGGTTCTACTTAACAGTGCTGTTTCTAAAGTGGCGCTGGGAAACAGTAACAAAGCCTGTGTGGGGGTGCAGGAATAGTTGAATACTAGGACTCCTGCACTATGGAGTATTCGACTCCTAGTACAATCCATAACCTACTTACAGGCTAATGACCTAAGTTGTCGAAGCCAAAGACACCAATGGAAAAAAGAAAATAGATTTTAATGAGAGTTGTATATACTAAGGATTGGGTACTATCAAAAATAATTGATTTTTATTTATCTTAAAATCCGTCTGATTTTATAAGGTAAGTTTTGATATGTTATTAAATATATATATATATTTTGTGAAAAGATTTCTTGAACAATTTGTCAAAGTTTAAACAGAACAATGAATAACACATGTTGGTTTTATATAAAATTATATATTATTTTTTTGGAATAAGATATTATGCTTTACTATATTTAAATATATTAAATAAGATTTTTCCTTTTCATATTAATTTTAGTTTCTGTGAAATTATTCATTTAATAGTTAAGCATTTTATCTAAATCCTATTCAAATTTCCTATTTCTTATCTTAATATTTTAACCTTTTTTTATCTCATAACTACATCTAGACGGTTTTGGATTCATCTCTAGACGTTTTTTGGTCTCCTTGCTAGACAGTTTCGAGTTCGAGTCCAAGTTTGAATACTGAAGATCATTCTCACATTCCATCACTAGACGTTTCATTCCAAGTCGGTTGAGTTTGAATACCATATATCTTGAAGATCATTCACATTGCAGAATTATGCAGAATTACGAATAAGGATCATCCCTTTGTGGAAGTTGTCTGCCGAAATACCATGAGATGTACATTCCGTATATTATCTAATTTATCAAAAGATAAGTGCTTACTCAATAAATCGTTTAAATTTGAATTTAGTACAACTTATGTGAATTAGAATTTGATAACTACCTTATCGCTAATCTATAGTGGAATCATCCTTTGGTGTCTTGGTGACGCTGTAGCTCCTAAGGGAGGATTTACTGGCACTTCCTAACAATTGTTAATTGTTTCTTTGGCGAGTAATCTTATTTTTTTCTTTCTTTTTTGTCGGCATCGAGAACTGCTTTTTGGGTTATCATTAAAAAGTAATTTTTCGTTTTGTTACAATGTAAACCTATTCATTAATTTATTTGGATCTTTATTGGATAGTACAACTCTCAAGGGTCAAATTGAGGTATACGGTGTGACAATTTAAAAAGGGAGTTAATGGGGATGAGAGCTCTTTTATGTCCTATTCTAGAAACGGTTTTAAGCATTTTTTGATATCATCTTTCGTTCGTGAGATGTAGCCCATTGTAAGTTTTTAAATTGTCACACTGTATATAGTTTTTTATTGTTTTCGATTAAATTTTATTAATTCAATCCTAATAAATTGAAGATATTTAGTATGCAGAAATAATTATTACTATTATGGTAGTTGGATTAGATTTTCGTTTCATAACCCCGATTTTTTTTTGACTTCGAAGTATCTACCGGTGTTTTAAAGATTTTGGTAGAACATTATTTGTTCTGGACAACGTGTAGTACCTATTTATTTTTTTCCTTCGCCTATCTTCGACATAATTGGGGATGTCATCAAGAGACCTTGGACTACTCAGCTGCTTGTGTTTGTATTCATTTTCCTCTTTACAGAAAAGGAAAACTATTTGCGTCATAATTATGAGTTTCATGTTGTTTTTTTTTTACTTTTAGTATTTTCCTCCTAAAAAAATATTGAGCATAACATATTCTTATATTCTTTGATATAAATGATCATGTTACTTATCTGATATAAATATAAGCAAAATATAATTAATATTGGTAAAACAAATAAATGAGCATTTTACGTAAAACATTTAAGTAGAAAATATGAGTTTTATTTTTTTTTATAATTCAAAAGAGTTATTAATGAATATGATAGAAGGTTGCTTAGATACTTCGACTGCCAAATATTCGCTCTCGTTGTCGCAGTTTAAGGCAGTGCCTTTTAGGTAAACGATTCTATCATAACTAAATGGTTGAGAAAGGATCTCAGACAGCGACTGCCAGATTTCCAAATAAATCCCCCACTACGCGAACCCTCCCTCTCTTAGCCATGCTGCGTGGGCCGACCATCAGACTTTAAATCATTTTAACACAAA
Organism: Psylliodes chrysocephalus; assembly: GCA_927349885.1. Classification (NCBI taxonomy): domain Eukaryota; kingdom Metazoa; phylum Arthropoda; class Insecta; order Coleoptera; family Chrysomelidae; genus Psylliodes; species Psylliodes chrysocephalus. The sequence continues at coordinate 45,131,838 of OV651813.1, forward strand.
TAAATCCAATTATACAGGATGTTACCCATTCAAACTAACAGTTTTAAAAGGTGATTTTTAAAATGTTACACTTGATTGACTTATAGTATCACTTCTTAAGGAAAATTTATGAATCATTACAATGAACCTGTTATTTGTAACATAAGTACAATAAATGGTTTTAAAAATTAAAAATTATACTAAAGCACAATTTTCAGTAAACAAAACTGAAATATAAATAGTTTATGTTAGTTGTTCAAAATACACACTATTATTTTCAGGACACAATATCCAGAGTAATTTGTAGTTGAAAGCCTCGGTAATTATTTGGTGTTATCATTTATATCGTTTACTGCGTTGCACTACACTTTGTTTTTTAAATAACCCCATAGAAAGTAGTCGAGAGGATTTAAGTATGGGTATGTTAATGGCTATTCATCTTTGTGAAAAGCGTCACCAACACTAAATGTGATTTTACTATTTTATAATTTTACTAGAAAACCTAGAGTAAAAAAAATTCAATTTTTTATTTATTTAAAATATTTTAGATACGGTTGTTTTTTTTAATTGTGGTCAAATACGCATTCAACTGCATCTCTATATTTTCTATTTTACGAGATCTCAATAGTATCTCTGTGAAATAGTGAATATCCTGTATATAGTAATATGGAAATTTATTTGTATCAACATTGTAATCACGTACTGGGGTGGTGAAGATTTTGAATGTCAAAATTAGTAAATTGAAATCAAGAGACACTAAACATAGAAAGTTACAACTTGCTGCAAGTGTATTTTCGGTTTGCAACTAAAACTTATTTCGTATAAGTGTATGGAAAATGTATTATAAGTTAACACATTTTAATTTATAATCGGAAGTTTTTATGAATAAATTTATATTTTTAAACTTGAGGCAATCTTATAAAATTTACAGAAAATTTTCTATTACAAATTTATTTTTGAAAACTTCAATAAAACAAATTCATATACCTATCAAATTTAAAAATAAAATGCTGTAGACACTTGCTGCAAGTTTATTTTCGGCCTACAATAACTTATTTCGTTAAGAATGTGGAAAATGTATTATAATTTTATAAATTTTAGTTTATATTCGGGAATTCTTGGTATGTTCTTAAACGAACATTTACATTTTTAAACTATTAATCAAGGTAGGGATCGGAATAGTGTAATAATAATAATAATAATAAGAATAATAGCGTTTATTCAGTAAGCCAATAGTATAATACATAACAATATATTGAAGAAAATATCAAGAATACAATATAAAAAAAATTAATAATACAATAAAAAATATGATTTTCAATATACAGTATGGTTCAAATAAAAGGAATAAATTCATTATAATGGAAGTAGCTGATTTTTCGAAAAAATGCTGGGACAGGTCAATTTTGTTGACTCAAAGCGCAATTTTTTAAATAGAATTCAATTTTCCCCCACTTCCCATTTTTGGGCAGTGACGTCATTGATAATTTTTTTAAATAGTAATCTCAATTTTTTTTTCTTGATTTTGATAGATCTTGCAATTTCCTACTCGAAAACATAATATTTGAAATATCTTACATAACAATTTTTTTTGAATAGAAGACATTTAAAGATCAGACACATAAATTTTATTTTATTTTACACAATAAATGAATAAAAGATAATTATTTGTAATTAAATGCTTAATCTCACAAAATAATAATAAATATAATAATAATAAAAAGAATTTGTGAAATTGTCATTAAATTATTTATTTATATTTTTCTCAATAAAGTCCATTATTCCCTTTTTCCAAAAGTGCCATACTACGTATGGTAATTATACCAGGTGATGATTGTATTCGTTTTTAAAATACATACTTTCATTTAAATGTTATTTCAGTTGTAAAGAGTATTTCGTTATTTTATCTAGTTCAAAAATTACATGGTTTTAAAAATGTTCAAAATATAATGGAACACCTGGTATAAAGACAATGAAATCCTAAGTGTATTATAAAGCGAATTTATAATAGTAAGTTTGATAGAAGTTTAAATTTAACAGTGTAAGTCAAGTGTGATTTAGAAAATTTTCAGAAAATTTGTTAATGAAAGCTCTTAGATAATGGGTCCTATGATTGAACGTTTACGTTATCCGTAACGTACCTGTTAGGCCGAATTTTAAAAGTAACGAGGCAAGTTCGTATGATAGAAACCTGTTAAATTAGAACATAACAGGCGGAAAATAACAGTAATATGTTGGAAAAAGTTTTCCATCGTACGAACTTGCCTTGTTACTGTTAAAACTCGGCCTAACATGTACGTTACGGATAACGTAAACGTTCAATCATAGCACCCAATATTTAAATTAAAACTTTAAATAAGTTTTTGATTATATGTTAACAATAAGTTAATTTAGTAAGTTTCTATAAAATATGGCAGATAAAGTTTATTATTAAGTTTAGAATGAGGCAGATTCAAACTTGTCGAAAACTATAAATATATATTTATCAAACTTGCAAGAAAACTAGCATTAATATTTGTAACCTTACAATAAATCTGCAGCGGATGCATTTTGCTCAGTGGGGAGAATTAAAAATTGTTATGGGATAATTTGAGTGTTGTTGATTAGGAATTTGTAAGACTGAATTTATGGAAAAAGTATTAAAAACCATTAATAAAACATTTAGGTGCGGAATTCAAATCATACCATATTTAACAGGAGGAAAAACTAGATTTTAAAGGTTGTAAGACTGAATTTATAGAAAAAAATATTAAAAACTATTAATAAAACATTTAGATGCGGAATTCAAATCAAAACATATTTAACAAGATGGAAAAACTAGATATTAAAGTAAAGACATCAGTTTGAACTCGACAATACGGATTTTAAGGTGCTGTTTCTTTCGTTTTGTGGGATGGAAGTTAGGACTAAAAAACAAGTTAGATGAATATAGTCAAAGGTAGAAGTAATGAAGAGAAAGAAAAATAAATCATGTATAAAAAAAGGATCAGGAAACCACAAAACCCATTACATATATTACGAGACGGAAAATGCATTCTGCTATAATTCATTACACAGAGAAAGATACAAAGAAGACAAAATACGTATGTCCTTCATAAGAAAGTTAAAAAACTTTTTTGGCTGCATTTCGGCGGATCTGAGTTAATTAGAGCTACTATATGCACTGTTAACATTACTATGATGACTATAAAAGAAGAAGAATGGTTTGTCGAGACTTGGTCGAAACTATGAAGACTAGGGAGAAGGAGGCGAATCGGCAATGGTCAAATTTCAAATTTCCGCCCTTCTTTAAATAAATTTGGCGAAATTGACTGTAGTTGGAATGTCGAATAAGAGCGGTGTCTATGTAAGTCAATGTAAAATAAATTAATTAAAAAAAAAAAAAAAATGGCGAAAAGAATTAAAATAATGTGAAAAAAGTACCTGATTACAAGTAACATGCACATGAGTGACAAGAAATATCAAAGCAAGATTTACGTCGTTCCAGATTGTAAAACAGGATACAAATCAAATGTAAAACAAAAGCTTCTAAGGTAAGTAAAATAATGAATTATGTCTAAATATAATATTTATTGTAAACTAGTCACAATATGTATTTTACGGAGTGTAGTTTATTTTATTACAAGTATATATAATATAAAATTTTACAGTCATAGATCCTGACTTACAAACAACAATAATTATACATTAAATTTAACTACTAGAAAAAAATATTTTTTATAGAGTTTTAATGTTAGATAAAGAGTTGCTGTTATTTTTTTTTGAACCCCAATTGTGTCATTGTGAATGTTTTTATAGGATATTAAATGCTTAGAACAGTGGCAGCATATACCGGGTATTTAAATTAAAGTGTTACAGCTAAACACTTTTTTTTATAAAAAAAAAACGTTTCAGATGGAAGTTTTATATTTTTTTGGGGTAAACATTTTGTCTACAATCTTGTTTTATAGCTAACCATAATATGGCCAACTTTTCTTTCGCCCACCACAAATTTAAAGTAGGTGTTACTCAATAAGTAAAAATCCAATAAAAAATGTTTCCTTTCAAAGTTTCCTATTTTTTTATGAACTTGTAGAATATGTAAAAAAAGTGGAGTTCCTATTTGAAATAAAAAAGTCCACCTCGATACGCCCATATTATGGTCAGCTATAAAAAAATGAATTTCACCAAAAATTTTCCCCAAAAAACTATAAAACTTTTGCCTGAATTTGAACACCCAGTATATCGTTCCTAGTACCGATAAAGCACTTTCTAGAGATGATGATGTTCTATACTTTTTAGAAGATATCAAATATTATGAGACTATTTTTACTGATGGTACTGTTAGCAAAATAAAAAGGGGAAAGCTGAAATTAAAGGATGAAGTATTACCATGTACATTCCCAAATATCCCTTTATACTTGTATTATAACAATAAAAAATCTGTTAACTGTGTTTTATTTTGCTCTTAAAACTATATATATATAGGTTCAATTCAAAAAAAATTTGCCACAAAATTGTACTTATCAAATTTGAGCATTTAACAAACCTTTTCGAATTTGGTCATACCTACCTAATTTGTATTTTATATAGATAAAATTAAATAATTTATTAATTAAAACATGCAAGACTTATTTAGACATAAATACAACAGTATGTTATGTGCTTTATTTTGCTATAAACAAGTTTATTTTTATTTTGACAAAATTATGTATAATTCCAATAAGAAGCCATGTATTTTGAACACTGTAAGCAGTACCAGCGCCTATGCGGTTAATTATAAAAGCTCAATTAGCGTGTCGAAATATAAATATCGTGAAATTTATTGGCAAAAGCATATAGTAGAGTCGATGATCTTTATCGATTTAATTTGCGTATGCCGAAATATCGAATTTTGAATTTTTTTATATGCTGATAACGACATTTAACTGGTGCTGTTTGCTCGCTCCCATTTACTGCATCGAGTATCACTGTACACAAGAACATATAGGGTGTGAATATGATAATGAGGTATATCTGCATAAAGTGATCTTTAACATGAGATCTCCAAGAGTTCTTAACTTTATAAGGACAGTTCTAAGTAGAAACATATCCGTTAGATTCAGTATTAAATTATAAGTCTCCACGCCCTCCGAATGGATAGTTCGACAAACAAATTTTTTTTAAATATTTCTATAATAAATAATTGTTGGCGTTACGGAAAAGCAAATTAATCATTTATTATTTTTATTGAAAGGTAGATAATTTAAATATTTATAGTTAGCATACTGGGTGATATATCACTGAATTTAAAATAAAAAACATTATAAAATTAACCTACAAATATGACAGGTGTTATTAGAAAAAGTGAAGTCAGGATGGACTAAAATAAGAAATTGGATGGCGAACAATTAATGCCCAACCCAGCTCGTCTAAAGCAGGAACAAAGGTTGGAAAGGCTTTCGTCAGTTCTCCTATTGTAGTAATCACGGTCGCAGCAAAAGTTTATTATTGAACTATCTATTCGGTTGTTGTGCTAAAAAAAATGTAACTTGCTATTTCGTTCAGGAGAAATATTAATTCGGTCGTAGGAAAAATTTACTATTAGACTATTTTTTCGCACGCAGGATAAATTAACTATTTAACAGTTTACAGAAAATAATATTTACGGTCGTATGAAAAATTAACTGTTGAATTGTCTAATCTGTATTTACAATCCAATGTAAATGAATGCTTCGGCAAAGCAAAATTTCATATGCGGTTGCAGAGAATGCGAGGAGACAGGTTCGGGGCAGTACTAATTCCAGGGCTGAAACCGGGACTTTATAAGAAGTTTACTCAAACTAGTGGTTTTAAAGTAAAACCAACTAACAACCGGGATAGTGCATTATCTCTGAATGAAGTGATCGTAATCACGAGCCGCTTCAGACAGGGGAATGATACTATTTCAGCTCTCTTGAAATAACGGAGACTTAAGCAAATGAATGTTTCAGATGTAAAATAAACTAATAACCGGGATGGCACATTATCTCTGAATGAAGTAATCGTAATCACGAGCCGCTTCAGACAGGGGAATGATGCTATTTAAGTTCTCTTAAAATTTGCGGTTCGGAGGATAAAACAAAAGAAAATGTCTCGTCGCAATTCTATTAAGATAACCAATCAAAATATTAGACAATTCCCAAACAGTTCCGACCAATTATTTATTGGTTAAAGCGTTAAATAAACTAAAATGAAATTTACGATTCGTCCACGGAAATTTACAGTAGTAGGAAAAAATAACTATACGACTATATTTACGATCGAATGAAAAATAAAATTTTTAACAGTTAAAACCTTAAATAAACTAAAATGAAATTTATGATTTGTCCACGGAAATTTACAGTAGTAGGAAAAATTTACTATATGACTATATTTACGATCCAATGAAAAATAAATTATTTAACAGTTAAAACCTTAAATAAACTAAAATACAATTTCAAAAAAACGGTGTATTCTAACAAGAATAAATTAAAGTATTTCTTAATCAAAACAAATTTCAATTCTTAACTCAACACGGAATATTGTTAATTAAAAATAAATCAAAATAAATCGGTTTCCAATAGCACGACTTAAAGTCTCGAGCGAAAAAAAAATCAATTTATAAAAACAATGACAATAATTTACCTAGAAATATATTTCGGTTTTAATTGTCGCTCGCGAATCGTATCGGAGTAATTTAATTATTTGCCTATTCAATACAACGGTGTAAAAGCAAGTCTATTAGGAACTAAAATTTTTAATTCAATCTTGGACCTCGTTCAGTCGTCGAAAACCCTTCTACTACCGGAGACCCCACCAACGGCAGTATCACCGCGCATCGATATGTCGTTCGGCGATGCGAATCTGTCTTAACCAGGACCAACATTTCAATCGCGTTTAATATTTATTAGAAATGAAAAATTAAAATAAACTGATTGAGGAAAAATTGATTTCTTTACACTTCATATACAAGATTTGATAGTTTTGCCGAGGAGCTAACTGAAGTAAACGCTAAACATTGTCGTAGAAAATTATTTTATAGATGCTAATAACAATTTCGCGTAAATAGTTTAATAAATTGTTAATAGCTGTTGAAATTTTATAGAATTATGATTTGGGATATTAATACTTGTTTAAATAATTATTTGTAGCCCATAAATAGATTCCGCCGTTAATAATTTAAAATGTTTGGTATTATTTTTATTCTATGATACGACAATGATAAACAAACATTACCGCGAAATTCTCGAAGTCCTCCTAGACTGGGTTTGACGTTTCCCACCTCTTTACCTACCAAAAGCCTTTAGAACTTCTGTCTCTGCTACACACTTGGTCTGATCCAACAACAATCAGAAACCAGTCACTGACACCAGGATTCTGCGCAGTAGATTATTGGGACCCCCAAATTCTCTACTGCGCAAAATCCTGGTGTCACTGACTGGTTTCTGATTGTTGTTGGAACAGACCTAACGTATCAATCGGTAAGAAATATCATATATGTGAGTCTTCCGTCGAAGATCTTTATGTTTGGAACGCCTGAGTTCTACCAAATTTCTGGCAGCTTGTTCACCAGCGTCAGTAATTAAGGTTTATCTTACAAACTAAAAAATTAATCTTATATTCAAAAATTTTAAAAAAATTCACCCAACACACTCATCAAAAAAGTTACTGATGGACAAATTTTGAAAAAAATCTGGTAAGATATTTTGTTCAAAAATTCATGTAAGTAAAAAAGTTATAATTTATCAATTTTTGTTTAAAATTGTTCTATGAGATCTCTATGCCACTGTTACACCAGGAGAATTTTTACAAAATTTTGGAACTTACAGTTTCTTTGTAAATAATAATATTATCATTGACAAGGGGGGTAGCCATGTGTGAGTTGAGGTAATTTTAAGGTGAAGGGGGGAGAAAAAGTCCTTTATATCTCACAAGGAAAGTCAATGTTTAATTATTCAACAAAACATTGAGTGCGACCGGTTTCGAAGTATCATCACTTCATCTTCAGGCTCGCCTAGTGGAAAGGAGAATATGTGGTGTAAGGTGTGTTGACTTTGAGCCCACAATATATAAAATAGTAAAAAATAGAAAAACTCACCATACTCTCCATCCACTAGGGAATACTACAGACAAGTTTCATCAAAACGTGGGGGATGAAATAAATTGTAAAACAAAACAATGTTACAAGTTATAAAAAGTTAAAAATATTTGAAAAACAAATATTAGTCGATATAAACAGTTAAAAATTTTAAAATATTCAAGACTATACAAAAACAAATCACATACATTAAACAGATTAAAAGATAAGGCCTATTTTAAGCAACATTGCTGTTTTTTATAAAAATCTAACATTTTTGAAAGGAGACCTGTCAAGTTAAGGCCTCTACAGGTGGTGGTAAGTACTAACGAAAAATTCTTGGATAAACTTATGACAGGGTATAGGTAATAAGATGTAAACTATGAGTGAAGAAATATTTATTATTTATTATATAAGATTTGGGCCATGAACCAATCACCAAGTGTATGTGATGTTGTAGGATAAAATAAGAAAGAAGAAGAAATGACTGGGTTAACTGTTGTGAAGCAACTGAAAAATAAAAGAAGAAAAGAAGAAAATGACAGATGTGAAAACACACAATTTAACCTAGTCCTTAAACATGCACGTTGGTTTTTTGTGGGAAGAAATTACTTACTGAAATGTACCCCTTGCAAGGAAATATGTGAATAGAAATAAAGGGGGAGGTTAAAAAGGAAGTTAGAACGATAAATTTAGATTAGTGTTGAGAAAACTGGAGGAGTTTCTGACATTATCTGGGCATTTAAGCAAACAACAGGATTTAATTTTAAATTTCTCAATATCTCGAGGCTTTCGAAGCTATTAAGAGTAAATCTATGGTAGGAACTATGTAGGATTAAGTGTAAAGGTTAAAGAAAAGGTCCTTTATTTCTCACAAGTCAATTTATTGGCGACCGGTTTCGAAGTTGTCACTTCATCATCAGGCACACCTTGACTAATTCCATAAAGGAAGCGCTACAAAAAGTTTAACAGAACGAGTTAAAAAAGTCATGTGTAATAAGTATTTTTTAAAAAAAATTTAATGTAGGTTAGGTTAAACCACCAGATGTCTTTTTGAATAAAATAATTAATTAAAACACATTTAAGACAATTATTAACTAAACAACACAAAATAGTTTTACAAGCACAAAAAAAAAATCTAAAAAGACGTCTAAAAACAACTTATGACCGTCTAAAAGAGGTTTGGCCTTTCATATATTTTGATAATTTCATGTCTTTTGTACATAATTTGGTTAACTATGATAGATGCAATAAGATGAAAACTTTGAATGAAAAATTAATCAAACTAAAAATTAAAAATAACAATGTTAATAACAATCCCTCAGATCAAAGTTCACATAAATTTCATACACCTCTTCTAAATTTTTCTGATACTACTTTTACAGTAACTGAAATTGACCTCCTTAACAAGGGTATAAAATTTATGTACAAAAGACATGAAATTATCAAAATATATGAAAGGCCAAACCTCTTTTAGACGGTCATAAGTTGTTTTTAGACGTCTTTTTAGATTTTTTTTTTTGTGCTTGTAAAACTATTTTGTGTTGTTTAGTTAATAATTGTCTTAAATGTGTTTTAATTAATTATTTTATTCAAAAAGACATCTGGTGGTTTAACCTAACCTACATTAAAATTTTTTTAAAAAATACTTATTACACATGACTTTTTTAACTCGTTCTGTTAAACTTTTTGTAGCGCTTCCTTTATGGAATTAGTCAAGGTGTGCCTGATGATGAAGTGACAACTTCGAAACCGGTCGCCAATAAATTGACTTGTGAGAAATAAAGGACCTTTTCTTTAACCTTTACACTTAATCCTACATAGTTCCTACCATAGATTTACTCTTAATAGCTTCGAAAGCCTCGAGATATTGAGAAATTTAAAATTAAATCCTGTTGGTTGCTTAAATGCCCAGATAATGTCAGAAACTCCTCCAGTTTTCTCAACACTAATCTAAATTTATCGTTCTAACTTCCTTTCTAACCTCCCCCTTTATTTCTATTCACATATTTCCTTGCAAGGGGTACATTTCAGTAAGTAATTTCTTCCCACAAAAAACCAACGTGCATGTTTAAGGACTAGGTTAAGTTGTGTGTTTTCACATCTGTCATTTTCTTCTTTTCTTCTTCTTTTATTTTTCAGTTGCTTCACAACAGTTAACCCAGTCATTTCTTCTTCTTTCTTATTTTATCCTACAACATCACATACACTTGGTGATTGGTTCATGGCCCAAATCTTATATAATAAATAATAAATATTTCTTCACTCATAGTTTACATCTTATTACCTATACCCTGTCATAAGTTTATCCAAGAATTTTTCGTTAGTACTTACCACCACCTGTAGAGGCCTTAACTTGACAGGTCTCCTTTCAAAAATGTTAGATTTTTATAAAAAACAGCAATGTTGCTTAAAATAGGCCTTATCTTTTAATCTGTTTAATGTATGTGATTTGTTTTTGTATAATCTTGAATATTTTAAAATTTTTAACTGTTTATATCGACTAATATTTGTTTTTCAAATATTTTTAACTTTTTATAACTTGTAACATTGTTTTGTTTTACAATTTATTTCATCCCCCACGTTGTGATGAAACTTGTCTGTAGTATTCCCTAGTGGATGGAGAGTATGGTGAGTTTTTCTATTTTTTACTATTTTATATATTGTGGGCTCAAAGTCAACACACCTTACACCACATATTCTCCTTTCCACTAGGCGAGCCTGAAGATGAAGTGATGATACTTCGAAACCGGTCGCACTCAATGTTTTGTTGAATAATTAAACATTGACTTTCCTTGTGAGATATAAAGGACTTTTTCTCCCCCCTTCACCTTAAAAAAAAAAATAATATTATCATTTCAAAATAAATTATCTCTAAAACATTTATAAATGTATTAAATTAGCGAATTTACTGCTACGAATAGAAATATAATTAAAGTTTCTGAATCTACCCATTTGTATGTATCTTGAGTGGCGATGGTTTTGCGATGTTGCCAAATCGAATTAAAAGTCAGAGAATAAAGTAAATTACAGAATGGTTAAGAAATAGGAAACGTAATAATTAATTGTGGGATTATTAATTAATTAAACAGATGTCCGGCAACAAAGAACATTGTAAATAGTCAGGTTCTTTATTTTTGTAGAAATATGACATTTTTGGTTTTAATATTTATTAAACTTCTGTAACTCTCTATGAAATGTATATCAGAACAAAAGTTTAGCTTATTTTTATTATTATTAAAATATGCAGAGAACTTCAATTTAGAAATTGTTCGGTTATTATTTACTGCAAAAAAATAACACTCCAGTTTCTAAAACGTGTGAATAACATTTTCTGGTGGCAATCGCTGTGCACTATCAACTATACAGGGTAACTCATTAGTGTGAATAAGATGAATATGTGCAGCACTATTAAAAATATAAAAATTATTTTAGAATATACAATAACCATTGTTTCTTTTGCAATATACAGGTCATTTAAATCAATACGATTTTTATATAAAATTGGACTATAGCATTTGAAACACCTTGTGTAATCCCATACGATTTGATATTATAAGGGAAAAAGCAAGGATATTTTTTTTTGTGAAAAAACACTCCATAAGGGGCATGTACTAATATTACAATCTGATCAAGAGTTGATCAATGAGTAATTTTGTTATAACTTAACTTAACTAGGGTTGCAATCTTAAAAACTAAAGTTATACTCGCTAGTATACCTTAGGTTCTAATAACTTAATTGCACTAAACTAACGCGTAACACTAAACCGCACAATGCTTTGCTTTGTTATTAACACAATCACTTGGCTAACTCAAAAGGGTTATTTCTCTTGAGTCTTCTTGTCACGTTCGTGTTGTCAAGAAGCTGGATCGCTTCAACATTCACATGTTGGTGGAGCCGTTGTTCGTGTCTCCTAGCGAATCTGGTGATAATCTGGTCAACGGTGTCCATCTGAAGGTCTCGATGAAGGTCGCTGTTTCTAATGTACCAAGGAGCAACGACCATGATCCCAATACTTTGTTCTTGAATCTCTGGCTTATTAGAATATTAGTGTAGCTGGCACAACCCCAGAGCTGAATGCCATAGATCCAAATTTGTTTCAGAACTTGTTTATATAATAGAATTTTGTTATATATAGATAGGCTGGAATGCCCTCTAAGTAACCAGTACATTTTCTTGTATTTTATATCTAACTCTTTTCTTTTTAACATGGACCTTCCTGCGAAGTCTTGCATCTAATGTAATACCTAGATATTTTGCCGAGTTAGCATAAGGGACCTGGGCATTATTTATGTTAATTGGTATTCTTTAACCATTTTTGTTAGTAAAGTTAATATTAACAGATTTGGTTTCGTTTAGTTTAATACGCCATCTTTTGGTCCAATTATTTATTTGATTAACTGATGTCTGTAGTTTATTTGCAGCCTCTTCATGATCTTTGCCTATCGCTAGGATGGCAGTATCCTCTGCAAATGTAGCTATTGTAGCCTATATGACGAAACTTGGGAGGTTTTCCTGGTTTGGGGATCATAATGACTTCAGCTACTTTTCACAACCTAGGGACAAACCTTAGTTTGAATGAGGCATTAAACAGGTGTTAGTTTAATTATGGCTTTCTTTGGAAGTTGTTTTAAGATTTCTCCTGTAATTAAATCAAAGCTTTCTTAGGATTAATATTTCTTTTTATATCTTCTGCAACTTCCTTTGAAGAGGTTGGTCTGATAATTGAGACATCTCTCTCTAGGAGCCCAGTTCGGTAATTCTTCTCCTTCATTTGGTTGGAAGGTATTTTGTAAGTGCATTGTGAATCTATTAACTTTTTGTATATTATTTCTAGCCCAGCTGCCATCTGTATTTCTGATTGGAGCAATCTGCAAAGTGGGCCTTTTTAATCGCTTTGTAGCTTTCCACAGAGAATAATCAGTGGATTTATCGTTTGTCAGCTCACTAAGGTACTCACAAATAGATTCATTTTTGATTTGTTTTACCTTCTTTTTAAACTGCTGGGTGGCGTTGTTAAGTTTGGTTTTATCTGATGGAGCTCTAGTCTGATGCCATTTCCTCCTTAGTTTTGTTTCTTTAGGATAGTTATTTCTTGTTGTTCGCTCCACAATAGGTGGCGTATTATCCCATGCTGCTTGTTGTATGTTGGATATAAGTAGTTCTACTTCTTCATCTAGCTGTGCTTTTGTTCGTAACGGAACTGAAAGATTGATTTTATTTTCAATGTCCAGTCTGAAGCTTTGCCAGTCTGTTCTCCTATTTATTAGTCTAGGAACGCTTTCCTTTTGTAAAATGGTGTGAGAAGAATGGGCGAATGATCTGAATTCATGGCTCATGCCTCATCAACTTGGATGTAGTTTGCTGAAATATTCCTTACAACAAAAGTCTATTAGGTCGGGTATTTTGTTTCTATCTGTGGGCCAATAAGTTGGTTTGCCAGTTGAATGCGACTCACATTTTAACTGTGTCATTGCTTTTTTTAGGTTTTTACCTTTAGTTATTGTTAGTCTGAAACCCCAATGAGTGTGTTTTGTATTAAAGTCGCCTCCAATGATAAATTTAAGTCCTTGACTATTGTGGAAATCTAGGTATTGTTCTTTTTTAACGATATGTCTTGGAGAACAATATACATAAGTGACCATAACATTATAAGTTTTAGATTTTATCATTACTGAAGTAGCCTGAAATTCTTCAGTTCTGTATCCCGCTTCTTGATGTTAAGCATCTATAATTATTATTGCGCTACCCCCTCTTGCTGCATTTCGGGGATGAATGGTATGATAAACCTTATATCCCTTAAATTTAATAAAGGACTCATTGTTAAAGTGAATCTCTGAAATTAAGCATATGACTATGCTTTCTATATCTAGGATTGCTTGCAATTCTTGTTGGTGCTGCAGCAGTCCATTATCAGTAGGCTATTACTCATTATGTCTCTTATGTATAGCTCCTTTGCTACTATATCCTAACCTAGCAATTCGTTTATCCATTTTGTTCAGCTTTTCCAGTATTTGGTGGAGAGTATTGGTAATGGATGAATCTTGATTGTTATCTATTTCTTCTTTTTTACCAGATACCGTCTGACTGAATAAACTAGATTTGTCTATTAAATTGTTTCTATTAACAGGCTTATGTTGGATTACTCGATGTGGCTGTTTAGGTAAGTTTGATTTTTTGCTGTGCTATTATTTTTAATTTAAATATAAAATAAAATACTAAGTGATCCATTGTACCTCCAATAGTGCCAGAGATATTGAACTTTTCACAGTTATGGATCACCTGGCATAATTTAAATACTTTCATCCAAACATTTTCTCAAAGTCTAGTGTATCAAAAGACCATCATATACTGGAAAAATTCTTCCTCTGAAATGGTGAGAAAACGAGTTTATTATTTAATATTTGTTATTACCAAGTTTTATGACTCATATTTCACAAATTGGTCATATCAAGCTCATATAAGTTTTATCCTTTATTAGTAAATCAAAAATAAAGGTAACATAAAAAATTACGCTATTTAACCGACGAAATTTCTAAAGTAAATTACTAACCCCACAAATATTGAATAAAATAAACATTAATACAATTTCAAATGTTATTGTTAACGTAGTTTGATGTTAAATAACAATATGCTATTGATTGTTTAAATTATTTAAATTAAATTATTAAATTAATTTATCGATAGTAATCAACAACGTGCCCTGGTAAGAAAGACATGATAGATTAAGACAAATGACAAGTGCGAATCTAAAGGGTTATTAAGCACGGTATAGTAAAACTAATAGACCACACCCTACTCTTTATATGCGCAAAATTATTATTTTTTAAACTTTCATGCCTTTTATCAACTTAAACAGTTCATCCTATTTTTACCCAGGAGTCTATATATGTTCCAAACTTTTGGAGTTCCCTATATTTATGTCGTAAACAAAAATAATATTAATCTAAAATTCTTAAATAAAAAAAATAAGGGAATCTTTGAAAAAAATTGCGCACGCCACTGCGCCTTAAACAAAAATGTAAGTTCTTTCGGTACCCAGCAGATTTTCCCTCTAGCATCACAAAACTGCTTATGAAAATATTTTCAAACACCAAAATAAAAAAGCCAATATCACCACCACCATCATGAAATTTATAACTATATTTTTTTACCAATAATAATTAAAAAAATGTGAATGTCTGTAGGAATTTATACATTATCCCTTCGGTCATGCATAATAATAATTACGGCCTTTGCTGCGATTATCAGAAAGACCTTGGTGAGAGGCATTCCAGAAATCCCATAAAGTATCCCATATACATATTTTAGTTTTGGAGCTAACCAATCGCCAAGTATTATTTATATCTATAAATTGGATGATTATGAATTGATATGCTTTAAAGTTAAAATACATTATTATGTAGTACATGCTGCGATTATACGAGGAGCTTAAACGAAATAACGGCTGTCTTTTTCGATAAAAAAATTGTTTAAATGCAAAATTTTAAAGTTAAATTATACCTGTGTATTTTGACCTTCAATGAGGACCTAAATTAAAAGTTTTAGATTAACTATAATGAACATATCAACTGCGGCATACCATTTAAATTGATTGAAATTAAAGTGAGGATTAAACATTGTTAATGATAATGCGTAAAAATAAGTTGCATAAGTATGGAAGGAGATAATTAAATTAAGTACCGGGTATACGAAAATTTTAATACGGTAAAAACTAATTAAATTGTTATTATAGATGAAATGAATGTTTAAAAATATAGGTTTAAATACTCTCAATTTATTAGATGATAATAGAAATATATTTATAACAGGGAAATAATAAAACATTTTTTTTGTAATGAAACCGTTTTACTTAAAATTATAAATAGGCAAATATATGGTAATTTAATATTACGTACCTACAAAAATTGTTGCTTTTCAACCAACTCTACACAATGAAGATCGATCAAAATATTTTTCTTCAAAAAATCTTGAACACAGGTTGCCAATAAATAATCTCTCTGTAAAAATTGTATCTATTTTAGTGATGCCGCAAGGGACATTTTCTCTCGAAAACCGATTCGAGACGACGAGAATTTCTCGTTTCTCTCGAGCTCTCTCGAACAATTTACTTTCTGCTATTTGAGATTTTTAATTGCTTATCGTAACTTAAAATTTAAGCATAACAGATTTCCAGACGTCAAAAAGTTAATTAAATATTCTATACATATTAAATGGTAACAAATAATACATTGGAATTTTATAGTGATTTATAAGAAAAATTATTTTCCAAGCGATTTATTTAAAACTGATTTAAATGGAAGCTGCAAGAAGGTATTGTCGTGAGAACGCCTAAGACAACCCCGTTCCGCTCGCCGTTGCAAGCCGCTTCGTCTATGTTTCGATCCGCAGGACAGAGACAACGTACTGCTTCGAGAAGCTGCCAGAAAAAGCATTACGAGGCCGCTGAGTCATTAATGACGAAATTCCAGAATGTCTAGACGGTTAAGAATATTCTAGTGCAGAGCTGGCTATATATAAACAGCGCGAGTTTTTCGATGACAAAAAGTTTCAATTTAAGTGTTGGACAGTAAACACAAATTGTCATAAATAAATTAGAATTGTGAGTTAGTGCCCAAGTATTATGTAAATTAATTAGTACGTTATAAATAAAGTGTTTTAAATAAATAAATTCAACAAACTTTACAGTATGTATCGACTTAAAATTCAAATTTCAAACGAAAAAGGTTATATTCATCATGATTTCAACTCGGTATTCAGTAAATATTTCAATCAATGATGAGTGTGTATTAGAAATTTATATATTTTTGAAAACATGCTTCAAGATGCTTTCATTTGATATCACACAATGGCATTAGAAAAATTAAAACTTTCAATATAACACCCCCTCCCCCCAACTTACATCCAAGACAAAGTATTTACGTTTTTAGTTAACGCCTAATTTGGACCACTAATTACTTAAAATTTCAATTATGTAATGTCAAATAGTCTCTGAGTCAGTGCCAGCTCGTGAACAAAATATTGGGTGTTCACAATGACAAAATATAAATCACAGTACAAATTTAGGAAAACATTTTTAGTGTTTTAGAATGATATATTATAAACGAAAGTTTTTTATCTATATCTGAACAGAGATCTATATTCTGTCATTGTGAACCCAAATATTTTGGTTACAAGCCGCTACTGCACTGAGTAAAACGACCGTGACAGATGGACATACAGAGAGAAATTATCTGATTCCATTAGTTTTTATTGCCAATTT
Organism: Psylliodes chrysocephalus; assembly: GCA_927349885.1. Lineage (NCBI taxonomy): Eukaryota > Metazoa > Arthropoda > Insecta > Coleoptera > Chrysomelidae > Psylliodes > Psylliodes chrysocephalus. Next base: position 45,149,136 of record OV651813.1, read on the forward strand.
GGGTATCTACTAATGGGACAAATTACTAGAAAAATTTGTTGTTTTCTTCTTTAAAATTGAAGAGTTTTTTCATGTTTACAAGCGCTCTCTCGAACGAGAGAAGCGCTTTCTCGTCGAGACAAGAGAGGCCTCTCTCTCGTCTCGCGGCATCACTAATCTATTTAGCACAGTTTTTCCGAATTATTTCGAAATCTGTAAACAATAGTTTTTAGATTTTGTTTTATTGAATATTGAATAATAAAGCACTAAAGGGACACCCTGTATATTATACTCTTCACAGTTTAACAGACCTGCTTAACCTACCCCCATTTTCAATCAGATTTTTTTCAGAATCAATAGGCGTCATCTCCTAATAGAGCTTGATTTTTCTTGAAGATTTCAATTTGATATCGTTTTTTGTGACTAAATTTTTCAATATTTCAACTCCCCTTATCTCACCATTTTTATTTATTTATTCATTTCCGTATAGAGTTGGATTTTTACTAAACATTTCATGTTGATATCACTTTTGGATTTTGATTGCAATTAGGACATCAAATTGCCGTCTAGGAATCTCGACAGTGAATGTCGTCATGGTCCAGCGTCCACAGATGTCTGAGTTCGAATCCCAGAGACAACAGGCCTTTCAAATCTCCAAGTATGTGTTTTCACCCTTGGTGTTCGGGGATGGTCTTAATAATCCGTAGGGGGATTTTTGAGATTTGTTTCAGAATTTTAAATTTATTCTACAAAGAGGTTTTTATTTTTTTTTAACTGTCTAGTGGATTGCAGACACCCCCCCCCCCCCAACTTTTTATTTAAATGAAGGGTAATTTGATTATTTTTTTTTAATTGAAAACTGTTTCAATTACATATACAATTACATTTTATTTTTGTTACTTATTATGAGCAATTTGTCGAAAGAAAAAAAAAAAGGAAATATTTACTAAAACTACTTTAATGTATAAGTAACACTATTTCTTATTTTATAAGCCAGAATAAACAACCTTATCGATAGTTTTTTTTTGGTCAATTTAATCTGAATGTGATTGTGTTAGTAATTGTTTGCATTTCAACGTGTAAAATAAAAACGAAAAATAAGAAAATGCCCTATTTAACCGATATGCATCGTATCGAAATCTTAATGATGATCGGATGTGGCAACAGAAGTCGAACACAGGTTCAAGTCGCTCGTTTGTTTACTGAAGTTCATCCAGAATTGTCTCCAATTAATCTAAGCACGATTAGCAAAATTGAAACTCGATATCGGGAGTTGAGCTACGTAAGGAATGCTCCTCGACAAAAGCCTTTAAAAATCGACAAGAAACCAGGTTGAACATATTGTTGAAAAATCTTGTTACTCCAGCTTTGCATGTTACTCATGGTGTCAGTCACTCAAGCATTTTAGGCATTTTAAAAATTCTGAGAGAAACCAAAAATTATCCATATAAGATGCAAAACCTGCACGAGCTTAACGAAGATGATCCTGATGATAAGACTCAAATATTGCGAACGAATTATGGTTTCTATCGATGGTAGGCAAATTTATTTGGAATAGGTGCTGTTTTCTGATGAAGCTACGATCACATTACATGGGGACGTCAATCGGCAGAACTGCCGTTATTGGGATTACGAAAATTCCCGCAGGATACGTGAATTCCATAGCCAAGGGCATCAAGAAATAAACGACTAGGCTGGAATTATTGGGAATCGCATGATAGGTCATTTTTCCAATGAAAACGTAACCGGAGAAACATATCTAACGATGCTCAACAAATACCTGATTCCTACTTTAGTGAATTTATTCCTCAATAATTTAATTCCCAGTTTATTTGACCCATTGGTGTGGTTTCAACAAGACAGGACACTACAACATTTTGCTCAAAATGTATGGACCTATCACAAAAAAGAGTTTCCAAATAGTTGGATTGGAAAAACGGGCCAAATTCAGTGGCCAGCAAAATCACCCGATCTTACCCCATTAGATTTGTTTTTATGGGGATATCTAAAGGGCAAATTATTTTTTATTTTTTCCAACATATTGCAGGAATTTCTCGACAAACTTTTATTAATTAAGTTAAACAATTTGTTCAGTTAGACTATTAACTCAGAATAGTTTTTGAACTGTTATTATTTTATTTAAAGTGTTTTTAGGTCTTAAAATATATTCAAAAGATTTTAGTTAAACAATCGTTTAAAAATCAATTTTGTAACACAAAAAATCAAAATAAAGATTAGGTATTAACTAACGTGTTTCAGAATTTTTTACATAGGTATGGGCAAATAGTACGAAAAAAAATTAAGTATTTAAAATATTTTCGATTCTTTTAAAAACAACTCGTTTGATATCGGCCGCTGGACTACATAAATCTCTAAAAAATTACATTTAAGTAATGGAGAAATACGTGCAAGGTGCACTATAAGGAGAGATGTAATATAAAGCGCGAGGACGTACACTCGTGGATTTTAATGACGGGTACCAGTATGCTATAACATGAGTACGTATACAATAAATCAATTATTTCTCTGTTAAGTGCACTCACATATATTATGCCCCGGAATATCTTATTAAACTTATTGGAATCAATTATTGTAAAAGACGAACCATTTGCTTTTAAGGATTTTCATTTTGTTAAAGGGAAACTTTTAAAAGCTGAACGCTCCGCTTTTAAATTTTTTATTGAACTAAAGGGATATATTAAGTAGGATTCATGCCAAAGTGGCTTTAACTTATTTAAGAGTTCAATACTACACATTATCTTAAACAATCTAACTTATGTAGGTACGAATTTAAAAGAACAAAAGAGAACACAACAGAAGTGCACATAACTAAGCGAAAACGCACTACTAAGTTAGATCAGCGGGAGAAAATTTATTTATGCGTTAAATATTCTTAGTTAAATTTCAATGGATCTATTGTTAGTGCAATTCTAAAATAATAATATTTTTTAGAGGAATGAAATTCAAATGTGACCAATTTTAAATGAATAAAAAAGGAAAAGAGAAAAGCTCAAGGTCCGTGTCACAGCAAAGTCGAGCGACCGTTTTCTCCCTGAAAACAACTACTCCTTTAGCAAATATCGCAACAGGCATTGCATTATATCAAAAGAAAAAGAGCAGAGATATAATTATATTTTATTTACGGATGAGACCAGATTCCGTTCAGAACACAACGATGGACGATTTCGTTTTTGGCGACGACCAAGGTAGCCGTATATGAACCCAACTGCATAGGAAACCATTTGGTTTGGCAGTAGCTCTATTATGTTATGGGCTAGCATATGTTTAAATGGCCGCACCAACGACGAACAACTACTAGACTAATCCATTCATTTATAATTAAGCCATTTTTTTATTACAATTATTCAGATTGTGTTTATTATTACGTAGACAGAGCTGTCGTATCGGCTGCCACATTAGAAAGAAGGGTACAGCTGCTAATTTGAGTGGGGATGGTTTGTGTGAGTATGTTTATCTGAGAAGCGAACATGCGTTTTATGAATGAACAGTATTTACGACTCCTACTACGCTTGCTTTGCGTTGCTGTCACACTTCAAAATGAATTGTATACTTTCCTGATAATCACTATACAACTATAATAGTTGCAACGAGAAAATAGTTATTTATGTATCAAGGGCGTAAAACAGGCGTTTATGGACCACAACGTGTAAGTAAGAGCCCAAGCCGCTAGGCGAGGGATATTACATGTAAGGTTCGTATAAAGTAGTTTATTTTGTGTAATGGTCCATAATACGACAATGTACCTATATCATTGTTCTTGGTGAAAATAAAAATTTCCACTATTAGTTTAAACCATCAAGACAGAATAAAGTAGAGACGACGTAAACCCTTCTTTGCGATATGACAGATGGACTCACTTCGAGTGACGGAAAAGTGCAGTGAAAGTGGTGACTTGAGTCGTACTTTGATTTATTTGAAGTCAATAATTTTATATTTGAAGACTAACGGAATGAAAATTATTTGATATCATTTAAATGAAGCGATTTAAAAAAATGGCATTTATTCTCACCAAATCTGACTAGCTTTAGTTTCTCATATGACGTAAAAGTGTAATGCAAAGTGCGGACACTTTATTATCGTTATAGCATCTCATCTTTATTATATCTCACTGGTTTAAACGAGTTCGTCCCTCGCGCTTTGTAGAAACCGGTAAACCGTAGTTCGAATGGTTGCCGAGATATTTAAGTTCAAAGTTATTGGTTCCGCAGTAAAATGGAACAGAATGTAAATCTCTTTTCTCATTAAAGTTTTAAAAAAATATACATCGTTTTTGGAAATTTTGAGATATCCTATTAGCCATTTTGTAAATTCATCAAGACGAATTTAATGCTGTAAATCGGAAGACCGTAGCTCAAACGTTTGCTAACAAAACAAAGTTCTTGTTTTTTCTGTAGAAACATTTGCCCAAATAGAACATTTTTTTCATTAACATTCCCTTTATCAAAATATGTTTCTTACGAGTTTTTCCCAATTGCTACATTATATTTACACATAAAATTTCTAAAAAACTAAATATCCAGTGTAACTGAAAGTAACCCTTCAAACCTCTATATATCACAATTTTCAATAAAATATATTTAATTAGGAGGAGCACGCTTTCTAAAACACCCTGTATAATAATAAAGCATAACTCTCTAGCCTACAATTCTTACTAGCTCAAATGTGTCTCCACAACATTTAAAGCATACTCCATTACCATTCCCCCTATAGTAATAACTCAAAAATCGCGATTTTTGAGTTACGACATTGTTACAGCAAATGGGCGATATGTGTTTGTGTAGTGATTTGAATCACCCAATATTTCACGCCAACTTTGTAGTTTTGCTTTGTGATATTTTAAAATGCAACCGACATGATACATTTTCGCGCTTTGTCGACGGAGACGTCTCTAAAATAATGTTGTTTCGTGCTTTCGGCCAAGTTTAGGTATTGAGCAGAGTGCACGATTATTCTTCGTCCCTGTCAAGTTGACAGAAAACTTTCATTCAACCGGATATCGATGTCATTAGTATTGGAAATGGAAGTCCAGTTAGGAACGTGACGAAAATCTCCTCTCGGTTGACAGGCTAGTAATTCCGGCCATTAACTACTGTAAAGTGAATAATGAAGTTCGCAATTTTTTAAATTACGCTGGAAAATTTATTCTACGACTTTAATGCAAAACTACATTTTCTCAACTATTTTTGATTGTACATTTTATATCTCATAATTCTGATAACACAAAGTAAACATTTCCGTATCAGATTTGATAAATCAAAGTAGTCTTTCCCTAATTGTTCTAATAAAATACGTGGAATGGAAATCATATTAAAAGTAGTTAAAGTATAGGGTGTCCAAATCTGACATTCCGATTTATATTGACCGCCACTTTTGGTAATCTTCATTGACAATATTTCCGAAGGTCAAATTTGGACACCCTGTACATAAAAAAGTATCCAATACAGCTTAACTAGTTAGCTGAAGCAAACAAAAATATCACTAGAATAGTTAAAGAAAGTAACTGAAATAAAAAAAAAGTTTATTTAAAATATACAAAAAACTACCTAAAATAAATACTTTATGTTATTAGGACGAAAAGTTGAGGTTTTTTTTGCGACTAAGAGAAGTTTGCCAGGCGAGACGTAGTCGAACCTGTCAACTCGTAAACCTCAATAAAAATGAAGGTATTTTTATCAGTATTTCTTTTTAACTCTGCTGATACAAGCTCCGCTATCAGCTACATCCTATTGTTACGAACCTCCAAATTAACGGCAGAAGCCACTCTTTCTGAAGGTGCAGAGGAAGCCGTATGTGTTAAGTATTTCAGTGCTAGATTCGAAAGAACTGGGGTAAAATGTCTCGTGTCTATCCAAAACTTATCGGGTTTTCCTTACTAGATAGATTTCGAGCATCTAGGAATTGCTTCAACTCGTCCGGCAATCTGTTAGTTCCCAATACAGTTACTTTCTTTGTGTTCGTTTCTATCCTTTACGGTTTTGGACTCTAGTTACATAAATTAAAAAAAATATATCGTTTTTAATACAATTTTCGATATTGGATATTTTGTATCGATATATCAGATCAAAATAAATCGGTCAAAAACATAGATGTATTGGATAAAAAATATCAATACATCGATATATCGATACTTCTTTAACAAGGCTAGGAGAACAGGATTCCTATCTCAGTTGGGTTCTGGTAGGTTTAACCTAATTTCAGATTACCTTTATTTTATGAGCACATAAATAAATGGTAAATCATAAAAAAATATCTTTATTTATAATTCATACCCGTCGAATCAGGAAATAAGAATAAACAAAAAATACCTATAGGAATCAAAGATAAACTTTTACGTGAAAGTAAGATGGATTTAGCGTTTAAATTTCCCCTGCTTTATCCATGTTACTTCATAGTAAAGTGTCAAATAATAGGATTCTGAAACAGCTGTGTGTTATTTGAAAAATTAAATGGTAAGAACAAGCTAAATATTGTTGAATATTTTATAAACAAAGAGAAGATTTACTGGTAAGTACCTATCAGATCAATTATGTAATATTAAAACCTTAGGATTTCAACTAACCAAATATGAGTGCGGGACATGTATAACTTGTAGAGCCTGGATTTTAGATTCTGAAATTCATGGATCTACTGGATTGGGCTCAGGATAAACTTTAAACATGAATCTACCTTTTCACTTACTCATTTCACCTCAGGACTTCAGGTAAATATCCTTCTTAAGTTAACTTTTTAGGTCTTCCTTCATGTGTTTCTAAAATTTCAGACTAGATGTTTATTTAGCAAGCGTTGGGCGCCAAAATGTAACGACACATTAATGTGACACAAAAGTTAGGCTGTCTCAGATGTCAACCTTGTGGCTCTGGTTCACTCTAGTGGAGATGGGAGTGGCTGATTACTTTGTAGTGTGGGAAAAATACTATATTTTTGATGTTGGGTTGGACGTCAGGTAGATCTTTAATATTGAGCCTTTTTAAATAGGTACTAAAAAGGCAACCTTAACTTAGATCTTGTTTATTTACAATTCAAAACACATTTTGTCTTTCCCCTTACCTTGAGTTAATGACCCTTACAATCCCTTTTTAAATAATGGCCCTCCAATAATGTAATTCGTAAATGAATACACTATTTTACTTACATAATTATATACAGGCCTGTAATATCCCAAAATACTTAAAAACAATATATGTAATGAACCTCTGTAACATTAAAACTTAATACCTCACGGTCATTAACGTTGGATCCAAGGCGAAATACGTATCCCACAATCAAAAGAAAAGTTAACCATACCTTTAGTTTCTGTATAAACAGATTTAAATACCCAGATTTAAATACCATATCAATAACAATTTAACGTCATAAAATCAGAAAATATACATATACATCTACGTATCAGACGTAGGCTAAACGTTACCTCAAAAACATACCTCAAAGTAATAATAATAAAATCTTGTTTCACTTATCTCCTAGTCCCTGAAGTCGACAGGCAAAAGGTGCCGCCTGTGGCAGTGTAGTCGTACGATGCTAAATCTCTTACAGCAATTTTCAGTCGAAACGCTGGTTCCAAACACCGAATACAAGTACTGGGTCTAAGAACTGGTCCCAAAAAACCGGGTACAAACACTGGATACAAAAACCCTAAAATATACAATCTCTATACATCAAAAGCTGTACCCCACATTTAACCCCCTAATTTACTATCTGAAAGAACTTCTATTATTAACAATGAATGAATAACAATATTTACAGTACAAATTACACTATAAAAAAAGAATAAAACCTACCTCTTATCCCAGAGGGTGTAACTTCAATGAAAACGCAGAGAAATCTTCTTAAAATCAGTGTACCCTTCAATATATGGTCTGAATACAATCGGCCTCCAATATGAGACTCCTAATACATCTACCAATGGGCTGAACTTCAAATCCAATTCTCCTCGACCACGAGTTAAAAAGCCGGTACTTTATAATCATCAAAATAACGGGCTCAAATCCATGTTAACACCATTAGTGCTTCTTATAATAATAAAATACTTTTCTAACACTCCCCGACATGGGATGATTCCATAAAATCACAAAAACTAGAAAAGCATCTCTTCGCGAATTTTTCAGTTCAACACGAAGACGAAACCTCGATCGCGCAGAGTCGCCGTACATAAAACCTCTTTCATCCAATTGTCACTCTCGAACAAATACGATTCACGAATGGCACACCTGCGCCGCCAATAAGCTTTTACGATTTCGAAAATAAAACTAACTGTATCATGCTGGTATCCCTGTATTACCCAATATAAATCCTAAACGACGTAACGTCAAAATATGCTCAAAGAACTACAAACGGTTTTACCACTCTCTATATATGATCTGACAGCTGTCTAGCAGTCATTCACAAATATAACCCCTCTTATTTGACATTCGGTGTCCGACGAATATAAAACTGATTTAACAAGTATAAATTATCGTTTAGTGTTTGTGAAAGTTACCAAAAATATCCAAGACAACCAAATCATGTCTCAGTTAACGAAATGTGCTGTTTGTAAAGTGCATTGTTAGTGTCTAGTGCTTATGAAAAGTACCACAACAAGAAAGTATATTAAAGGTACATTTTAGCATAAATATTACAATTTGCACAAGGAAGGTATCATAAAACAAGTTTACCTATCTTATTTATGGTGAACATATTTTAATTCTTGTAAAAATATTATATTAAGTATAAAATCCCTATAATTTCAAACTCTGAGAACTATATAATATAAATGTGTGATGTGTAAGTTTACAGTGATACAGGGTGAAAGCTTTTGACTAGTCGGATAAGTTTTATTTTAAGCAAATATAGGTAAAGAAATACTTTATGGATGAACAAAACCTATACTAGAATCTTAACGCTCGATTAAAACCTTTAAAACACTCAAATGACCTCGTTTTACCGGCGAAATTGGTTTTATAGAAACGAAACTTTAAGGCTAACTAGATGCAATTTTCGATTAATTTTAAATGTATTAGCCAATTTGTAGTATCCTTTGTTATTGTTAAATGTTGCACGGCAATGCGCGAATATAGTTATAAAATAATCATGATATACGTATGTGTATCGTGTAAAATAATAGTGATCGAATGTCAATGTTAAAAAAGCAATCAAATATATTTTTTTATTCTAATGGTCTCTCAATCTCTTTCACAATTTATCCTAAGGAGTTACAACAGATTGGCGACGTAGGTAAATCACTGCTTAGTTATAGATAAAATCAACCTTCCATCAAATAAAAAAAAAGATAGCAAATTAACGTAACTCACCAGACTCCTGAAACATATTCGAACCATGAATTCAGAGCAGTTTAAGCAATTTTTAGCCGCAATGCAGGAAAATCAAGAGGCTCTTATCAAGCAGCTTCGACAACCTTCATCAGTAAGTCCAGTCTCTACTGCATTTATCTCTCTGTTTGAAAAGAAAAAGAGGATTTTCGTATATACAGGGAACGTTTTGAAAACTATTTAATAATGAAAAATGTATTCAATAACAAAAAGTTTGCAGCCGAATTACTATTAAATTCTATTCTCAACAGTCAAGTGAATTTAATTACGAAACACTTATTGTGAAGCTTGAAACCCATTTATGTCCAAAAAGAAATGTTCTGGGGTCTCAGCATATATTTTTATCAACCTTTCAACAAGAAAATCAATCAATTGCAGACTACATTTCTATACTAAAACGTATAACCCTCGATGGCGAATTTATTTCATCATGTGAGTGTAAATCAAATATCGCAGACATTTTTCTACGAGCTCAAGTCATTAGAGGCATTAATAAAGCATCAATGCGTGAACAACTACTTTAATCGACTGAAAAATTACTAGAAAAAGCTTTAGATATAGACAGCAAAGAAATTTCGTCCAGCTGTACCTAATCAAACATCAACAAAATCAACCATTCATCAACAAACAGATTAATATCTACGTCAAAGTCTCATGGCAGGAAACGTTCCAAATCAAGATCAAAAATTAACTATCAAGAATTAGGTATCGATAAGCATTGTATACGCTGTGGCAAGAACAATCGCTGCTTTAGCTACAAAACAAGGAAAAACACAGTTTTGTTTCGTAGACTAGATTGCAACTCTTACAAATCAATAAAGTAGAATGTATTTTCCGTTTCATTTTTAACTAATTATGTTCAAACACTTTCAGAATAGACCCGATTTGTGGTAGCCTATTAGGTTTTGATTTTATGTAGATCGTTATGTTGTTAGAATATCAGTAATATATTTAATTAGCTAATTACTAGGTACCTACTTATATCCTACTCTCTCTTCACATAACTAGAGTTACCTCTTTCCCTACTCGCCGCCCTTACACTGAAAATTAATAAAAACATTTACATCCTAATTTCGACGAGTTTCGGATTCAGAGACATAATGAATTATTCAACACAAAATTTCTTATGTACATAAAGATAAAGCGTTCTTGTTTCTGTTTTTCTGATTACCTTCGTATCATCCCGACGTCCTGGTGACACCATCGCTGAATTATTTCCAGGGAACCGTTCGCAACCAAAACAAACCGTAAATTACAATGTGTCGTGGGGGTGGGGTAATTTGCGACAGAATTATGTGCCGAGCCGAGCCGAAGCACCATAAACTATACACAAATCAAACAGCTTTGCATAGTTGTGAAAGTTTTAAGCCAGAACTTTCAAGATGCCGTATATGTTTGTGGTTTAAACGAGCTTGAGACGCGCGCGGACTGGAACTTTGTTGTAGGTACCTACATATTGGGAGCCAGTTAAGAAAACTATTATCAGCTAACGACCTAAGTTTAACAGAAAACTGTATTGTTATCCAGGTCAGCCTGCGGAGCTTTGTGTCGGCAACGTGACAGCGTTGACGCCATATTCTTAGAAAGCCGAAACGAGATTTTATGCCGGCGTGTAGGAAAGTAAGATGAATGCGACGATTATTCAATCAATTTGCCGGATGGTGTTCCTTTTGCAGCTTTTGGTAATGAAAGAAAAAGCGAATTTAGAGTGAATATGCAAACGTTGATTCATTGCCAGGATATTTATACAGAAATCGCTCCTGGCAACGATAGTTTCATCGTAGAAATGTTAAAAAGTAGTAGGATTTCAAGCAAGAACGACTCAATTGTCGATGTCATTACATAAAATGAGAGACAGACGAAATCTGGCAAACTGTCGTTCCATCACTTTTATAAACGAATTCACAATGAGACATGTTCGAAAATTTTGGAATTTTTTTTATGAATAATATAATTAAAAATAAAGCAACTTTTAAATTTTATTTTATCACTCCATTACCAGTGTTATTAATTTTTTAAAATTTATGACGTACCTGGGAATAGACCAATAGGAACTGGCTCAACAACGTTACCGGTTAGACGCTATTCGAGAAATAATATACGTTCGTTTGTGTCCAGCTTCTTACTTTTAAACCTCTAAAATATCGTTAAACAGATATCTTTTAAATATATAATATCAAATGTTTCTAAAAGTATTATTTATGTTTAAATTTTCACCATATTTATAGTTTCATTGTCTTAAAAAACGTCACCTCATAAACAAGAAAATGGCAATGCGACAGCAGTGTATGTGTCATCTGTCAATACTGTCAATCAAGAATTTGTATTTGGAATTTGAAAATGTTTCTGTTTAATTTGGTAAGTTTTTATAAATATTATGAGTACCAAAAAAGTGTTTACTCCCAAGATGTGATAATAATTCACTAGTGATTCACATTCATTATTAAAAATATTTATTAGTGTTTCTAGAAATGTGAAAAGAAGAAAATGATGGTGAGCCACGAAAACGCTGAAAATGTATTGTAATTTATTAGACTTTAGATACCAGATGATTTTGAAAACTGTTCATTTTTTAAATGATGGATAAACCTTTGGGTAGCACTACGCAAATGTTTCCAAAGTTTTTGTTATTCACCACACAAGAGCCAGCTCAATGATTCAGCTAAAAAAAAAAGAAAAATAGAAAACATTAAAAAAGCTGACTGGCAAAGAAAATAACCTTCTACTAGAGGTAATTTTAGTCTCTATTTAATAAAAATACACTTCAAGATGCAGCAGCAATTTCTGACATTGTCCCCTTCGGAAAAAAATTAAAAATGAGCCTACCTACTATAAGTTCGAAGGTGTATAACCTAAAAACCCTTCTGCAAGAATATCCAGAACCTACTGCATCAAAAAAAGCATCTTAAATATCTGATTATTTTTTTGAACGCCCAAACAAAATAATGATATTTTAAAAATTAGTATTGCATTTTAATCAGGGGAAGAATTTATAACGGGATTTAAAATGCGACCTCAAATTTACTTTATCCCCTGCGAATTTATTATCCCCTGCTAATTTAGTGATATCTTATAAACATGTCAAATTTGGACCATCCTGTATAATTATAACAAATACTTTGCATGTTGATAGGAAAATTAGTGCAATATGAAGACAAATTTGGAATTGAAGCGAACTTTTACATATTTTAGTAAAATATAACTGTAGGTCTAATTAGGTTCTTACATTGCAATACACGAGTGCTAGTTAACTGCAGCTAAATATCATCGTTGAAGGAGTGATACCTCATATGTGGTAAATAATCTCTATTTAGATTCGAGTTATCACTTCTTCAATGACGAATTATAAATTTTGTTATATCATTATATTTCGGAATATAATTTTAAGAGGTCTAGAATAATATATATTTATTATTCTGTAGGTGCATGAATCAATAATTTATTGTTATTTTCTTTGGTTTGTAATTTAGTAGAAAATGATGTGGATCTCATTGCTCATGTTTTTTCCGGAATTGCAACAAAATTTGAGTTGTGATCAGTGGTTGTGCGCAAGAGCAATATTAGCACCAAAAAATGAAGTAGTTAATAGGATTAACACCGACAATTTAAAAGAGGTGCAAGGAGAAATGAAGGAATTTTTGTCAATGGTTACGATTATGGATACGGAACTAAGTACTTCATATGCTGTGGAGCTAAATGTACCAGTTATGCTTATGCGAAATCTAAATGCTCCTCTGCTATGTAATGGAACAAGGCTTCGGATAACGCAATTGGGGCAGAATATACTTGGTGCTACTATTTTAACAGGTGTCGGTAAAGGAAAAAGTGTTATCATACCTCGGATTCCAATTAATCCCACTGACCTTCCATTCCAATTCAAAAGGGTTCAGTTTCCCGTTAAGCTTAGCTTTGCTGTTACAATAAACAAAGCACAAGGGCAGACATTACAGGTAGCAGGAGTGCATTTAGAAAAGCCATGCTTTTCTGGTCAACTATATGTAGCCTGTTCGCGAGTGTCTAATGCCGGGAATTTACACATATTTGCACCCGACGGAAATATATATATATATATAATATATATATATATATATATATATATATATATATATATATATATATATATATATAATATATATATATATATATAAAATTCAAACTAATTTATTGGGGGCAGCAGCAATATATAATAAAGAAAACTCTTTAAAGATGATCCAAGCTTTCGGAAATTTTAATAACTTATTTCCATCTTCAGGGAATCTACAAAAGGTGTGGTGTGTCTTCATAGGAACATAATATTATTAAGAGAGTGAGTTACTTACATCTTTGTGAGGATGAATTATTAATGATGTTAAATGTTATGATTTTGATGCACATATAGAATTAAAATTAAAATTACACAGTTTTACAATATAACTTAAAATTATTGTGGTTTAAATTCAGTTTGAAATTTAACTGTTATGTCAATTTTTGTGTCATTCGTTGTTTATGTATACAAGTGTGTTAGATTAAATATAGAAATTACTAATAAGGAACCTAGTTAGGAAGATTACTTTGTACCTAAATTATTATTTAATAAAGTTTTATCTGAGAATGCAGTTTGATTAATTATTTCATTATCAACAAAACTGTCACTAATTGTTGTGATGAATGAAAGGATGTTGTAAATTATTTCATCAAAAACAATACTGTCACCATTGTTATGATGAAAGGTTGAATATTAAAAGTTTTTTAATCAGACTTGTATCATAAAAGGTGGTCATTTAAAAAATTACATTTCATCTGCAATAATACTGTCACTATTATTGTGATGAAGGGTTGTATTGGTGTTGAGTAAGTATGAGTAAATAGCACTTAGATGTTTTATGTCCGTCCTTTTATTAATACAATTTTGATTTTGGTATATCCAAGCCATTTCTAAGAAGAGTCTTTTGGTATAATTGGATTCTGTGTCAAGAATCTTAGATGCATCATAGTCCATTCTGTGGTCTAAACTGTTAACATGTTCAGCTAAAGAGCACCTTTCAGGGTGTAACCGTGCGTCACTTCTGTGAGAGATTATTCTGTTACCTAATTTTGTAGGATGTGAAAATATTTTAAGTTCTTTAGATTGGGATAATATTCATCAGTATTCTTCTGTTGAAAAAATAGAGTGGAGATTTAACCCGCCAGCTGCTGCATGGTGGGGTGGGTTTTGGGAAAGACTGATGAGGATTTTAAAACAAATTTTAAGGAAAGTTTTAGGTAAATCTAGTTTAAATTATGAAGAGATATCAACTGTTATTTGCGATTGTGAAGCTATTATGAATTCTAGACCGTTAACTTATACTTACAGCAGCAATAAAGATTTGTTACCATTAACACCTGCAATGTTCATTCAAGATATTGCAGAGAATCAAGTTCCTGATTTAGATAAAGCTGAATCAGTTTCTCTGCAAAAACATTTAAAACGTAAGCAACATTTAGTTGAGTGTATTAGGAAAAGATTTAGGAATGAATACTTAGGGCAATTAGTATTTTCTAATAAAAAGTTAGGGACAAGATCAATAACCAAAGGTGAAGTTGTTTTAATTGAAAGTGAAAAATCTAAAAAGATAGATTGGCCTTTGGGTATTATTCAAGAGGTTGTTATTGGAAAGGATGGAAAAGTACGTATGGTAACAGTGAAGACATCGAAAGGAATTCTTAGTAGACCTGTTCAGAGACTCTATCCATTAGAAGTTTTTGCCGATGACGAATCTGAATACTTGAAAGAAGTATATGACATTTTGGATAATAACACCGATTTACCGAAACAATACGTTTAAATTGTGACCAAAATGTTAACCAATTCTTAATATCGCCGCAAAATTTAACAAATTCTATCTTTGGCAACTTTAAACTTGTTTTGTTACTCTTAACTGACTCTATCGCATCTGAATTAAATAGCTGATCTACAGAAATTTTAATAGACTTATACTTGCGATTAACATCATCCATGATCTCTACTTCTTGTAGAATAACTCTCTCATCACAAGCTTCATCCAACATATAACCGATTAACTGATCATGGAGATCAACCAATGAAGACACCTTTTTTTCTAATATTTCAACATTGCATTTTAACACCTTCTGGTCAGGTTCCTTGCTCTTAAGAATCGCCTCCGTTTCATCGCAAATATTTTGGAAAGAAACACATACAACTCCAAAAATGTAAAATACAAAATGAACTAACCGTTCAAATATATTTTCAATAATGATCCAAATATGGAATAGAACCAGAAACAGTAAAACTTATAAAAAAAACCAGATATTAAAAAATCGATTTGACTTTTTATTGAAAAGATACTTCTAAAACATATATCATATTGACAAATATAATCAAAAGGATCAAGTTAACAAAAACATATACTGAATGTTACAAAATAAAAATATGATTCAGTTTTAACATTCTCCCACCATGAGTCTTGATCTTGGTAAAGAAGACTCAATAGCCATATCTGTCGACCTTTTTAATTTCGCGCCCACACCTAGTAGTCTTCACGGGTTTTCTCGGAGTGGGTGCCGCTGACAACTCATCATCCGACAATTCTTCATTTCCTTGTTTCGGTAAATCGGTGTTATTATCCAAAATGTCATATACTTCTTTCAAGTATTCAGATTCGTCATCGGCAAAAACTTCTAATGGATAGAGTCTCTGAACAGGTCTACTAAGAATTCCTTTCGATGTCTTCACTGTTACCATACGTACTTTTCCATCCTTTCCAATAACAACCTCTTGAATAATACCCAAAGGCCAATCTATCTTTTTAGATTTTTCACTTTCAATTAAAACAACTTCACCTTTGGTTATTGATCTTGTCCCTAACTTTTTATTAGAAAATACTAATTGCCCTAAGTATTCATTCCTAAATCTTTTCCTAATACACTCAACTAAATGTTGCTTACGTTTTAAATGTTTTTGCAGAGAAACTGATTCAGCTTTATCTAAATCAGGAACTTGATTCTCTGCAATATCTTGAATGAACATTGCAGGTGTTAATGGTAACAAATCTTTATTGCTGCTGTAAGTATAAGTTAACGGTCTAGAATTCATAATAGCTTCACAATCGCAAATAACAGTTGATATCTCTTCATAATTTAAACTAGATTTACCTAAAACTTTCCTTAAAATTTGTTTTAAAATCCTCATCAGTCTTTCCCAAAACCCACCCCACCATGCAGCAGCTGGCGGGTTAAATCTCCACTCTATTTTTTCAACAGAAGAATACTGATGAATATTATCCCAATTTAGGTACAAAGTAATCTTCCTAACTAGGTTCCTTATTAGTAATTTCTATATTTAATCTAACACACTTGTATACATAAACAACGAATGACACAAAAATTGACATAACAGTTAAATTTCAAACTGAATTTAAACCACAATAATTTTAAGTTATATTGTAAAACTGTGTAATTTTAATTTTAATTCTATATGTGCATCAAAATCATAACATTTAACATCATTAATAATTCATCCTCACAAAGATGTAAGTAACTCACTCTCTTAATAATATTATGTTCCTATGAAGACACACCACACCTTTTGTAGATTCCCTGAAGATGGAAATAAGTTATTAAAATTTCCGAAAGCTTGGATCATCTTTAAAGAGTTTTCTTTATTATATATTGCTGCTGCCCCCAATAAATTAGTTTGAATTTTACAATACTATTCAGCAAAGACTACCCTTCCACTATATATATATATATATATATATATATATATATATATATATATATATATATATATATATATATATATATATAGAGTGGAAGGGTAGTCTTTGCTGAATAGTATCGTAAAATCAAACTAATTTATTGGGGGCAGCAGCAATATGTAATAAAGAAAACTCTTTAAAGATGATCCAAGCTTTCGGAAATTTAATTACTTATTTCCATCTTCAGGGAATCTATAAAAGGTGTGGTGTGTCTTCATAAGAACTTAATATTATTAAGAGAGTGAGTTACTTACATCTTTGTGAGGATGAATTACTAATAATGTTAAATATTTTAAAATTTACGATTGTGATGCACATATAGAACTTCTATTACACAGTTTTACAATATAAGTTTAAATTATTGTGTTTAAAATTCAGTTACATAGAATTATGTCGTTTGAAATTTAACTGTTATGTCAAAATTTATGTCATTAGTTGTTTATGTATATAATTGTGCATCACAATCGTAAATTTTAAAATATTTAACATTATTAGTAATTCATCCTCACAAAGATGTAAGTAACTCACTCTCTTAATAATATTAAGTTCTTATGAAGACACACCACACCTTTTATAGATTCCCTGAAGATGGAAATAAGTAATTAAATTTCCGAAAGCTTGGATCATCTTTAAAGAGTTTTCTTTATTACATATTGCTGCTGCCCCCAATAAATTAGTTTGATTTTATATATATATATATATATATATATATATATATATATATATATATATATATATATATATATATATATCTACAAAGTATTACTGAGCCTCCCCCCATGTTAAATTTCAGGTTCACTGAGACTCCGCTGTTACTGGGCTTCCGATATACGGATCCCCAGTGACAACCCATTGAAAATTGTTCCAGATGATGTAGACACCCTAAAACACCCATTAACACAAAAATCTCGAGGACGCCCATTTGAGCCGTTTTTTGATCCTGTATAAAATATTAGTTCAGGCGTTCGCCGCTTGGTGCGCTGCTAATATACATTTCGCTGTGTATAAGATGTTTAATGTTACATGTCAACTGGGCGCCTTAAGCTATTCGCTGCGCGCTTTTGGTTTGGCAACGTTGCAGTTGATTATATATACGTACTAGGAGGCTTGGTAGTTTTGTCTCTCGACTCGGGTCAGTCTAAAAATTAAAATGAACTATTTTCGATCTTGAACGCGACAAGTACTACAGAGCGCCGTAGAAAATAAAATGCCACAATAAACATTTTTGTTTTAGAAAATGTTTAATAATTTTTTGGTTGATATTATTTAAATAATAAGGTTAGCACCTTGATTAGTACGTATATTTAGGCATTATTATAAAAGTAAATAAAAAGAAAATTCCAACTCAAATGTGATATATGACCAAGACGTAAAATAAAATAAGTAAACTTTTTATTTTAATTTAGTTTATTTTCTCGTAATTCAATATATCTTGTAATCATCTTGTAATGACGTCAATGACAGTATTTTATAAATAGAACACCCTATATTTTTACCAATTTTACAAGAACAAGTTACGTATTGTATCAGGGATCCTTACTGGGCATTGCCCACTAAAAGGACACCTTAAGTAAACTAAGAGTAGTAGAATATAGTGAGCAGATTCTGTGAAGAGGAAGACAAAACCTCCATTCACATTCTGACAATGTGTAGCACTCCAAAATCCAAGGACACTATACCTAAGAGCATATTAAATAGAAGAGTGATATTTACCTAACTTGAAGCCACTCAAGGAAGATATGATTAGAAGGATCGTTGTAGGCATTGCGACATTTCCTTGCTGCATTAGCGACAAAAGGGGTACAATAAATATTTTAGGTCGTAGTGTTTTAGCACCCCATTCCCAACATAACACACAAATTTTTAAGCTTCCTTTTATTATGCTGATTTCAATTGTATCACCACTTGCTTCAAATTAATACAAAGAATTGTTTAAATTAGGTCGATTTTTATTCTAAGGCTGGCACATTTTTATCACATCCTAAACTGACACACAACATTCCCCTCTCCTCCTTCCCACTACTAACCAATACAATTTAAATAGAAAACGTACTAAGTATTACACATCAACGCAAATGAAATTTAATGAATAATTTTTAGAAATGTGACTGTTTATAGTGTTACTTTTGATTTTAGCGCCCTTTAGCACGATAAAAAAGTGGTACATATTGTTAAGTGTGACAGCTCATTTGAAAGCTTATTATAATAGTAATTTAATGTGCAGCATAATTTTGTTAATTTGGTTTATTGGGATTTTCATTACATTTATTTATTCTTAACCTTAATGGCAACAATCTATTTAAGTTCATGTTCCTTCGAATTGTTTTGTTACGTTGTCCTATAAATCATTAAAATTGACTTTCCACTGAAGTGTCGTATTGTGGATTATTCATTTTCATACATCCAAAATTAAAATATACCATTTCGAACTTTTCGTGTGGAATATAGAGTTTTGGATAAATATAAGTATGCTTACATCCTTGAGACTCATTGCGATATGAGCTGTGCAGCGCACTACCTATTCAATGGCCTGACTCACGGTATGTACGACTTCCACCTCACTCCAACTTAAGTTCGTCCCTAATGGATTTCGCTTATATGGTCCGCGTTTAGATTTTTGAAGATGTATACGGTACGACTAGGCCTCCAGCTGTGTAAATTTTCAGGTTCACATAGCCTCTGCTCTCGATTATACAATGCGGATCTAAAGTCCCTCCACCTCCTATTTATTTTTTGATCCGTCATGAGATATGAATTCATAAAAATCTTTGATTTTAAACGAGAATAATACAGTGCCAAAGGTTAAATATTTGTGGTACACCAGTTGATAGCATTGAACATTTAAAACAAAGAATTCATTATGAGTAAAAAGAAAAAATATTTTAGTTATATTGATATCATTGGAAAGGGTTTCAAATAATATATCACTTGCCATAACGGCTCCCGTCTGCCATTTTTAATGATTACGTCACCTAATATAATTAAAAAGGTAGTGTACATTCCTTGGTTTAGTTTCCCAAAATTTCAAATAAAAAAAAAATATATATTCAGGTTTAAAGATACTAAATGGGGCAGTATACAAGTTTCTAATAGGTACACAAAAATAAATAAATATTTTTTAATGAAACTGTGGTTCTTTGTATATTAAGGTACTATAAGATATGTTCCTAATATACACTATATCTAGCGCTATATCTATAGAGTGTGACTGGGCCTCCAGCCTTGCTAGTTTTCAGGTTTATTGAGACTCCGCTATCAATTATATACGGATTCTACAGCAGAGTCTCAGTTAACCTAAAATGATTCATTTTTACTTTCCTATCTGTATACAGATATAAGGAAAGTAGAGGAATCATGATTTTTTTTGACCTCGAGTTTTCGACGGATTTTTACGTTTTGAGGTCCCCTGAATCCGTTTTGACTATTTTTGCGATGATGTCTGTGTGTGTGTGTGTGCGTGTGTGTGTGCGTGTGCGTGTGCCTGTGCGTGTGCGTGTGCGCGTGCGGGTGTGCGTGTGGGTGTGCGTGTGGGTGTGCGTGTGTGTCTGTGTGTCTGTATAACTCATGAACCGATACAACGAAAAACACCAAATTTTAAACTTAAGCTTTGTTTTAGCGTCCAATGAGCTGATTAAATTTTGGGCAGAGTCGGAACATCTGGGGGGATACTTTATAGGTGGTCATTTTTATATTTTATGGAATATATCTGTTATTTACGTTTGGAGAAGAAAATTCTTCAAATAACTATCTATAATTTTTGTTCTATGCAAAATTTTTCCTAAAATGGTCCGTATTCGAGAAATTTGACAAAATGTAAAAAAAATAATTTTTTATAAAAATTGTTTAAATAAAAGTTGTTTGTAATATAATTCTCTATAATTTTTATTCTATACATAATTTCTCTAAAATGGACCTTATTCGAGATATTTGAGAAAATGTGTAAATTTCGAATTTTGAAGAAAACTCAAAAACTGATAAAGAAAAAAACATAAAATTTTAAACTTAAGGTTTATTTGGGCCTGACGTGAAATGATTAGATTTTGGACAAAGTCGAATCATCTGGGGGGATACTTTATGGGAGGCCGTTTTTATATTTTATGGAATATATCTGTTATTTATGTTTGGAGGAGAAAATTGTTCAAATAAAAGTTACTTCTAATATTATTATCTATAATTTTTGTTATATGTCAAATTTTCCTGAAATGGTCCGTATTCGAGAAATTTGACAAAATGTGCAAAATTCTGATTTTTATGAAAATTGTTGAACTAAAAGTTGTTTGCGATATCGATCTCTATAATTTTTGTTTATACATGATTTTTCTGAAATGGACCGTAATGGAAAAGTGCTAAATTTAAATTTTTCAGTATTTTCGTTTTCAATGAATATCTATAGAAAAATGTTTCGAAGTAGATATATGTGGACAATGTATATATTTGGTTTATCCTCCTCTAAACATTTATAGAAGTGCTGCAATAGGTTGTACAAAATAACCGGAAAAGCCTATAATAACTAGATAGGAAAGTCATGTGTTGGACACATCAGATTTTTAAATATAGGAAATGGGAGAATATAAAAGTGTGTAATAGGTACGCAAAAAAGTGTTGAATATTTGCTACATAGGAGTTTTAATTTTTAGTTTTCTTTTTATGGCTTTTTTTTAGTGCAAATATGACATGTTTATTTACGTGTTTGTTTTTATTTTTTCATGAATTTTTTATAAATAAATATTTTTTAATGGAACTGTGGTTCTTTATATATTAAGGTACTATATACGTCCTAATATATATACCTAAACTATATATCTCGCTATATTTATAAAGTGCGACTGGGCCTCCAGCCGTGTTAATTTTTAGGTTCACTGAGACTCCGCTGTTAATAATATATGGACTCTACAGCAGAGTCTTAGTGAGCCTAAAAATTAACAAGGTGGGCCCAGTCGTACCGTATGGATATATAATGAGAATGTTTACTCATCAGTAAGCTTTAAGGATTTTTTTTTGAATTCGTTTAAAAATTTATATTATGTAGTAAGAAACTATTAACAGATTTCTATAATTTTTTAACCAGTTTTAAATATACAGTGAGTCCACTTAAGTACGCAGTATATTAAAAACTTTTTTATTATTAAATTAACGAGAAAAAGTTATTCTTCATAAAAAGTTGTGCATTGTTTAAAACCTAAAACCATCAGATATTTTATTTTATAAATTATTTTTAGTACCTTCTGGTAATCTATGTAGACGTAAATGTTTCAATCTATATTTTTGTTCTTGTTCATCAAATTTATCATGTAGATTTTTATTTTCTTTAAAGCGTACTGATATATTATTCATTGATGTGATTTTATAATTTACTTCTTTTAAATGTTCTTCAATTGTTGTTAAAACAATATCGGTCATTGTTTAGCCAGATCTTTTAAAACCTTATATGTAATAATAATATCGGCAAAAAATTTCTGAGAGGTATCTGTAACAACATTATTTAATTTTTTGTCTTTTTGTAAACACCATTATTACATTTATGAAAACAAAAATTTTAATTTTAAACTAGTATTGAGCAAAAAAGTCATTATAATATATACACACAAAACTTGAGAAGACTTAAAAAGAATAGAACTATTGCAATTGGTTTGCCGGCAGAAACGACGAATTCGCATACTACTCGCTAAGAAGGTTTATCTTCAACGGGTTATTATTATTTTAAATAAAAACATATGGTCTGAGTAATTAGGTTTTTCTTCCTTCTGCTAAATAAATTATTAAAAAGTGGCAACAGTGCTTGGAGCCTCAGTAAATACATTATCTCTAGTAAGAGGAGGCGCATTAACATAAACAGTGTCAAAACATATGTCAAATGTATATAGTGGACGTTACGTTGACCTATCCAACTAATGGTAGTTGAATTAGTCTTTACAAATAACGGTGTATATAATGGCGTATATACGGTGGAGTTTTGGTAGGCCATTTATGGAATGGAGTCCCAGTAATGCCACGTAGCTAGATATATATATATATATATATATATATATATATATATATATATATATATATATATATATATATATATATATATATATATATATATATATATATATATATATTAGTCTACAAAAATATTCTAGATTAATACTCTACATTTTAGCTTTTCAAATTGTTAGAATTCAAAATTTTTTATTTTTGTTAAAGAGAAATATTTTAACATTTGTTGTAATTCAATAAAGCATATTTTAAGTTTTTGAAACTTCATTGTATGTAGTAATTTTTTAAAATTGATAATCCCAGCCAAGCAATAAACTATAGTTATCATATTTATTCATTTCTATTGTAATGATCTCTGATACTTATTTAACGACCTAAATGCGATCAAAGCCGCGGGTAAAAGCTAGTATAACATAAAATAAATATTAGCAGAGTAATTTTTAATTTGTTGGTTTTACCTCTTAAATCAAAAAACTATTATTTTGATCATAAATATTAGCAGTGCTCTATGCTATTTTATCAAGTTATCAAATTACTAGGTGATTTATTTATATGACTTCATAAAACGTTACTAAGAGTCACTGCCCTTAGAATAATGTACCAATAAAAATATATATTCTTAAACACAGATTTTTATTATAACTTTTGTCCATATTTCAATAGTTATTATAAATTAAATTTCTATTAATAACACGAGAAAATTGGGTGTTGGCCACTTGGTCGCCGCGGTTAGTTTTGTCAGCGGGGTTCCGTAATCTCATCGACCACTTGGTCTCCAGTTTTAAAATCAGGTAGGCCTCTTGGTCGCCGTAGTTATCAATCATTAAAGGTATCTATTTCGATTTATTGAAAATAATATTTTTAAGAAAAAAATAGTTTAACTGATTTTTATTATTTTCCACGTGAATAGAAATTTTTAACTGATATGATATGGTACAGAATGTGGGTCAGGAAAAGAATAAAACCAAATTAAAAAAACACTTATAATTAATAGAAAACAATATAAAATTATACATAATAAAAAAAAGTAGGTACAAAATACACAAAATACCAAATAAAAATTATTTAAGAAACCCAAATTGCAATTAGTTTTTGTAATGATAAGAAACTACTTTGATAAATTGAGTTCGTGAAAGGATCTTATTTTTATATTGTTCTATTACGTTCGTTAAATACGCATGCCGTTTTTTGTAATTAGCGTTTTTAATTTTGTTAGGTATATGTGTACTGTTTAATTTCACATAAGTATTTAACTGAATATCGAGAATTACATTAACAAATTTGAATATATCGGGATGCGCCGAATAAAAAGCAGAATTAAAATGTTTGTGGAAAGACTCACAAGCATTTGTTGTGCGTTCTGTGGAACTTGAGCACGATGCCCACATTGTAGGCGGGAAGTCAGACGTATCGCTAGTATACGTATTAATCATATAAAGAGTATATGAAGTTAATCTCTCGTCAAATGGCATTATTGGAATTAAATCTTTACAAAAACACTCTGCCACTTCAGTACTTTCCAAAAATAAAATGCCGAAAGTGTAATGAAGCCATTTGCCGATTTCAGAATTTTCATTTTTATATTCGGAAATCAAACCCAGATT
This sequence comes from Psylliodes chrysocephalus, assembly GCA_927349885.1. NCBI lineage: Eukaryota > Metazoa > Arthropoda > Insecta > Coleoptera > Chrysomelidae > Psylliodes > Psylliodes chrysocephalus. The sequence goes on from OV651813.1 coordinate 45,173,760, forward strand.
TTGTATCTTACGTAACCACGATTGGGTTAAATGAAATCTACATCCAATAATTAAGATATCAGGCCAAATCTGTATAATACCAGTGTGTATGGCTTTCTCAAAATCGCAAATAACTTTACACAGCTTCCAATCTAAATTTAAATTATTATAACAGTAATCTTTTAATAATTTAAATGCAGTTGCATAGGTACTTGCTCTTTTATCTGGTAAAACAAAAAATGCCAATGGTATGTAGTGTCCGTTATCAACAGCATGTATAGTGAAAAATTGTAAAAAAAATTTAGGGCAATAATTAAATGTGCCGTCGCAATAAATACTATCACGAGAACACAAGTATTTTAAATTTGAATCACATGAAAATAAAATAATTTGTGAATCTTCATTGTTAAATAATAAAAATTGTTCACCCTTATTTGTAACACATTGTATTGCTTTCAGTACACTATGAACATCACTGATACACTTTGGCAAAGGTGGCAATATACTTCATCTTGCCCTGTATATGCTTCGTCTGATGAGGTCAACATCCGTAGTGGATACATTAAAAGTATTTCCTTCCCCTCGGATTCCGTTATTAATTAACTTACTGGGTTTAACGCAAATATCTTCTGTTGCCTTTCTTTTCAATCCGTTTTGAAGTTTTTTTACATCTAAATGGTCCGATGGTGGATGATTGTGTTCACTCTTAGATTTCAATAAGACAGTTTCCGAATCGTCCACTCCAATAGTCGCTTTACACCCACGACGAGTACACTTATATGATACACCTAACTTTGTTTCCTTGTCTTTTCTAAATGTATATTTTTTTACAATTAACAACTTTTTTCCTTTTACACTTAACATCGACTCCATTGCAACACAAACTCAAAACTTCTTTTATGGAATAATGAATAAGATGAGAATCACTTTTAAAATAAAAAAATTAATCTTTTCAGTAAGAATGCAGACAATTAACTGATGAAAAATATTTTTATTTTAGTTCTCGACAGGTCACAAACCGATATTATAATTAGAGTAATTAAATAACCCCATAATTTTCTTGGAACCCTTAATCCAGGTTTGGAGACCAAGTGGCCTATACCTTTCGAATAGCGAAAGGATTAAATTTGGGTAAAACTGACCGCGGCGACCAAGAGGTATATTCCCAGAAAATTAATATTGGTTTTAATTTTCAAGGAAAAATGAGTATCTGGAACTTCATATTAATAATTCAGAAGTCAGGTTCGTGATATCGATTTAAAATAATACTGAGAAGTCGACGAGAGTGGTTATGTTATCTTTCCAGTGGGACTCGAGTAAATTTTCATTTAAAAGAAAATATGTTCCGTATTGTTGATTTGAGATTTAAATTATCCTACGCGCTCTATGATGGAATATTTAATGAGTACTACTAGTCGGCTACTCCTGTCGTCACTAACTTTGTTAATAGTGTTTTTGTCGGATGTAAAGGGTGTAATTGAAGTTTATCGACAAATTATAACCAGCAGACTTATATCCGTGATATACAGGTACAGTCTGTCCGCTATACTTACGCGGGTTTCGGATTAAAAATATTATGAGTATTTCCAGCTAAGTACCCGAAAGTTTGACCAGTTCTTTGGGGGTAAATATCAACTGGTTAAATGAAATGAAAAATATTGTACAACTTTTTAATTAAATAATAATGGAGAATCTTTTGTATAATTGAGAGCAGAATTAAACTTCTTCATTAATGGATTCTAATGTGGCTATTATAAAACTAATAATAATTTTATATTACACTTCACACAGAAAATATGGTCTATGTATAATAAGAGGGTTATTTAGCTCAAATAAAATATTTTCTAACATAAAAATTTGTTCCATGTAGAGAATTTCAAATGAAAAATAAAAAAATTGAACTTGCCAACAAAAATGAAAATCAGTCATTATCATCCAAAATATCATAATCGTCATCATCATCACTGTAATCACCATTAATTGTTATTATGATTGGACTTATTTCGTTTATTTTATTTTCACAAGTCCACCAATCTTCTATTAGTTTCTCGCACTTGGATATACAGTTGCAAACACACCTGGGGGGTTGCAATTGAAAGTGCTTTTCGCCAAGTTTCCCGAACTGCGTCGTCACTATAACCATTAGGCCCAATATGGTTGTCATAAATTTGTTTTGCTATTCCCCATATTATATTCGATGGGATTAAACTGGCAATGATACGGTGACAGACGTAAAACTTGCTGCCCTTAACTTTCAATAATCTGATCCACAATAAAGGTTTTTGGTTTTGCGTGTATATTTGCCAAGCGTAATAATTCTGATTTTAATATATATTGAGGAAATGGTATATGTTCCTTTGTCAACCATTCTTTAATTTTATCAACAGTCCAAAAATTCGTTGAACTTTTGTTTAATACTTCAGAATGGTAAGGTGCATTGTCTAAAATAATTACGCTGGGCTCACTTAAACCTGGGAGAAGTTTTTCATGCAACCATTTGACAAACATTTCTGTGTTCATATTATCGTGATAGTCACTGGATTTTAATTTAGATGAAAATATTAAATCAGCACCTTCTATAAAATCCAATTTCCCTCCTGCATGTAAAATTATGTGTCGCTTCCCTTCTCCATCGGTATGTTTGATGGACTTTAGGTTATCATCTTGCCATATTCGTTTGGTTTCACCCCTAGAAAATATCTATGTTAAGGGCCTTTCTGTTATTCTCCTTTGAAATTTTAAACCCAAGTTATGTATCTCATGCCATAGACTTGTTCTGCCAATGTCGTCAAATTTTCTATCTATTAATTCCGAGAGAATTGTATGTAAGGTCAAATGTTCCTTGTTGGCCCTCATTCGATAAATGGTATCATGAATTTCAAATTTCTTTCCATCTGGAATATCTGTCGTTTTCAATGATGGGCGAGTTTTGCGATGATCTTCTTTTAGCAGTTCACTATTGTGATTTTGTAATTTTCCTCTTAATTTGGCTTCACTAATTCCTAGAGCATCGCATACTCGTTGTTGTACAGACATTATTGATTTTAAAGGACCGCCATTTTCTTTTTCATCCGTAAAACACTTATGTACACTACAAATTAGAATATCTACATCTAACACACATACAATGTCAACACTTGTAAAGAAACAATTCAACTGCAATATTTGTAACAAATTTAATAACTACCTTAATGTTATTTTAATTTAAATCTGACCATTAGGGCAATTTTACCTAATTTCTTAATAAGAGGCTTATTGGAACTGGTTGTCAATGACTAATTTGCATAATTTGTTAATCCGAAACACGCGTAAGTATAGCGAACAGACTGTATACTACTACCTCTAAAGTATCACACTACTCATAAATATACAGGATGTTCCATCTCAGACGAGCCACCCCGTATATTTCTTATCCCATAGTAATTGGAAAAATTTACCAAAACACGTCAGATGATTTTCTTTAGAGGACATCTTTTGACGTATATTTGAGGCTTGAACGAGCAACCCCCTATGAGGGGGCGCTTCAACCCCTCAAAATTGAATAGGGAAGAGGGGTTGAGTGATACTTCATTTGTAAGGTCTTGGAAGCTTCTTTACAACGGTGTATGAAAATAAATCACATTCTTTAAAAATTTTTATTGTTTTATCATACATGAAATGATCGAAGAAACGTGATAAACACCTTCTAAGAACAAAAACTGAAGGCAAGATAAGAAAATGTTTTGAATTTGTTTTATTTATTAGTTCGAGAGAATTGATTATTGTATGGAAGTCAATGGAGGACAATTTGAACATTTGATTTAAAAACGCAGTTTTGATTTTTTTGATTGTAAGCAGGATATAACAATTAATTTTTTTAAGAATGTGATTTTTTTCATACACCGTTGTAAAGAGGCTTCCAAGACCTTACAAATGAAGTATCACTCAACCCCTCTGCCCTATTCAATTTTGAGGGGTTGAAGCCTCAAATATACGTCAAAAGATGTCCCCCAAAGAAAATCATCCGACATGTTTCTGGAAATTTTTCCAATTACTATGGGATAAGAATTATACGGGGTGGCTCGTCTGAGATGGAACACCCTGTATAAAACAGGATGAAAATTGGACCATCGTTGACTGGAGGAAAGTTCTATTCTCTGATGATGAAACTGGAATAATAAGAAATAAAGGTCACTTACACTAGAATCTTTTTATGCCTAGAATTCTGAATGGGACAATAATTTTGAACAGCAGTATACAGTGTGTCCGAAATTCGAGTCTATATATATATATATATATATATATATATATATATATATATATATATATATATATATATATATATTGATATAATTATATATGTTTTAGGGAATTTGATGCGGATTCGAGCTTTTTTAAAATATTGAAAGATATATAGATTTTGAGGTATTAAAGAAAAATAGCGATTTGGATTCTTTTTTTTTTAATGAGAATATTTTTGTAGAAATTGTGTTTTGTTTTTGAGTTGCCTACTCTAACTTTGTTATTTCTTATAACAACAATCTTGGATTTTTACATATTATTTCCCTCTAAATAATCTTTTAAGCGATGCGCCACATGTTATCCAGTTTAAAAAAAAAATACATTTTCTCTAATTCGGCAAAACTGCATCCATCTAAAATAGCATGTAGTATAGTTGCAGCATACAAAGCCATTTCATTTGTGTGAGCAAAAAAAATTATCTTAGGTAACTATAATTATATTATAGTGTAATAATTATATATATTAAACGTATGATTTGAATAAAGGAACTCACCCTTTAGAGGCAAGCATATAACAGGATACAATATTCGAACTGAAGAATACCTATAAAATAAAAAAATGTACCTAATCGGTTTTCACAAAAAAGTATTAAATAATGGAATACCGATTAACTGAAAAGGGATATACCTACAATCCATTTTTCAATACCCATCCTTGTAAACTGACTAACAGATTTTATCGTTCGATAATTAGGTTACATCGTAATTTTATCCAGTCAGTATTATCCTCTAGAGTAATTCAGATTGTTGCATATTAGTTAATTAGCTTAGTTATAAGGAATTCACAAGCGGTATGCGATTAACGTCTGGATTCTCTTCTAGAATGATACTAAGCGGTATATGATACAGGGTGGATATTAATCACAAACCTAAAAAATTAATTAGTCCATCATCGTCTTCTCAAGTTGTGTACGAGAACCAGTCTAAAAGCCAAATAATCATCACCTTAATTAGAATAAATATAATGTTATGTTACGTTATAATGGTTAATATTATTTTAATTTATTATAGTTTATTTAAAAAGGAATGATAGCAAAAATTTTTAGTAATATTAATCAACAAAAATAGGGTAAGTAAGTAATCTAAACAGATAGAAAATCTTTACAATCCAAGATTAATTTAAGTAGCCCTCAACTTTCTCTAAGTGTTATGCAGATTGTAAATTATTTTAGTTAAGATTTACATTTCAGTTTGTATAGTCCTGTGATTGTAACAGGCAGAATTGTTAGTTCTGTAATAAGAGGCGATAAAAACGATATTGATCAAGTGAATTTGTGCAATAAAAATGACACAGACGTCTAATTATACTCCTGTGAAATTAAAGTGCAATTTAACCGTGGATATGAAAAATTTTATGTTAAATGTAGATGACGCTTTTGTACATGAATATTTCAAAAGAACTGTTTTTAAGTGTTCAAATATGACCGGAGTTGAAGAAGCAACCGTTTATAGACTTTTGTATCAACGAAAGGATGGAAGTATTACAGTAGCACCTAAAACGTCAACTGGGAGAAAACCCATTCAAATAGACGGTACACAGCCATACTGGCCATTGGTAAAACCATAGAAGAATCGCTCAGAAAAAAATATGACGCATTAAGCTCAACGAAACTAAAACAGAAAATTATACTGATTGACGAATAGAAAATCAAATACTTTCAATCGAAAATAAACTTTTAATATATAAACAAGTACTGAAGCCAGTATTGACTCACGGCATACAGCTCTGGGAGTGTGCCAGTAAAACTAACTTATAATACAACGTTTCCAGAACAAAATATTAAGGGCAATAGTAAACGCCTCTTGGTATGTTGGAAACTCAGACCTACACAGAGATCTGAGAATGCCTACAGTCGAAGAAAAGAGGAAAACGATCGCAAAAAAACATGAAATACTGCCTGATCACGTCAATATTGAAGTTTTATAGTTCCTGGACAACCGATACCTAACGAGAAGGCTCAGAAGGACCAACCATTTGAATTAGTGATGTAAAAGTGTGTATAGTTATCAAAACAGAAAGGAGCTGTGCGAAGTTATCACGAACATGAGACGTATATGCGACTATCGGTCATGGCCCCTACTTTAGAAAACATTTTTGAAGATCACTCTTTATTTTCCTATCGTGTTTTTTGCAAGAGAAAGGTTAATAAACTAATTCTACAACAAGCATCTCTGTTGAATAGCAAAAGTGACAAGTAATATATTTTCGCTGCTAATCGACCAAACTTAAACTTATTCGATATTTAACATAAATAATTTATTTTTGTTAGTTCATAATCACGATACTCATTCGAGAAATTTCATTAATTACGAAAACTTTTGGTTTGACGTTGACGTTGAAAAGCGGTTTCATTAATACATTTTCGACATATTTTTTGTATTTATAGAAACGAGTATAACAAAAAATCTCAGCAGTCTAATTTTTTAAGTTCCAAAGTACTTGATTATTTCGAATTGTTTTTATAAATTCAGGCGTCTAATATCAAATGTAGCAAAGTCCACTTTTCTAAATTTTCCACTACACAACAAAAACTATTTAAAAAATATTTTGGCTTTTAAGTGTGTAAATAAATTATTTTATGTAAATTCCAGTCAAAATCGACGTAGGATTTTGAATAATATTTTAAATTGGCTATATATATTGGAGTTTGCTGTATTTGATATTTAAGGAGTTTGCTATATATGATTTGTTCATGAAAGGAGATTGCTGTTTATGATAGTAAATTGGGGTGTCAAAACATCCAGGACTGTATTGAATACAAACACAGTTCTGCTCACTAATTAATACTGTGATTAGCAGAAACTAAAAACAATGTTTTTCATATTGTCAATAAACAATATGTCCATGGGCGCCGACCAAAAAATTATGCCGCAGGCTATAGACGAAAGCTCTAACGAAAAATCCAAAATCGGAAATCTAGGGCGCTTGCCCTCGTGTGGCAGTGCCTATGAATGTGTCCATTAAAGTTGACCACAAATAAGAAACTTTTTTATTATTAGTTTATTAGTGCAAGCAAGAAACTAAAATAACAACGTTGCCAGTAAACGGCCGCCTGGCTGCCTGTGTATTGTGCTATCATCTGTCTGCGCTCTGTGCTGTGTGATGTGAATTAAGAATAGGCACACAACGACAGATATACCCACAATCTCAACGCAGCCAGGCCGTTGGCATTGTTGATATTATTCGTTTTCTTCTCGAACTAATGCGAGGCCTCCACAGTTTTCACTTCGACACTAGTAAACCGTATTAGAGGGTTTTCAATAGACGATACTGTATATGAATTAATAAATAAATATATGTACAGAGTTGCGCGAAAGTCCGGAATAAAATTATTAACTGTTCAACCAGTAACTTAAAAAAAAAAACGCCGAAACACGTAAATTGATTTTACATTGGACGTATTTGTTGCCAATAAAATGATTTTTTTTCTTTAACTCCTTAGCTGCAACCCTACCCAACTTTTTTTTCAAATGCAAAGGTATGTCGTGTGTAGGTCATTGAAAAGCTCATGAAAAATGAAATTTTACCATACCCTATTTTTGTTTTACTTATGTGGTTATTGGGAAATAAGAAAAAATTATTTTAAAAACAAAAAAATTACAAATAGGGTATAGTGAAATTCCATTTTTCCCTCCAAACGACATATCTTTGCATTTGAATGTACTTAATGTAGGAAATTATATGTGTTTTTTATTGTCATTATAGATTTATTAATTGTGGACCTGGAAAAAAATGTTGCTTATCTCAATCATTTCGGCTTATTTGCTCTCCAATTTTTGGCATTTCCAACACACTTTCTAGCGTGTTTTTTATCTACAGGAGGACAAGAGATCTCCATTTTATGAATTTTCTCTAAACAATTCTTATTATTTTGTTATTATGTACTAAAAAAACAGTAATAAACTATGCAAGTGTTGTTGCAAACTGACTATAGCTACCGTGCTGGTTTAACTACTTGTTATTGGCTGAAAGTGCCTTTGCTATTTTTGTTATGTCAAATTTGGAGGTTGCTGTTTCTACTACAAACTAAACAACTTTGCTGAATGGTTTTAACGGCTTATTTCTGTTTTTGTTACAAAATAAGAACTGATATTTTAATAAACAAACATTCCAAACCGGTAAGACACAAAAAGCTTCAATCAGAAAATTTGGAGTTTGCTGCTTTTGATATTATACCCCTGAATTAATATATACTAGTTAGTAGGATTTGTTTTATAGTGATGATAATGTCAGCATAAAATTTTAAAATTGAATACAAATTCGAGAGACGCTAAAATGGTGGTTCCCACCTTATCGAGAATGAGGCCCGCAAGGGTTAACTCGTAGCGTAACAAAAACGAGAAATGATTTGACTTGGAACGAAAGACCGAAAGCCGATAGTAGTATTAGGACGTTGAATTTTTTGGTTTGTGAAGCATTGGCATTACTTAGGTTAAACTATGTGATGATTTTCACAAGCCTTGATTGGTAAAACCATTCTATATCGCCTTTTGATTAGGGTTTAAAAACTTATTCGAGCAATTTATCCAATAATAATTGGCCCCTTTACCTCCTAAGCCTGCTCATGTAAAATATTTGGGCTCCTTACTTCGCCTATTTATATTCTATTAATAAAGGACAGAAAGAGTATTGCAACTATGGTAAAAGAAATAAATTGGTTTTTAGTTCAGAATTATGTTAAGTACATGACTGATATTTATTTATAAAATGAAAATGACATACCATAAGCCAATCTGACTTTCATGTACGGCAAGCCATCACTAAAGGTTAAAAAATACAATTTTTATTAAAGGTTTAAAAAATTTAATAGACTGCCTACAGAAATTAAAAAAAAAAACAATAAATGTATTCAAAAGTAAACTCAAACAATACTTGATAAATAAACAGAATGCATATATTTTCTTGTGATAATACTCTTTAAACCTGCCCTTTTTAAGTATTTCCCTTAATTTATTGTTATTTAACACCTCGTTTTACCCGCATTTATTATAAATTATTTCTGTTTTGATATCATGTACTTTATTTTAAAAAATTACATGATATTATATTAATACTACTTACTATGTTTAAATTATTAATAGTTTTGTGACGATAGGTTATAGCAACTTATAGCCTCATAACTATTTTTGTGTTAAAGTAGATCCATAGAAAGCAATGTAATTTACAAAGACATTCTTACAACATACAAATAAATGACAACTTTATAATTAAAATGAAAAACAACAAAATACCTCGGTATCATAATTGATCAAAATTTGAAATGGATTATTACGTCATTAACAACCAAAGAAAAAATTCATTTTTAAATTTTATGAATTGAGGAAATTTATGACTAGGAGTTTACTAATTATCATTTACAATTCGCTGGTTAAATCTATTTTGCGATATGGTAAAAAACAGCATTATATCCTACCTCTCTTTTATATAATAAAAAAGTGCTTTGTATAAGAACATTATATTATCTGTCTTGCTGTACCTTTATTTATAGAAAACCTGAATTGAAATACACTACAAATTATTTGCAATAAATATCAAAAGAAGCATACATTTTTAAATAATTTGACATTTAAGAGCAATTCACACAACACAGTTGACATCTTGATACTTGACAGGCACAGCCAAGCATTATTCTGATTTTTGCCAAATAAAAAGACAGTAATTATTCTATGGGGTTGCGACAGAGAGCCAGTAAATTTGATGAAGGTGTTTTTATGACTAGGGGCAAAATAGTAGTACGCTTAAGTACCACCATAAAAAAGTAATTTTTATGAAACTGGTTATATATTTTTCATAAATTGGCAGACTTGGCGACTAATTTAGAATAAAAATAGCACCCAAAATGGCTATGGTTGCAAGTATGAAGGTCGCAACCCGTCTTAGAAATCTCACCTTTACTATCAACAGCTGTTGTTTGACAGGTCGTTAGAGAATGTTTGGAATTTATGGAATGTTAAGAATGTTAGAAATGATTGAAATTCCTAAAATTGTCACATAAGAAATGCATAGGCGGATTTTAAGAAAACTGATATTAAAGTAGTTAGGATGAACCGAAAATTCTAAGGTTCTAAGTTAGAAGTAATTATTCAAGAAAATCAAAACAGCAAGTCAATCAGAACTTTATTCTAGAGTTATCGTGCCGGCACATACACACAGACGACCAGACGGAATTTTTTTTTTGCATTTTCGGACTCAGAATGAATGAATGAATGAAACATGAATAAAAGTTTTAAAAAATGGTGGTAAGAAAATGTTTTCGTCTGCACGAATGCAATACTGAGGCCCCATAGGAAGAGCCTCAGTAATACCTCATTTGTCCATTTAATATTTCTATAAAAACCAAATTTTTTCCATTAATTTTAATCCTAAACTCGCTTAGAGAAATAAGAATGTAAGGGTTGTTCTAGACACTTTCACGACAGACATGGGTACAATAGATTTAGATTTTGGTCACTATGTATTTAACCCCCTACAATATAACATTTTTATTATTTTTATTAACATGGATTTTCATAATAAAATCAATATTATTAGAATTACTCTATATAAAAATGTAAATCTATAATAAATAAATGATTTAGTATCAGTTTTGAATTATTTTGTCCGTAATGTATCTAGATTAATGGATTTTTTTAAGAATCACCAACAGTGATTAGGTATTGCAAATTTGCATAAAATTATTGTTCGATTCTAAATATACGAGGATGTATTGAAAAGTTCCTGGCTTTTGTACAAATCGAATAAGTGAGGTCCGTGTAAACATCGAATAAACGAGGACCGTGTAAAAAATACTGCAGCATGTTTAATTATTCAGTAGGGAGCATGTGTAAAGTGCAAATCAACTAAGAAAAAGCCACAGACGACCTCGACTAGTTATCGTCTGCCTCACTTTAAAATATTCCTTCTCCGTTGTTCCAGATCGATATACCAGTGGCGTAGGCTCTTATTTAAATAAGAAAGCAACATAACATTTATTGGATTGAAACATTTATTACAGTGGGTATATTACCTAATTAACTAAATTAAAATACCATGACATATATTTTTCGAATTTAGACGTGCCAAACATTCAATAGAAAGTTAATGATATCTATGTATTTTGCAAAAATGAAAACACAATTTTATAAGAATGTCTACAGGGAGCCCCATTAGTGTGTAATTGTTCAATATTTTAATTTGTATTATACACACGCAAACAAGTTTCAATTAAAAGTTATATGGACTTAAAAATTAAAAATTTTAAAAATATTTTTGTCAGGCAAATGAAAATGTATGTTTTTTAAATACCCTGTATTTTATTTTATTTTTAGAATGGTTTGTTTATACTCTATTTAACGCTACGTTTTTAAAAAATATTAAAGTGTTGCCAAACCATTATTTTTAAGCTATTACATAGCTTTTATCGCGGAGACCGAATCAAGAAATTCCGTAACACCGTAACGAAAAAAAACCTAACACCCCCTACTCCGATCGGCACAGCGGTGCGGTGTTAAACAATATTAACTTCTCATTTATTCAATTAAAGAAAATCGAAAAATCAAAAAATCGAAAAAATCGAAAAATCGAAAAATAAATAAAAATATTTTAAACAATATTAACTTCTCATTCATTCAATAAAAGAAAAAAATTTGTTTTCTTATCGGTCACCACGCTCAAAAAGTGTAACTTGAATTAATATCAAAGAAAAAACTTGAATTAATATCAAAGAAAAAAAATCTGCATAAATATAATAAATAAATAATTATAATTGCATAAGTTGATAAAAAATGCTATGCAATAGCTTTACCGCGGCAGTCCCCGAGTGTCACACGTATTTTTTTTTTAATTAGGGAATGATGTAGACCCCAAATTAAATTATCATAATTTAAGTAGGTTTACATTGATTTTAAAATTATTTAATATACAGACTTATAAGATATTAAGCTAACGAATAGTAGTGATAGAAATAGTTTATTTTATACAGAGTGTTTTGAAACATGTTTTAAATATGGCTAATTTTAAATTCAATTAACTCAATTTTTTCAAATGCAACACCCTGTATATTATCTTACAGCGATACCAATATGTTAGTCAATAACAGTGCGTAATTGATCGACAGCTGTTTTATTATTAGAAATACAAAGAAATTCATAATATAAAAGTTGTATTACCATATTTAACAATTATTCTTTAATATACAGGGTGGTCCATAAACGAGGTGCTGACCAAATCTATATTTTTTAAAAGCAAAACATCTTGAAGGTAGTTATAAATATTTGATTATTTTCACATCGTCAAACAATTTTAATTGACTTCATTCATTTTCTATTTTTTATATAGGGTCTGTCAAAAATTTTCTCAATTTTTTAATTTATTTTTATCAATAGTCAATTTTGCCTTTTTCTTACGTGAAGTTATATTTGCTTTAAAATTTCGATTTGCACATTTTAATGCATAATCATAGATATATTTTTTAATCTACAATAAAAATTAATTAAATAAGTACAAGGATGAACATGGATGAACAAAAAATTCTAATAAACATACTAATTATGTATTGCTTAAGTACGTTTATTTTCTAATGTCAAAACAAAATAAACAAATATTTAGTAGGTTCATTAGGTATCTAATGAAATTGTTACTTAAATAAATATGGCGTAAATCGAAAAAACCATAGTTATAACTTTTGAAAGCATTTCGACAGCTCTTTTTAAACAAAGCATCTCAATTTTAAATAGTTTAAGAAACAAATACACATAGCACAAACTACAAAAAAAACACTTTACACTTCTGAAAATGGCAACTAAGAGTGGCATCATAGGAGCAGGACCCACAACAAGGGCAATTTGACGTGCTTCAACTTAGAAACCAGGACTGTTTCCGTCAAAGCGAATTACGGTTCAGTATCTTATTCTCAAGGTACATGACTTTTTTCAGATTTTTCTGTTTCAAATTTCAATTCTGTACATCAAATAGTCTCCCTTAAGTAAACGCCTGTGACAGACAGATAGACACCGAGGAAATTCCTTTTTGCCAATTTGTAAACGGAACACTAAAAAAGAATAATATGTTTCAATATAGATGATTAAACAATTCCAAACGCTCTATATTAGTTGATGAGACTATACCAGTTTCCAACTAAACGTTAACTTCCAATTACTTCATTTGAACATAATGGAAAACCAAATACGGCGAACACATTATGAGTGTATAATCCATATGTATGCACGCTCCCGGTTTATAATTTAATTTGTATTCTCTTGCGATAATATGCGGCCCTCTAGTTGTGAAATAACAACTGTGTTTTATTTATAATGGACGATTTAACTTTTAAATCGGGTAACATTGTTATTTTGCGGTTTATGATGTCACAATATTGTATGTGTCAATCGAGTTTTTATGTAGGGGGAATTTGATTGTTTGTGAGAATTATTACAAGTCAATTAACTGTTGAATAATCTATTTTAGCACCAAGGCTCTCAATGTATGACTTGTTAATTTATATTTGTTTACAAAGAAAAGTTTATTATTACTGTAACATTTATTTTAAAACAGTTTTATTATTTTAATTTATATTAACATTAATGCGCTAATTTATTTTATAACTTAACTAGCTGTTGCCCGCGGCTTCGCACGCGTGGAGTCGTGTTTATAATATAAAAAATTGCATGGCTTCCCAAAAAAAAGAAGAGGATTTTTGAATATTCAACTTTAACACCCTCTATTTCGGAAACCATTATTTTATCTAAGAATGTTTACATAGGGCACAACTTGTGCATAGGGTATCGGGCAGAAAAGAGGTTTGGGTTTGGTTACCCAAAGAAAGATTTACATTGAACAAATAATTGAATGAATTCATGTTTTTGTTTAATTATTGCTTTAAATAAATGAAAAAATGTGATACTATTACTTTTGGTATGTTACCATGAATGCTTATTATTTTTTATTGATATATTTAGTTTACTTTATATTTTTTTAATATAATTTTGATATTGTAAAACGGGTTGCGTGAGTTTCGTTGTATAGTAAACGTGTTGACAAAATATGATTATAGTGTTAGAGCCAGCGAATTAGGATATCGCCGCTACTGGAGTCGACGGTACCACGTCTGCCCTGTTAGAGTCAGCGAATTAGGATATCGCCGCCACTGGGGTGGACAATACCATGTCTGCCCGTTGCAGTGTCCAGGACCAGGAGAGAGCGGAGACTTGACTTTCGACCAGCCGAATGCGATGAAGTGATAGGCCTTATGCCCATTAAAGACATTCTTTATTTTGTTCCTTAATTAATTACATTTCAAACATTGTTTACGAGATATTTAATAAAAACGTTATAAAACCATGTTAACACGTGTTTTATGAAGTGGCTATACAGGGTGTTATAGTATACAGGCTGCTAAATCATTTAAGAACAATAATTTTGAAGTTAATTTTTTTAACTTCTAACAATAGTATACATTCCCGTGGGTCAGACTCACGGTTCGTAGACAACATGGTGACATCATCTTGGATGCTAAGGACGCAGTGACGTCACGGGATGAAAAAGTGAGTTGACAGAAAATATTCTACTTGAGGTCGTACAATTAGTTTTTAAAAAATCTAATATTTTATTGTTATTTAGTGGTGTTCATATTTTTATTTTTGAACTTTGTTCTGGTGTGGAATTTTTATAATATCGGTAGTTTAATATTTTGAAAGAAGAGCTACAAAACAGCAACGAAAAATCATGTAATAATTTCCATCAAATTTCAAATGAATTACTTTTTATTTGAATTATAAAGAGAAATATTATTGTGTGAATAGTTTATTTTAAACATTTTGAGTTTGAGTACGGCCTCCGAGTTGAATTCGGGTCACACTTTGTTTACATCCCTAAATATTATGAAATTTTGGCAAGCCTGGAGAGAGCCGTAATGTAGTGTTGCTGTTGCTAAACAATTTTTAATTTTTACACACAAAATTCGTTACAAGAAATAAAGAGGCTGCAGCTGTGAAAACCCTAAATTTAAAAGTAGACGAGATGGTTTCTTACAAACATTAAATACAACGAAGAGCAAGAAAAGTCAAAGGGCTTTACTAAAAGAACCTAAATTATTAAAAAAAGGGTTTTCTACATGAAGTTTTTAGTAGAAAGTAGTTACAAATAATTTTATAGAAGAAAACAAGGGCCAGTTGGACTTCAGAAAAACATAAACATATCAGAAATAAAAAATATAATTTTATCAGTTTCTAGAATGTATGAACAGTATAATTTACATAAAAAAAAAACAACACAACAACAACAACAACAACAACAAAAACAACAACAACAACAACAACAACAACAACAACAACAACCCAGTTTTATTATAATATTCTATAAATATAGAAAGGTACCAAATAAGAGAAAAACAGTTTTATTTAGTGTGTTTATATACGTTCTGAGGAGATTTAACATTACATATACTTGGAATATTTAAATAAATCATCCAAAAGACCATATCTTAGATTTACTTTAGCACCGCACTTTTGTAAAGTTAAAAATCTCCAGCAAGGGATACTGTAGAGTATTTCTGAGGTAAAGACAACACCTGTTACTCAAATATCTTCTCCTGAATGCTTTATAAAATTCTCAAGTACAAAAGGATCTTGTTTTCTTCTTTAAAATGATTTGTAACTATGTACTTTTTACTAAAAACTTCCTGTAGCAAACCCTTTTTTCAAAAATGTATTTAGTAAAGCCCTTTAACTTTTTTGCTCTCGGTTGTTCTTAATGTTTGTAAAAAACCATCTCATCTGTTTTTAAATGTAGGGTGGACAAAGCTGCAATTAATTTAATAATAGTGAATGATATTTGCAGAATAATTACTCTACAATTTTACAATTAGTCTATAATTTCAGTTGAGGCTCAGTCCCTTTATTCTTCTAAAGATTTTTGTGTGTAAAAAGTAAAACTTGTTTGCCAACAGCCAAATTACGGCTCGCTCTAGGCTTGACAAAATTTTAAATTATATCGGGATATAAAAAAAGTGTGATCCGAATTCAGCTCGTAGGCCGTACCCTAATACAAAATGTTAAAAAAAACCATTCACACAATAGTATTTCTCTTTATAATTCAAATAAAAAGAAATTCATTTGAAATTTGATGGAAATTATTACATGATTTTTCCATGCCGTTTTGTAGCTTGTCTTTTAAAAAATTAAATTACCGATTTTATGAAAACACAGGTATATATTCCAAAAATAAAAATATAAATACCACTAAATATTAATAAAATATTAGATTTTTTAAAAAACTAAGGCCACCGTATTGTCTACGAACCGTGGATCAGACTAGGTTAGAATAAGTTAAAATAGCATGATTTTATACCCAATCCATCTCAAATGTATGAAATTATAGTATGAAACACCCTATCTATTCCCACTTAATTTTCTAATAGTAACCCCTTTTTTATAATTTGAGATTATAAGTAGAACTAAAACTGCTGAATTCCTGGTATATTAAGAAAATTAACTCATGAAAATGTGAATTATGTGAACACATTCATTATGAAGACTAATATCGCTACAGAATGTGGGACGAAAATATTTTCATTTCATAAAAAATATTCCACATCATAAGTAATGAAAAAAAGGAGACGTACATATATTTAAATAATTCTTTTTTTATTCTGTTTTAAAAACATTGTTTTTTGTTTGGGAAATTTTGAGCTCAATAATATAACATATTATGCGTATATGAAATTATGCATTATTTGATTTACATTTTTCAGCATACTGTTCAGAGACATTTTATTTGAAAACGATATTCTTAGAAACATTTTTCCATAAAATAAAACAAAAAACGATAAATATATGTACATAATTTAACGGCATCAGTGGAAAAAATATCAAATCCAATAAAAGACAAAGTCCTAAAATGGAAATTACGTAAATGGAAGTCAAATGGGTCTGGTACTTTTTAACAGACTTGAAAACAAGGAGAAGGTCCTTAATTCATCCGAATATGTTTTTATGTATGTTCAGCGATAATTCTTTAATCCTTTGTCCGATTTTTATTATTCTTTTATTGTTAGAAAGAGGATACTTCAGGGATAGTCCCGTATAAATTTGGTCAAGATCTGTTGATGAAATCAATGAGAAAATTATCACACTCTTCAATTTGCAAAAGCATCTGCACGATTTTGGAGTCTGTTTTTTAAAATTAGTTTTATCACTTGTTCTTTTGGATTACTACTCGATTATTAACTTAAAAATAATCAGTCAAATATTAAAAACAAATTTAATAAAATAGAAAACAATAAATTCCTCAAATAGATAGAATATATTATTTATAATAAAAAAACTCAAAAAATTTTTTCCACAAGTCATAGTAGAATTTATTAATAAAATTATTTAAAAACACTGATACTTATAATAATAATTATTACTAATGGTACAAAACAATATTTTATTGATTACTGAATAAAATTAATTTTGTAAATTGTTGTCTTCGTATTTTTTTGTCAAACTGGACCGTCCCACAATAGTTTTGATTAACAATACAAAATAATAATTATCTATAAAATTATATTTATTATCTATGAAATGTACACCTGGTCAAAAAAAACACTAAACTTAAAGATTCTAATTTATGAACAAGTTTTGTAAATTATTGATTTATAAGAGAGTACACAATAGAGACAAAACATAAACACTGCATGTAATAGATAATAGAAAACTTCGCTCAGTGAATTCCGCTTTTCGTCGTCTGATTCACATATCGATGAGCAATGGACTCTTTACGCCTACCACCTAGCGCAACAAAAGTTTTTGCTGGAATTTTACCGTTAAAGGATTTATTTCCAGTTTAATTAATTTCTGTTGAATAAATCTTTCTTGTAATCAACTTTCGAAATTGAATGCACCGTTTACATACGAAGAGATCTAAACTATCTTGCATATAAATTAGCTGAACTACAAAAGCAAATCACAATAACATCCAAAGTAACAGACATTAAACATTGACGATTCAGTTTAATTCCCAAAAGTAATTCTCTGTCAGATGGCAAACAAAACTCACTTTAATTTCCGTCAGTTTCGAAAGTTTTAATTGAAAACACCCAATTTATACAACCTTGGTGCATTTCGTAATCGCAGTCTCTAAGTACATTTCATTAAACTCACTTACTGGCTTCTGAAACTTCATTCGTAACCGATAATTTTATTTCGGATAAACTAACTGAATGAACAGCTTTCGAAAAGTTTATCGAATGAAAGCTAGCGAGAAACTGCATTATACTTCGAGACCATATATTAATTAAACTAGTTTTTTGAGTTCAAGGAAATCCTAAAATTTTTCAAAATAGGTTGGAGTCATATACGGCAGTTTAATGTGTGCAGGGATCACTCGACAAATCAGCTACGTTCAAAGGAGAGATTTAGAAGAAATGAAACTGAAATTAGTTTATGTAATATGGCATTACAACTTGAACCGGTTGCTGTTCATTGAAATATTAAATTAAATTTAAATTGAATTTAAAAAGTGTCACTAGATTTTAGATTCCATTTAAAAGAGATTCATAACATCTTTTAACTTTTTAAAAATCTTCGAGTAGTGTTTGTTTTTCCATCCAGTCAAAAGACAAGATACATATTGATATGGAAATTTCTGGAGGATAAATAAATACGTCATGATTATTTCAGAATTATACAAGAAAGCAATATCGCGGTGCTTCGTGCGTGACATCAGTGCAAATTCAGTTAGTTACTAATGGACTATTTCTGTGTATACTGACAAATACAATTTTTAATAGAATTCGGAATTATAAAGTATATATGTTAGTTTTAATAAAAGTATATGGATTTGTAAAACAAGTAAAACATTAATTTATTATTATTATATATTTTTATCGCTTAAACTAAAAAAAAAATAAGTAAAATCAATAAAAACCAATAATAAAATATAGGAAGGCAACAGTATTTACGGTAAAATGTATAAGAAGTTGCCTCAAAGTCTAATAAGTTGTGTACCATGACTTCGCACTGAGCGAATAGAAATTATGGTAGAATTTTTGAAGAATTATTATGGATTGTCAGCATAAAAAATAGATGTCAGAGGGGGATATTTGAATGTTGGATTAAAGTTAAACTATAGAGAGTTTGTTAAATAGGAATTAAAGAAATAAATATTGTATTAAAAAAAAGAAATAAAAAAAAAGGTAAAAAGGAAAATTTTATTTAACCTAGCATATTGTTTATAAAAATGTCTTATATTAGTAGATTTGTTTGATCTAATGTTGCACCATGCAAATAAAATGGAATTCCCTGTATTTTATTTGCATGAAATTATCACAGATAGATTAACGATACTCTAAAGCAGTCTAAACTATAAGTATAATTCATCTGAGCATTACTAAAATATAAGGAAGATTTGCTTCTTATGAAATTTTTAATAAGTAGGACCATTTTTTGAACTTTTATAATAAAGTAAAATATCTTCCTCCTGGTTTTTAAGTTTTATAAATAATTACTAAAAAATATTTATTAGTGTAAATTATTAAATTCAAATACAAACTACTATTGTGCAACAAAAATAGATATGATGGCCAGCTCCATGACAAAATAGCGCAGGGCGAAATACCCCAAGGACAAAATAGCGCAAGACAAAATAGCGCATGGACAAAATAGCGCAGGACCAAAATAGCGCAAGTCAACAAAGCGGTTGTCAAAATATTCCAGTATTCTAATTAAAATTAAAAAAAAACTAATTTACCTAACTTGGGCGGCCTAAAGCCATCGTATGTTGCTTTGAAAAAAAAATCGTAACTAATTTACCAAACCTATGTGGCCAGAGCCATATACAGCAACCCGCCATGGCTCCAGGCCGCACAGGTTAGATAATTTAGAAGTTTTTCTTTTAATTTTAATTAGAACACTGGCATATATTTTGTCACGCGTTAATTTATTTCACTCTTTTTTAAAAAAGCGGTAACTTAACTCACTATAATTAGACTGGGCGTTTATTGGTCTCACTTTATTTATATTAGGCGTTAACTTGTCTCTCATGTATTTATCTCGGGGCAAAGTTGTTACAGCAAATTTGCCCTGTGCAAAATTGTTTCGCGCTAAAATAAGTCAGATCCAAAAATGTGAGAGAAACGGAGTTACTCTTCAAACATTCTCTATAGGCATCGTTGAAACAGTATTTGTTACGCATTATTTTAATGAATTTCATTAATTAAAAAAAAATATCCTAATCGCTATTTTGTCCTTGCGCCATTTTGTCTTGCGCTATTTTTTGCTCGCGCCATTTTTTGCTAACGCTATTTTTTCTTAAACTATTTTGTTCTGTGCCATGATGGCCATATTCCACTAAGATGAAGTTTGAGCACGACCCTGTAGGCAGAGTGCGTATCTGACAATCCACTCGAGTTGTACAGTATATATTTTCTATAACTCACTAAAGAAAATAAAAAAAAAAATAAAATTATTTTAGGTTAATAAGATAAAATAACTAATTTAAAAATAATTTATGACTTTTACTAATTTATATAATAAAATAAACTTAAAAAAAAGATTTAATTTAATAAGTCTCCAATCCTAGAATTGAACCCAGGACCTCTGAATGAAATCCAAATGACCTAGTCACTGCTCCATCTCCACATAGTTTAGTTTAAATATTCGTAATTAATTTAATTTATACTTTTATCAAAATTTATGGTTTATTCCGAGAATAGCAAGCATACTTTTTTATTATTTATTTAAAACAAGTGACATTTTCCGTTTTCAGCGTTAACTTACAATAAAAATTCATTTTATTACTGATTGTTTTAATTATTGTAAGTAAAAGCTGTAAAATAGGAAAATGTTACTTGAAATTGCTTCAAATTTCATAAATTTTTAAGCCCGCTATTTTTTAAATCGCTTTACTTAGTAATGTTCTACTTTGCCGATTTTACCGAATTATAGTTTATCACATCGCGCTTAGCGCGCTGCTGTCGAGGTTAAGCAAACTTGTTACCAACTACTACAAGGAAAACGGCTATCCTGCGTATGGAGAAATGAAAAGCATATTTAACTCGCCGAGAAGTCAGTTATTGGACTTGAATTGAATTGATCAAAAATCTATCGGAGCAGTTTACATTTTGTGGATCGTACTTGGATGGTGAGAAGACCGCTGATTTGTTATCCTACAAGTTAGAGATGGTGAGAGCCCCTCTACCATAGAAATGGCCTTCTATATGGCTCTTCTGACCAAATAACTTTCACAGTGTCCTTCTTAGATTTCTCTTGGATTACCAACTATTTTTCCTTGTTAGTTTAAGTATTTTCAGTACCCTTCAACTTTGCAATTTTTAACTCTACCATACTGTAACATTTTAAACAATTCCGTGTTACATACAAACCTAGTTACCATATATTCTTTGTGCTACCTATTTTAATTTAAGGATGTATGTATTACATGTCTGAAGATGATCATATAAGGCCGAAACTAGTCGTACTTATATTTATTACAATAAAATTTGTTGTGGCATTGATTTTAAGCTTATATTATTTTTTTATATCTACCCTTCTCGCACAAACTACTATTCCGAATTTAGCTTCAATATTAACCCATAACAAATACATTTAACAATAAATTTTCTTATCCTTATAAGTTTTTAACATACTGGAAACGAGATGTTATATCTTTAAAAATTTATGGATTCAACTAAGCCGGAAACTTTAATATTTTATCACAATATGGTCCTCGGAGAAAAATTAAATTTTAAAGTTTTATCAGGTTGATGTAATAAAGTTAGGTATTCAAGTTAGTTATCTTCGTACAGTAGAAGTTTTACTGTTTTCAGATTTTCTTCGCTGTCCTTTTTTTATTTTATTGAATTTAGATGCAAATTTCGTCGGTTTCCGAAAAACAACAAAGACGGAGTAAACATACAGTGTGCGCAGCAATGGTGGCTTCCATGTTGATAATTTATTTAGATTGAAAACAAAAAGAAAACTAATTAGTTTTTCTGACGACACCGCAGTTTTGTATACGGGAACGTCCTGGCAGAAACTGGAAACCAACAAACAAAATGGTTTTCCTTCGGGTTTTCCCTTAACATAAAGATGGTAACAACAATAAAGTAACAGTAAAATATAAAAAAACTCACTACATAGCTGTTTTGACGTATACAATTGGACCTTACCTAAGCTGGAGCCACAAACTATCGTATTAAATACTCAAATTACGGAGACAGAAAAATAGTATATTACGTAACAAGAGTTGAAAGTAACCCATTACGCACGAAGCGAAGAAGCCGCAGCGGCGAGTGCGTAAATTTCACGAGTACGTAATGGGCTTACAACTCGTGTAACATACTATACTTTTTCTGCGCCCACTTATTTTCTTCTATTAAATAAAGGACATATGCTTGTGTCGCCAATCCATAAATTTTCGATTGGTAATTTCTTACCTTTCTTTGGATTTTAGCGGTAACAAATTATGTGTGGCAGCTTGAGCTTTTTCTAAAATCTCCGGTGGAGTGCTCATAATTTCATCACTTTCACTACCAACAGACATATTCGCAGGTAAAGTTCAGAAAATGTTTGAATACAATATTTTGTTAAAAAAATTGACAATATAAATTACAAGACGTTTATTTCCACAGCATGCTAAGAAAACGCGGCTTATTTTTTGAAAAATTGTATAATGTGTTGCCGACAATTAGAGATATCACTTTTTTAATCCAAAATGTTTCTCGCTAAAGCTAAAAGTTTTTCAATTGACTAAATTTATGTAAATAGACCATATAAAGTTTTACTAAAAATTTGATTGTATATTGATTAAACTAAGAAATTTAAGTTTTCTTTTTAAAACGTACGTGTATGTTGACAGTGCGATCTTTAACGTTTACTGTCGTGCGTAAAAAATAAAATACTTAATGAACATAATTGGGATCCATCTCTTTAAGAAGTTATAAAGAAAACAAGGGACCATACGCCTAGATTTAAATACCTCCGAGATTGTCTAGATTTACGATTTTTAAATATTATTTATTTTTCGTTTGAAATCATTGGATTAAATGACTGGTATTTAAAATAAGTTAATATTTTACAAAATTGAGCCTTAAAATGTATAGAAAGAGTTGCACGTTTATGATGATGCACCAAAATTATTCTGTAAAAAAATATTTAGCATCGTTCAATGATTGCTACAAAACTCGACATTAAAAAGGTATTCTATTTCGTAGTATCGAAAGAACCTTAGGTCAAGGACCGGTATATTTAGCTCATAAAATAACCTAAAAAGTATTTTTAATTTTGATATTATTTAAAAGAAAGATAAAAAATGCACACTGGAAACTAAGAGAAATTGTTAATCAAAAATAATATTTTGTTCATATACAGAAACCAATTTTTAAATATAGGGTGTCCCAAAATTGCTTGGACATAGAGCTACCACAAATTGAAGATGTCACGATAAGTCGATTGGATTCTTTATATAATATACATCATAATGTACCATGTGTACGTGAGAAGAGTTCAAAGTTTACTAAAAAATCACATTTTTGTAGGCTGTTCAGAAATGCGAGAAACATTTTTAATTAAATTTGGTAAAAGTACATTTTAAAGAATTACCCTACATTCAGTAATTAAAGAAAACCAAAGGAAATTGTAGCAGGGTTAAAACCACCCTCATCCTCTGGTATTTTTTCTTTAAATTTTCTTATGGGTGGTAATAGGGTTCTAAGAATTTTTTAAATATGATTATTAAATATTTTTTATTGTTATAAATACTTCGTATTTCGCATAGTTTTGGAAAAAAAAATATTTTTTTAAACACTGAAGCAAGTGGAAAATAAATTATTTAAAAAACTATTTGGGGCGGGCAGGTTATAAATCATAAAAAACAGAGTATGTCAAAATTGTGATGATGTTCCGTTTAAAAGGTAAAATAAAAACACCGTTTATTTGAAATTATGTACTTACTGGTTATCAAAAGATAATTAAATCCATAACTGGAACTTACCTGAAAAATAAAAAAAAAATATATATTACTTTAAATTTTATTTAGAAATAAAAATATATATATAAAACAACGCAGGTTAATTTGTAATAGTTCTGGCTGTTTTCCAGCTTTGTGAAATGTATATTCGGTTTAATTGAGTGCCCTTTTAAGGCGGCAGAAGAATATTTTTTATGTATACATATAAGCTTCTGTTCTGTTTATTTTACTTTAGCAAAAACAGTCATAGATTTTATTATCAAATAAGGTGGCAGATACAACACATTAAAGACAAAAATTCACTGTACTTATAGAAGATAAAAATCGACTAGGTTTGATAATGCAATTACGACAACAGTGTTGCCAATGGCGAGAATTTTACCAAATATTTGGGTGTGCAAAAATACCACGTCATGTTTTTTGTTTGCTATTTGTAATTAGGTACAGGGTAGAGGGATGAACAATATGTACTACGTCCCGGTGGTGGGAGCTATCGTGTAACATGTTAAATTCAAAGTAAGCTTACTTATTGATGGATTTTTCGTTTTTTGCTTGCAGTACAATAGACGTCTATAACAAAAAAATAGCTTCAAGCTTTTTTGTCGTCCGGTTTTGCTACTTTCGGAATAAGTGTAGGGAATTCCCTACTTCGCAAATTTTTATAGTTATAGACTTCTAGAAGCAAATTATTTCATTGACAGCAACAAACGAAAAAATTCAACGATAAGCAACAATATTTTAAATTTGACAGGTTATACGACAGCTCTCACCACTAGGACATAGTACTTATTGTTCACTCCCCTCTCCTGTAGTCAACTAAGGTTAATGGAAAAAACCAACGATGTCCATTTTATAGCGATTTTTAAGTAATCAACTTTTTATGTTGGTAATACCCAAACACATGCTAAATTTAGGTTAGTTTTAAAATGGAAATCATTCCATTTTAACAAGTTATTTGTCATGTTTATTTTTTTTTTTAACCTGAATATACAGGGTGGCTCACGCTCAACGGGACGGAGCTTTATGGGAAAACGACCAAAGATATAACAAATTCGTTTGGGAGGAATACGTAGGTTACAGACGGCTACAATTTAAAATTTGTTAGATGTATACAGGATGTCCCACATAAGAGAAAATATACAAAGTTATATTATTTTTAATGGAACACCCTGTTTTTTATTTTAGAATTAAAAACTACATCAAAAATAATGTCAGTTAACTAAAGGTTCCCTATTACTATTATTATTAGTTTTCGATTTATTTGAATTTTTAAGGAAAAAAAGTCTCCCAGAAATTAATTGTTTACTCTTGTTTGAATAATTTTTAATGAACTAATTTTTTTTTTCTTATGTGGGACATCCTGTATACATCTAACAAATTTTAAATTGTAGCCGTCTGTAACCTACGTATTCCTCCCAAACGAATTTTTTATATCTTTGGTCGTTTTCCCATAAAGCTCCGTCCCGTTGAGCGTGAGCCACCCTGTATATATCGTTTAAATTATTTTGTAACAATAATAATAAATTAGGTTAAAAATATTAACGTGCAGTTTAATTTATTTCTATGACTGTAACATATGAATTGCTAATAACATTAATTATAAACTCAATTTTCTTAGTAAGTCAGTTTTGTGTCATCGTCTATTTTTCCCCAGATCATAAATTAACGCTCATAGCATATTCATCCAATATTATAGCGTTTTTTATTTAGGATCGCTCTTTTCACCTTCAGATAAAATATCAGGTAGTTTCTATTAGGGGCAATGCCACGAGTCCTTCAAATTTTATCGATAAAAGTTTTATTTTCCACTAAAACATCATTATCTGGTGTAACGGTTGGAACCGTTTTCGTTATTTTGACGCAAACATCTCTACCCTAATGTCATTTGTCGTTTATGCCTTGTGTCAAAACTTAATTGTCATTTCGATTCGTCTCTGTCAGCGAATAGGTTAATATGAAAATTATCTTTTATCTTGGACATCTGATGTACTAATTGTCTTTAATATTTTTAATGACCATCTGATTTTAAAAAGGTAAGTTTCCTACCGATATTTTGTTGAAAATATATATTTAGTACAAAAATTTTTTTATTAAAATGTCAAGTATTGAAACATAACCTCAACATTGAATGGCACATGATAATCCATTTTATATAATATTATTTTATTAGGAAAGAGATAATATGCTTTACTATATTTAAATATGTTAAATAAGATTTTTCCTTTTCATATTAATTTTAGCCTCTGTGAAACTATTCAAATAATAGTTTAAATTTTCATTTAATAGTAAAAAGCTTTATCTGTTTCCTATATAATCTTCCTAGTCCTTTTCTTGATATTTTTACCTTTTACCTTGTAGCCTGGCTGTATATAGATGGTTCAGTAGAAGTTCTATAGAAGTTATATCGATAGTTCTGTAGAAGTTTTATCGAAAAAGATTGTTTGGAAGAACGTTCAAACTGCATGTGTAGAATTATTGAAACTTAGAAGTTTAGTTCCAGCTACAGAAATTGTTTCAAGTATATCAAGAGGTTTAGTTCGAGCCCTCCAAAGAAGTCTTCGAGATTTAACTTTACCTATGAAGATTTAACAGTTGGTGATATCCAAGCGTATCATACGAATCCCCTTTACCTGTTACCTGTTATACCACAGATAAGTCTTAATAAATCATTTAAATTTGAATAAGTCTCTGTGAATTAAAATTTGTCGCTACCTTATCTGAAACCTTATTTAATTATAATATCTTAATGGTTAGTGATTTTCTATATTTTCATCACTAATCGATTGTCAAGTTTAGAAACTTTTAAATATAGTGGCGCTCAACATTCTTTTTCAAAGTAATACGAGTTGTTTAATAACCTGACCTACTTCCCAAGATTATAAGGACTTAAAACACTATAAAAATAGATAAAATAACACGATCATATTACACTGGAAAAACCACGAAAAAAACGGATTGATAAAATCACTAGTCTGTTGGAGTGGTTTTGCCTGAAATAAAGTCGTTTGAGTATGAAAAGTAACAATTTAATAGATCAAATTTAAAAGAATGAGAGGTATTTGAAAAGATTAGTTTTTGAATAATTTTGTATGAAAAAAGACACAATAAGCATATTTGAAAATTTTTATTAAACTTATAAATATTTGTTTATTTCATAGTAATATAATGTCCTTCATAGTCTAAAAAAATAATAAATACAGCAAAACCGTATTTCTGTAAGACAGGCGGCAGGCATGCGCGCGACGGCATAAAGTAGATTAAAGTAAATCCTCTCACGAGACTGACAATTGCTAATTTTTAAGAGTGATGTGCGCGTAAATTTAAGATGTAATAAATATTGATGTAATAGTTACTCATCTGCGTTTTAGAATATCAATACACGGCTCGGCTTTGGCCCAGAACCCTCTCCATTGTCCCTACTATGGCTCGGCTTTGGCACAAATTGCTATTTCTTAAAAGGTAACACATAGAAAATTAGACAAACGTTGCGTAGTTTTCTGCTCATTAAAATTTTGCCAAAAAATCTTTAATATCTACAGGGAGATTCATTAATCTTAAAACTTATGCAACATTTAACCTAGCTAGTTGCAATTCCAATTTTTGTGTGAGGTCGGTCAGCTTTACATTTATTAAAGAAAACTGTGCATGCGCTATTAAAAATTTTTTTTTTTTAATTATGGCAGGAAAGACCACAAAAAAACTCAATCGACCTGTTTTTGCGTTTTAACCAAATATTTTATCCTGCGGCTCTAGTTAAAGTCCCCACCCTGTATACAAAAATAAAAATTCTGGTCACAAAATAATTTTTTTCATAAAATTGAATGGAGCAATCACTATTTCTTTTTTTTTTTTTAATGAAACAACTTATATTAATAATTAAGTAATATTTCATTGTTGCTACGGTCACATTTTTTTTTATTAATTTTTTAATGGTGACTACAATTTTTAATATTTATCAAAAACTACAGGTCAAAACAAAAACAAAATGAGTACCTGAAGAACTTTGTGCCGTAATTTTTCACCGTAGAATTTCTTATATAAAAAAAGTGTTTTTGGCCGAAAAAAATTATCTCAAAAAGGAAAAAAAAAACGAACGAACTTTTGCGTTTATCGAAAATTTTGAGGTTAGGTTAAAAAGTGACCTCTACAAAAACTGTAAACATTTACTTGATCTACAACTTTTGAAATATACATTTTTGTTTGTGACGTCAACTTTCGCCAAAAATTGGGAATATACAATTTTTGAACCACTTTTCAACCTCCTAAAACTTTATTTTAAGTTAAATTTAGTTTTTTTTATTTATTACTAGCTGGCCCGATCCCGCTGCGCTGGAATTTTTCAAATATCAATTATTAAAAGTGAATAACAGTTTTTGTTACTTGTGAGAAATTTTTTCATGCGATACTTGAAAAAAAAATTATTAATTTTTAATATATTTTAATAATTTTTATTAATTTTTAATAATTTTTATTAATTTTTATTAATTTTTATTAATTTTTATTAATTTTTATTAATTTTTATTAATTTTTATTAATTTTTATTAATTTTTATTAATTTTTATTAATTTTTATTAATTTTTATTAATTTTTATTAATTTTTATTAAATTTTATTAATTTTTAATATATTTTAATAATTTTTATTAATTTTTAATAATTTTTAATAATTTTTAATAATTTTTAATAATTTTTATTAATTTTTATTAATTTTTATTAATTTTTATTAATTTTTATTAATTTTTATTAATGTTTATTAATTTTTATTAATTTTTATTAATTTTTATTAATTTTTATTAATTTTTATTAATTTTTATTAATTTTTATTAATTTTTATTAATTTTTATTAATTTTTATTAATTTTTATTAATTTTTATTAATTTTTATTAATTTTTATTAATTTTTATTAATTTTTATTAATTTTTATTAATTTTTATTAATTTTTATTAATTTTTATTAATTTTTATTAATTTTTATTAATTTTTATTAATTTTTATTAATTTTTATTAATTTTTATTAATTTTTATTAATTTTTATTAATTTTTATTAATTTTTATTAATTTTTATTAATTTTTATTAATTTTTATTAATTTTTATTAATTTTTATTAATTTTTATTAATTTTTATTAATTTTTATTAATTTTGATTAATTTTGATTAATTTTTATTAATTTTTATTAATTTTTATTAATTTTTATTAATGTTTATTAATTTTTAATAATTTTTAATAATTTTTATTAATTTTTATTAATTTTTATTAATTTTTTATTAATTTTTATTAATTTTTATTAATTTTTATTAATTTTTATTAATTTTTATTAATTTTTATTAATTTTTATTAATTTTTATTAATTTTTATTAATTTTTATTAATTTTTATTAATTTTTATTAATTTTTATTAATTTTTATTAATTTTTATTAATTTTTATTAATTTTTATTAATTTTTATTAATTTTTATTAATTTTTATTAATTTTTATTAATTTTTATTAATTTTTATTAATTTTTATTAATTTTTATTAATTTTTATTAATTTTTATTAATTTTTATTAATTTTTATTAATTTTTATTAATTTTTATTAATTTTTAATAATTTTTATTAATTTTTATTAATTTTTATTAATTTTTTATTAATTTTTATTAATTTTTATTAATTTTTATTAATTTTTATTAATTTTTATTAATTTTTATTAATTTTTATTAATTTTTATTAATTTTTATTAATTTTTTATTAATTTTTATTAATTTTTATTAATTTTTATTAATTTTTATTAATTTTTATTAATTTTTATTAATTTTTATTAATTTTTATTAATTTTTATTAATTTTTATTAATTTTTATTAATTTTTATTAATTTTTATTAATTTTTATTAATTTTTATTTATTTTTATTAATTTTTATTAATTTTTATTAATTTTTATTAATTTTTATTAATTTTTATTAATTTTTATTAATTTTTATTAATTTTTATTTATTTTTATTAATTTTTATTAATTTTTATTAATTTTTATTAATTTTTATTAATTTTTATTAATTTATATTATTTTTATTAATTTTATTTATTTTTATTTATTATTTATATTTATTTAATTTTTCATTTATTTTTATTTTTTATTTGTTTATTTTTATTTATTTATTCCCCCCCTCCTTTAAATGCAAAAATCCAAAAACTTTGAAATACGTCATTATTTACATTTATGAGTAGCCGCAATTCCAATTTTCAAGTTCCTATATTTAAAAAGGCGAAAGTCTTCACCTTACACCGTCATCTATTAGGAATTCATAGAACTAACCAATAAATACACAATATTTAGGCATTCCATACAAATGAAACGCGGTGCTAAGGTTTGGTATGTTTAAAGGGTTGCGACATACGATGTAGTCTATCTGCATTATATGAAATCATAAATAATGGATGAAATTTAAATATTTTATGTTGAACACAATGAAAATATTATTTTTAAAAAACCGCTTATACATTTTCTATAAATTGGCAGGCTCGGCGACTATTATTTCAAATAAAAATAGCGTCCAAGATGGAAGGCTATGTCGCAACACCTTTAAATTTACTAACCCTTCCCGCTTATAATCGTGAATTTTAATAAAAGTTTGTATTACATGAACATAAATATATACATAGGCTTTTAAGTACTGGTGGCAAATAAACGTGAAACTACGACACGTTTACAGTCACTAATGCAATTTAAATAATTGAGGTGCCATCTAATGGAAATTTAGCAAATTTCTGACAAAATCTTCAAATCAATCAAAATATTTTTAGCACTAAATTTCTATTCCATCCAATATTTTTACGGTCCAAATAATGCCATACTTTTTAAAATATATACCAACTAAATTTTATGATCGTCAAATAGCCGTACTTGGCTAAAGGCTGTGAAAACCTAAATTGTCCCTCGTACAAAGATTATAGGCGAAAAAATCGGAACTTTATAGCTGAATAACCCTTATCTTTATTTATCCTTCGTTGTGGTAAAATAACCAATTTTCTCAATCTTAGCGTTAGGTTGATTGAACATAATTCGAAGTTTCAATAAGAATTCCCAGCCTTTCCGTGTTATACGGGCTATAAACAACTTATTATTTTACTAGTTTGTCTTAGTAATCTTCTTCAATAAATATAACTATTATTACTCAAGGGAATTTGCGCTCTTAAAGCGATCTTGAAGTAGCTTGCGAACACTTTACAATCAAATCGTTTGGCTTGTTGGTGTTGCTTCAGGACCGGCTTCATCATTTACATATTTAAAATAACATAATATCGAACTTCTATAAAGAAGCTATGTTTACGTAAACAAGAGTTATAACAACTTAATGTTCGGACGTTGATAATATTTATGATTAATATTCTTTATGAACGACTGGGCGATAAAGTCCGGATTATAAATACGTATAGCGGGCGTAAAGTGTCCCTTTATCGCCCGCGAACTACATTACCGCCTGCCTGGCGATAAAGTTATAGTATATTATTCAACGGCGGGGGGGGGTAATGGTGGCTATTACTCACGAAGATGAAGTTTGCAGGCGCGTAGTGTAATCATCCGACTAAGTAATAGCCATTATCCGCGAGTAGAATACTATACTTTTTCTATGATTATTAAATTAAATAATAGAAACAAGTTATGCAAAATTTTATTTCATTTATTTGTTCCAAAATTAACAGTTTTAAAAATTAAAAGAACCTTTTAAATCCAAATTAACAGTAGTAGTTATATACAGGGTGGCTCACGGTCAACGGGACGGAGCTTTATGGGAAAACGACCAAAGATATAAAAAATTCGTTTGGGAGGAATACGTAGGTTACAGACGGCTACAATTTAAAATTTGTTTGATGTATACAGGATGTCCCACATAAGAAAAAAAAAATAGTACATTAAAAATTATTCAAACAAGAGTAAACAATTTTTTTTTCCTTAAAAATTCAAATAAATCGAAAACTAATAATAATAGTAATAGAGAACCTTTAGTTAACTGACATTATTTTTGATGTAGTTTTTAATTCTAAAATAAAAAACAGGGTGTTCCATTAAAAATAATATAACTTTGTATATTTTCTCTTATGTGGGACATCCTGTATACATCTAACAAATTTTAAATTGTAGCCGTCTGTAAGCTACGTATTCCTCCCAAACTAATTTTTTATATCTTTGGTCGTTTTCCCATAAAGATCCGTCCCGTTGAGCGTGAGCCACCCTGTATAAATTAAAATTTCTTTGGTTTAATCGGTCATTGTTTTTATTTTCAATCGTTTAGCACTACATATTGTGACGAAAGTCTAATTTATTTATAGTTTATTTAGAACACACTATTTACAATTTATTTATGACTTACTATTTAATTTATATAATACTTAGACTAATTTATTTATTACACTGTAACTTTTCATTACAATATTCTATACTAAACTAAACTGTGCGCCGATGAGTCGGCTATTTATACCAAGCCAATTCTGTGCTCGTCGTTTCTAGGTGCTCCCGAAAATTCCATCTTTATGACTCAACGGCAGTTTCTCGAAGCGTCAGCGGCATAGCTAGAAGATTCCGTCGTTTCTTGTATATTCGAGACGCGGTCCGACTGTCTTCACACGTCAGTGTTGCTTCGATCATGAATCGAGTGGCAGACTTCCAAGGTCGCTCGCTTTAGAGTTTAGACAGAGACGGCTTAGGAATTTTCATGACAATATGTTTCGGAAATTTATTTTTTTCCATCTTCAGGTGCAGTCAAAATTTAAAATGTTTAAAAAAACACAAGGGTACGATTACAATTTAAACATTTTTAAAATAACAGAACCCCATCTTTTCAGCGTGTGAAGGTGCATTGTATACCTCTCGGTCCTTAGCGTTGGATCCAAGGAAAAAGACGTGTCAGGCGCAACAACAAGAAAAGTTAACCGCAACTAGTCATAAAAATCCTTTAGTTTCTGTATAAACAGATTTAAATACCCAGAGACTACAATCTAAAATATTACTATTAATAAGCATCAATTTTAATAAACATCATCTGAAGGTAAAATACCCAATTCCCTTAATGTTGTATTATATGAACTATAATAAAATTTACTAAACGTCATGGACACTTAATAGCACATGAGCTAGCATATGAATATCAATTTTACGTCTTATATAATAATAAAATAGACACATACATCTACGTATCAGTCGTAGGCTAAATTACCCCAAAAACATACCAAAATATGTAATAAAAATAAAATCTCGTTTCACTTATCTCCTAGTCCCTGATGTCGACAGGCAAAAGATGCCGCCTGTGGCACAGAAGTCGTACGATGCCAAATCTCTGTAGTAACAGCAATTCCCAGCCGAAACACTGGTACCTAAGAGTATCTTCAATACTTCAACATCAAACCGAAATGTTGGTTCCAAACATCGGATACAAATACTGGGTCCAAACACTAGTCCCAAAAACCCTAAAATATACAATCCCTGTTCAGAATGATATAACTTAATTTGATCCCACACAGTTATCTCTTAATTCAAGATAATAAAAAGTAAAAGTGAAATCTTGAGCTGCCCAGAGGGTTGAAATTAGTGCCTGCCAGAGCAAGGACTATTCAAGCAAACCAACAAAAGTACCCAATTAAAATTTAATTAGCAAAATTCAATACAGCAAAAAGTGTACCCCACATTCAACCCCCTAATTTACTATCTGAAAGAATGTCTATTATTAACAATGAATGAATAGCAATATTTGCAGGATAAATTACACAATGAAAAAAAAATAATAAAACCTACCTCTTAGAGGGTGTAACTTCAATGAAAAACGCAGAGAAGTCTGCTAAAACCTTCTTAAAACCTGTGTACGCTTCAATATACGGTCTGAACTACGATCGGCTTTCAATATGAGACTGCTAATACATCTATCAATGGGCTGAACTTCAAATCCAATTCTCCTCAAACACGAGTTAAAAACCCGGCATTTTACAATCACCAAAATAACGGGCTTAAATCCACGTTAATCACATTCAATTTTGCCATTAGTGCTTCTTATAATAATGAGATACTTTTCTAACACTCCCCGGCATGGGATGATGCCAAAAAATCACAAAAACTAGAAAAGCATCTCTTGACGAATTTTCAGTTACCGTTACGGCTTTTTCTCAGAAAAGAACACGTGTCGCTTCGTTTTTCTCCAACACGAAGACGAAACCACGATCGCGCAGAATCGCCGTACATAAAACCTCTTTCAGCTAATTGTTACTCTCGAACAAATACGATTCACGAATGGCACCCCTGCGCCCACCAATAAGCTTTCACGATTGGAAAAAATAAAACTAACTTTATCATGATGGTATCTCTGTATTACCCAATAGAAATCCTAAACGTCAAAATATACTCAAGGAACAGTGAACGACTTTACCACCAAGGTGAACATTCTCTTGCAGCACTTACCTATGATCTGACAGCTGTCTATCAGTCACTCACAAATATAAATATAACCCCACTTATTTGACATTCGGTATCCAACGAATATAATCTAAAACTGATTTAACGAATATAGATTGTCGTTGAGTGTTTGTGAAAAGTGTTTAGAATATCCATGACAATTAAATCATGTCTTAATTAACGAAATGTGCTGTTTGTAAAGTTCACATTTACACAAGGATTGGTGCCTAGGGCTTGTGAAAATTACCACAACAAGGAAGGATATTAAAGGTACATTTTAGCATAAATATTATAATTTGCACAAAGAAGGTATCATAAAACGAGTTTACCTATGCCTATTAGTGTTGAACATATTTTAAATCTTGTAAAAATATTATATTAAGTATAAAATCCCTATAATTTCAAACTCTGAGAACGGGATAATATAATAATTCGCTTCATTGCAGTAATGTTACCAACACTCCTGCGCATAAGACACCGAATGTCTCGGGACTGTAACGTCTCTCCCGCTCCTCACACCTCAGCAAAAAAGGGGTAACAGAAAGTGCACGTATGCCGCCTGTTAATCTGTTTGGTTACGCGAATATTGAAAACATTGTGTTTCGCAGAGATATGTAGAGTTTTAGTTGCGTATTGAGGCATATGGAGTAGTTTTGTTTAGATGATTTAAATGTTTTGTTATTGTGCAACTAGGGCACGTTCAAATATCTTGCGATTTTTTGTAATTTTTCTTAATAAAAATTATTATATTTTTAAACCAAAATCACCAAAAATCGCAAAATTTTAAAACATGCCGCAGAGACACAATAACTATGAGAGGACGTCCCACAGTTCCTTTTGAAGAGAATAATGAGCGAACTAAGCGCAAAAAAAACAGAAGACCTGCATGAAAATAAGTCTATTGCAGAGCTAAGTTTCGCCACACAGATGAGTTTAAGAGCATCAGGTAATACAGAGGCTTCCAAATTATTAAAAGATATAACCTTAACATCTCCGAAACAGGCGAGCAAATATAGAAAAGCCTATAGAACTTCAATTGAGAAAGAGCCACGTAAGATGTCTGGTGAAGATGTCCTGGCTTTACTAGTAGACGCTAAGTTGATAAGTCTAATCCGGACAGATTTCCTTCATATAAAATATTACAAGCTGAGAAAAAAAAATATTACCCAAATAATATTAAAGTAAGTGAGACCTTGGCGGAAGTCTCGTTGCAGGACCTTCTTAAATATACTGTGGAACATTTAATAAGTGTGCAGATTCCAAGCGAGTGATTCATCTGTATTTATAACTTCTATCGTACCACTTCGTTTAGTGTGTGACCTAGGTAGCAATAACTCGAAAATAGTTTGGTAAAACCCTCGCCCGTCTTCTACGAGGTACTGCAGACCTCTAAAAATTGCTTTCATAAAAGAATCATCAGAAGTTTCTGTCGCAGTTCCAAAACAGTAAATTGAACTTAAACGGTATATCTATTTCAGTCAGTCACAATATGATTTTTGCGATGATAGATGGAAAGATTTGCAATGCCCTCACAGAAACAACATCTACACAGAAGTGTTACATTTGCAGAGCAACGACAAAAGATTTTAATGATATAGACAAAATGATTAATGGAGAAATAACAACACAAAACTTACAATTTGGAATATCTGACCTACATGGTTTGATACGTTTTTTTGAGTGTCTCCTCCATCTTTCCTATAAACTCCCAATCAAAAAGTGGCAAGCTAGAGGAGAAGATAAGGTAATAGTTGCAGAAACGAAAAAAAGTATCCAATCCAAAATTAGGGAAAAAAATTGGACTAATCGAGGACTTCCCTACGCCCGGGTTTGGAAACTCTAATGACGGCAACACTGCCAGGCGATGTTTTTCTAATCCAGAAGTCTCTGCGGAAATAACCAAATTATATGTAGAACTAATAAGAAACATGCCCATTATATTATATAGAAACAGCCACAATAGTAGTTTGTGCAATAAGAGTGGATACGGACAATCCGCTCGAGTTGCACAGTCAATTTTTTCTACGACCTACTAACGAAAATCTACAAATATTAAAAATTATTTTAAGTTATTAAGATAAAATAACTAATTTAAAAATTATTTATGACTTTTACTAATTTAAAAAAAAAATTAAACAAGAAATAAAGAGAAAAAAAGATTTAATTTAATTTGTCTCCATCCGAGATTTGAACCTGGGCCTTCCGCATGAAAGGCAAGTGTGCTGACCTCACCACGATTAATATTTTTTGCTTTAATACTCACAACTAAATTGACAATATAGTTTTATTTAAATTAACAAATTATTTATAATTAGAGACGAAATAAAAATACACAAGAATAATTCATTTTAATGTATATTTATTCTCAATAACTAAAAAAATATACCTACAATTAGTTTGACAGTATTGTCACTTATTTTAAATTTTAAAAATAACAGCTTAATATGAACTGTGATTAGTTGATTTAATTTTTAGCACTGTTGTCAGTACCTAGAATGGATATAAAATATATTCGTTCAGTTGAAGGCATCTGTACGTAGATAAGCTAATATCCATGTGGGTGCAGAAAAAAATACTTTTGTAAACTTCGGATATTTACTTATTGTGGAATTGTACATATTTCATGTTAAAGGATTCGTTTAGTGTGTGTGAGATGAGCGAGGTATTGAGAATGTTGATTTTCCAAAGTGAGGATATTCTTTGGCACAAAGAAATATTATTTCCAGGAGCAAAATTTGAAATTTGAAAATATTGGCTGAATACCTGGCTGCCTGGTTTGAGATGCTCCACTTGCGAGAACTTGAAAACTTTTAACTGGAATAGTTTTTAGCACTTTTAACGCGATATATGAACATGTATGTTGGACTACGTCGAGCTTTTTAAGCAGCGTTGTGTTAGCATTCTTTTATTTTAAATTTGAAATACTCGGTTAATCTTAATGTTCGATTTTTTAAAACACACCCTGCGTCCGATTCTGTACACCTAATTTGCGTAGCTCCGAGCTATCCAATCGCAGCTTCAAAGAACAAATTAGGTGGTGTTTGAAGTAAAGAAAATAAAGTTCCGATCCTCAACAACGAGCCGAACAAAGAAATTTCATGCAATTTGAAATCGTAAACTAAAAATTACCAAGAGCATCGACTGTTTGTATGATTTCAACTTCGTCAAAATACCTGAGGCGTTTGAAGTTCACTTGCAGTAAAACGAAAAAATATCGAAACTAGTTTAGATAAATAGTAAAAATGAATTCTGGCCTGTAAAGGTAATCACTGACCGGATTACAAAGAAGGAAAAAACTTCTTTTTTAAATTATGAATAAACATTTACAAAGATGATTTACAGTGAAGGAAAGTTTTTTGTATGTCACAGAATTATAAAAAGATTAATTACGAAAAATCAAGTAAAATCACTCTCAATTAATTAAAATATTGGAAAATTTAAACCATAGGCGTCGTTACACAATTTTATAGGGACGGAAAAAAATTTGAAAAAATTTAGAATGTTTATTTGTTTACTTGCGGTTTTTCCAGAAATAACAGAAAATCGCAATTTATTTTTTATTTGTAAATGAAAACCCTTTATGTATAAGAAGCGCGTATTCAACATTTTCTGTTAGTAACATATTAAAAAATATTTTACAATATGATGGTCATTTTGACAGCTGCCAGAAAATTTTCAAAACATGATTCTTATCCATAAATGTCCCTAAAATTCAAATATTCAATAAAAACGGAAGTTTCTATTTAAACAAATAAATTGAGATTTTCTGTTATTTCCGATAAAACAGAAGTAAGCCATGAATCCAGTATATGAGAGTATTTGTCCCAAGCTTTTAAACAAAAACAAATAAGTTTTCATTCCACTATCTTAATTAACAACGAAGATAAAAGCAGATGGAATTATTAAACGGTTTGCTAATAATAAAAATGCTTATATACGCCACTGGTATACGGTAAATGGGTCTCAATGGGAATTTTGAAGCCTAAAAAGAATTTATAAAGTTCGTACATTCCTATATGATTTTCCTTAAACGAGTTAATAGTAACATATTTAGAAACAAAATTATCCAATATGGCGGCCATTTTGATAGCTGACAGAAAATTGTCAATACACGATTATTATACAAATATGTCCTAGAAATTTAAATTTACAATAAAAAAGAGGGTTTCCTTTTAAAATTAAAAAAACAAAAAAAAAACAATTTTCTGTTATTTCCGGAAAAACCAAAAGTAAGCTATGACGTCACAGAACAATTGAATAAGAAAATATTTGTTCTAGTCTTTCAAACAGAACAAAATTATTCCAATATATCACTGAATAGCGAAGATAAGGGGGAGTGGAACTTTAGTAGTAACCCTAATAATGTCACTGACCTATTTGACGGAACTGATACTTAAGTTGTCATAACAAGTCTCTAATAAATAAAATAGCCCAACAAAAAAGACAAAAACTAAAATAAAGAAAAAACATGAAATTTAAAACACATTTTTAAAAAACAAACAGAAGGTGTGATATAAAAGAAAAATATGAAGAAGAAGATACAGCCATACATAATAATATAAAAAAAAATTTATAAAAAACAAAAACATAAAAAAAACTCACTCAAACACGACGATGAACACAAAAAAATAATAGGAAAACGCAAATTTTAAATTTCTTTTTTCTCTACTAAAAACATCTATAACAGAAAATATAATTTATTGTTCAGTCAGCCTATTTTCAGTCATTATTCGCTCCGTGCGTGACTGTAACGCTAACTATTTTATGAACTAACGGACGATATTTGCGTATACTGACAATACAATTTTTAATAGAGTTCGTAATTAAAAAATATATATGTTAATTTTAATAAAAGTATATGGATTTGTAAAACAAGTGAAAAAATTATTATTATATATTTTTATTACTTCAGCTAAAAAAAGTAGTATAATCGATAAAAATAATAATAAAAGAGGCAGGTATTTACGAGAAAATGTATGAGATCTTGCCTAAGCCTAATAAGTTGTCATTGAAGAATAGGTTAAATAATGTCAAAATAAAAAGATTACCATTATATAATAACGTAGAATTAAAACGTATTACCAAAAATAATTGGTATATTTGTATCATACAAATCTCCATTATATTTCTATTTCTGATTTGTGAAAGAATTCAGCTAATTAAAAACGTCCACAAACTTATACAAACCACTGAAGTAATTTACGCATTACGAGAAGAAAACAAATTATTTAAAAATCGTTTTTACTTTATATATTTTTTTATATTTTTCATTTTATTTGTTTATTTTATGCTTTTCATTGATATTTAAGCAATTAATGATATTAAAATGGCCAAACAAGTAATTTTTTCCAGTGACGCGTCGTACAATTCTAAATATTAACTTTTATTAAATTCTAACTTACTTTTGCTTTTTACTTAATTGCAGCAATGTTTATTTGTTGTTTTATTTTAGATTTACTTTGGATCCAGCAAAAAAATCTTTGGATTGAGGCAACGAAAATTGCAAATTGGATGCCTATGCCAAATTATAGATTGTGTTCAAAACATTTTGAAAGCCATTTTTTTATGGTAAAAGACGTTTACTAAATGGAGCAGTTCCCACTATATTTCCTGAATTCCTTAAATAGCCTAAATACATGCAGCCGAAGAAGGTGCGTATACTAATAAACATAATTAAACATATATATTTTTTTAATTACTTTTCATTATTATGTTATGCACTTTTAAGAATTTAGCAACCCTTTTGTGTATAATTCAAAACATTACTGTAATAATTGATTGTTTGTAGGACATAAAAACAAGAGCATTGCATTTGAAAGCTGAACCAGGCCTTTCAAATAAAACTGCAAATAAGGAATCTATCCTAGAAAGCCCTAGCATAAAACGGCTTAGAAGACAACTTTTACAACAGGTAGAAAAGAATAAAGAAAAAAACAAGACAAACCAAAGTTCTTAAACAAAAACTTAAAAGATATAAAAAAAGAGTTGTTTCGCTAAAACTTCTTGTTATTATACCAAATTAGTATCATTTAAGGGTTAGTAATAAATTTATCTTCATTTATGCATAATTTTTCTTACTAGCTTAATTTAAAAATATAGTGTCATTCTTTATTAACTAAAAATATTTTTTTTTAATACATGTTGTTTTATTTTTCGGAATTAAAAGAAACACTCATTTTATTATGTAAACGATTTTATTTCAATTTTTTTTTTTATTTATTGTTACTTATTTATTTTAAATTTTACTCTTTAAATTTGCTTTATATCTAAAAAGATCAATAAAGTACTAATAACATAAATACAAGTTCGTTTGTTTATTTCCAAAATGATACGCCTTTGGTCGAATATCATTAGTGTCAAATGGAACAAGATTGTCAGCGGCGTTATGAGTCCTCTCTTTATACCTAGTCTAACTATCTTTTATAATCATAATTATATGGTTAAAAAATGATTTCCATTCAATAGAACAATATTAAAAAATGCAGAGGTTTAAACCCGTACAACAAAATGTTAAATTGGGAGTTGACTGTGGACAAAACGACATGGTAATAATACGCAATTAATAAATATTGGCCAAGTATACCAGGCGTTTGTGTCCGCCTTTAGTACCTACACGTATCCGCCTTATCATTCTCTAAATCACCCTAATCATTCTCTAAATCACCCTATATTGGGTTATAAAATAGAATTTAAAGGATTAAAGTTCATTTAAAAGACAAAAGTACAAAAATGAGAACAAAATAATGTCTCAAGACATAAGAAACGAGACAAAATAACTTCTAGAAATACCCCGCGGAGACTAACTCGCGCAATTCTATTCGCCTTTTCTTCCTCCACTGAATTCTCTAAAGCTGCATTCCGAGTTTTTATAATCTGCAGACCAAAAATTCAGTCGAAACTCTTTCGAAATCCCTTTTTCGAGGCCATCAAGCGAAACAATTGGAAAACACAACAAAGGCGAAACCGAAAAAGACAAAAAGGAACGGCTACACTCAAATCGAATAAAGTCTGCAGTGACAAAGATCAGGAGAATGAGTATGTATCCGTGAGTAAATCTCGAATTGAAACTGGCATTTGTCTTTTGACTTTTAATGGATAGGCATTATACAGATTTCGTTGTTTCATGTTGATTCCTTTCATGTCTTTGATAAAAAGCATTTTGTTACGTTTTACTAAGCAGTGAAAAGAGCATTAGCGAATTTAATTGAGAAAAATTTCTAGAAAATTTACTTG
This sequence comes from Psylliodes chrysocephalus, assembly GCA_927349885.1. Classification (NCBI taxonomy): domain Eukaryota; kingdom Metazoa; phylum Arthropoda; class Insecta; order Coleoptera; family Chrysomelidae; genus Psylliodes; species Psylliodes chrysocephalus. The sequence continues at coordinate 45,215,591 of OV651813.1, forward strand.
AAGATAAAATTAATGTTTGTTTTCAATAGGGTTGTAAAAAATATTGTTATACTAGAACAAAATATTGAAGAAGGTAGGCATGATCAACACTGTTGTCTATGAATGAAAATTCCGACGGTAAGTAACAGAGTCAGCATAGGCGGCGTATTAAATACCAAATAATTATTTATTATTTATTAGGTATTTGTTAGTAAACTTTATTAAATTTGTTTGCCAACATCTTTATTTAAACAAAGATGATGCGTTAAATATACGTTTTTGACAGTTTTCAAGAAATGAATATATTTATTCCCTAATGACTTCGGTATCTGTGTTTAATGGTTTTAAAAACACCGCTTTTAAAAACGTGTCATATCTGTTCTTGGCAATTTTGTTAATCGTTACATTCATTTAGTTAGACAGACAAAAAAGTCCGTCAATGTGTGGATCAGGTAAAGAGTCAAAACCGCTAAATCAGTTGAAATCAGTTTTAACTCTGCAATAGAGAGTAAAATTTTGTAAGATGATACCCTAATATTTGGAGGCGATGACAAATGAATGTGTTTCAAGTAAATAAACGACAGACGGGTTACAGATTGAATATGTCAGCACAGACACAAAGACAGTTGAAAACTAAATTTCGACGAAGTTAGATTTGTATCGCTTTAACTATTTACGATAATTATTTTATATTTTATAAACACTTTTTTGTATAAGTGCTCTTTTCTGATATACGAGTAGGTGTTCATGTTTGTGCCTTACAATTTGGTAGTGGTAGTGCATATTCGAGGAGTTATATTTATTGTGTAGTATATTAGGTAGGTACTTTAAAAGTTTATTAAATAGTAAAATATTGGTGTCTTTATAAATTTAATAAAAACAATTTAATAGTAGAATTATATTGTTACAATAGTAATGGATTCAGAGGCGGGTCAAAGTGAAACCCAATTAGGTCGGCGAAAGCCCTTATCAAAGGATGAAAAGAACATTATATGGAAAGTGTATAATGGGCTGAAACAGACACTTCCTACAAATGAAGCTGTAAACCGCAGTTCTTTTTTAACTGGAGTATCTGTTTCAACAATTGAACGTATTGTACGCGAAAAGACAAAAAAGGCTCCTTGGAAGCCCCTAAAACGCATACCAGTGGTCGAAAATTGTTGAAATTGGACGATAACCAAAAACAAATCATTCTAAGAACTGTACATTCTTTTTTTTTTTTTTTTCGAAAACAAAGCCCCAACACTTAAAGTTGTTCTTACGAAGTTAAGAGAAAACGAAGAAATTCCATTAATGAGCCGCAAAAAAATTTATGGGGCCTAAAATTTCGTTTTGTCAAACGGTGTAGGAAATCAATTTTAATTGAGAGGTCAAATATAGTGTCCTGGCGACGGCGTTATTTACGAAATATTGAAGAGTTTAGAGCCGTTAAAAAAAAGATATACGATCTCGATGAAACGTGGGTGAATGCTGGACACACGGTATCTAAGATATGGCAAGATACTTCTGTAACTAGTCATCGCGAAGCTTTTATAGACGGATTATCTACAGGTTTGAAAGCACCATCAGGTAAAGGACAGCGCCTAATTGTTACCCATATCGGAAGTGACAGTGGATTTTTGGAAAATAGCGCTCTTGTGTTTATATCGAAAAAAACAGGAGACTACCACGAGGACATGAATGCGGAATGCTTTGAAAAATGGTTTACTGAAGTATTAGTGTGTAGAACGAAATTCAGTTACTGTACTAGATAACGTATCCTATCACAGTCGACGAGTTGAACGCATTCCGATGTCCAGTAGGAAAGCGGATATGCAAACCTGGCTGCGGGATAAAGCAATAACATTTACTGAGATGCTTAAAGTGGAATTAATGGACCTAATAAAGGAACACCTCCATAAATATATTCAATATGTTATCGACACAATGGCTCGTGATCGTGGTATTACGGTACTAAGACTTCCCCCTTATCACTGCGAATTCAATCCTATTGAACTAATTTGGGCAAAAGTGAAAGGCTTTGTAACTGGAGAAAATAAAACTTTTAAAATAGCCGACGTTCAAAGTTTATTAAAAACCGGTATAGAACGTATAAAACCTGAAGAATGCTATTTTCCATGTAATTATGGAAGAACATAATATGTGGCGCTTGGACGGTATGATCGAAACGGTAGTTGAACCTTTAATCATAACTTTAAGTTCCGACGATAAAGACGATTCCTGTGATAGTTCTGCAGAATCAATGGATTACGAAACTTCATAGATTTAGAATTCAAGTAAGTGATACCAAGCTTAATTTTAATATTTTTATAATAAACAAAATACAATTATAAACATAGATGAATTATTATAACAAAAATAGATAACCAACCTACTTTCATCTAGTAATATTCACAAATACCCATTTAATTTGCCAATATAGTATTTCTGCGACACTGGAAGAGTGCATTTTGATATGATAATGATCCCTTTTGCAGTTTTAAGGTGCTCCTTCTTCCATATTTTGTTCTAGTATAATACCCCATTTAATTTTCCAATAGTGTTTCTACTCCACTGGCATAATATTTACATACTTTAACAATAAACAAAACAAAATTATAAACAAATGATTATTACTACAGAAATAGATAACCAACCTACTTTCATCTAATATTATTTACTATTACCGCATTTAATTTGCCAATAGTTTTTATACGCCACTGGCGTAATTCATTTTGGCAATAAACATGCATTTATGACTAGTTGGCACGTATACCGATAACTTCTGCAGTTTTAAGCGCGTGATTCCATTCATTATGCTCTGGTATAGTATGATTGTTGTACGTGAACAGGGAGGAATCACCTTCTTCAATATTTTGTCCTAGTATAGTCAATTTAGCTACGTATGCAACCAGTTACGAAATGCTTTATTTATGTAACGAGTGAATATTTGCTGGACAATCAGAGCGAGGTCCCGCAACATGAACGAGTTACATAAATCGGCATTTTGTAACGTGTTACATACAATGTTTTTCTAATTATGACTATAGTTTGTTTGAAAATGAATGATAGCAAAAAAAATGTATGACCCAGGAGATAAAATCCAATGTAACATCATAAATCAGTGTCGGAGAATTTCTAAAATAAAATGTTTAGCATTATTTGTTCCAAAATAAAATCTTTATTAATAGGTTGTAAGTTTAACCAAAACTTCTATTTTTATAAGTCAACCTGCTCTTCTTTGATATAAACTATAAATAATTATCCAAACATTGATTTTAAAATCAAAAAAAAGGTTTATTTTCATTTGTTTTCTTTTCGCAACTGGTGACAATAAATTTTTCGTAACCAGTTTTATAATCAACATTATGTAACTAGTTGCTTAAAGTAGATCATTTTGACACCTGCTGCGATTACAGAAAATGTCACTTTATGTGTCAAAATTTGAAAATCTTTTTTAAACTTTTTGGCAAGGGATGGAATATTTATATTTAAATCTAACAGTGTGTCCATATATCATCATTATGGACAACAAAGAACTCACTCAAGAGTGTAAAAAGGAATTCTGGACTAAACAGAAAATTATAAAATGGATGAGACGAAAAATGCGGTGTATCAGATACAAAGCATAGGTACCTATAAATAAAATAATTAGGTAGAGTTAAATCTGGTGATCTGGGTTTGTAAGGGATGTCCCTACACTTGAAGATGAATTTTCTTGGTAATATAAAAAATAAAATCTGCATGTCTGAACTGACCAGGGGGTGATATAAAGTATTATGTTAAAAAAAATATCCATCCGAATGCAATCTTGATAACTGTTGTTCAACTGACACCTTATTCTCAACGTTTGTAATTTCAGAGCAATTTTTCTTGTCATTACTTTTGGAGATAAATTGAGGGGACAGTAAATTTTAACACCTGTATTTGAGCTACTACTTACAAAAATTGTTTGAAATTTCAACTGTGTATGTCAAATAGTCTTTGAGTAAAACGCCTATGACAGACGGAGTGTTAGAGGGAAGGAGGGTAATCATCAATGGCTAAATTTCAGTTCTCGTTTTTGTAAAGTTCGCCAAATGGACTGTAGGTGACTCTAATTTCCTTTATAAGTGAGTATGATTTTTTTTTATAAATATGGTGGAAAAGCATGAAAAAAGGAAGCATTAAAAATTTTACACGCTAGAACCGTCAGTTTTTTCGTCCTTTTAAAGAATTTTGATATCGTTATGATGTTGGATAAAGGGATACTATTATTTTTTGGTTGTACTCCAAATTAATAATCGTAAATGTTTTTAGAGGAACAGTGGCAACATGCATTTCATAGAGCAAATACGCACTTTCCAGTGATGATGTTGTTTTTTTAGTTACACTTTAAGTAATACATTACTTTGAAATATTATGAAATGATATTAATTGACAGTACTTTTGTAAAATTAAAAGGGGTAGGCCAAAATATAAAGGATGAGTCAAAACCGTGATGCATATTACCTAACCTCCTTCCGCATTTGTCCAGTAGGTACTATGGTATTGTGACGAAGTGACGAATTTTATTTTAAATTCATTTTAAAAATGTAAATTTTAATTAATTTCCGTGAAGCTACGCTTTAAAGTTCCCGCGTATATTGAATTCCCTAGTCATCGCAGATCCTGAACGGCTGAGCGAGCCCCCGTAGTTTAAAATATTCTCGTTTGTACTGTAAAATCATGTTCGTGTTAAAACACCGAATTTTATACAAATTATAAAAAATTATTTGCGAAGATGTGCGAGGGTAATTTTTTGTACCAATTAGTAGTAAATAGTCCGAAGACCGGTGGTGGCTGCTCCCACTCCGAACTGGTCGACGTGCAGCGTCATAGTTGAAAAGGCATAAGTACGAGGGCAGCGAAAATTACAGGATCTTGCTTCTTGACCACCGTAGTAACCAGTAGTTTTCTGTCGCCGAAGCTTTTTTTTTCCGTGATAGTGATACCGTGTTAGTGGACGGTCTAGCTCCAGCACTTCCGATTATTAACTAAGGTAGGCCTTTCAACCTAATTTGTACTTTTTGTTTCTGAAAATTAATTTTAGCTTATGTAAAAAATTATTTTCTGTATACTGTATTTTGTACTGATTGAAATGATAATACCCGCGTATTAATATTTTTATTATAAAGGGTTGACGTTACAAAAAAATATCTTGACATGAATTGAATTAAGTCACAAAAATATGAATGCATAGAAACTAAACATTAACGACTATGAAGACTAGTCTTCATACTAACGACTATTTTATTATGCAGTATATAAAATGGTCTATTAAATATATAACAGTGGAGCTTACCTATTTCTAATATTTTTGAACCGTTAATTATTTTTCTTTTTTTTTTTTTTTTTGAAATATATATATATATTTTGTTATGTATCCCTGTGTTTCTTTTATTACCGGCTCTTGACCGTTTTGTTTTAGGGTACCGTAGGGTAGAAGGTATAAGGGAGATAAGTGTTTTAATCCTAATTTAGTGACTACCTTTAATAGTGACCGCCTGGAAATATTTTTTTTTACTCCACTGAGTTTACCTTGAGTACACTCTAGTGTTCTACAGAGTCGCACAGCAAACTGTGTTACCAAAACTGGCGCCCGAGCAACCCCTATTCTTAACTCACCATCATAGCGCTACAGAGACTTCCCGATTCTTTGCAAGTGGAATCGGAAGCGTGTTACAGTATAGTGTTCTTTGAATCTGGAGTGCTAAACATTCAGAACGTGAATTGAGGTTTCGTCCTCCTCCTCCTCACAGAATGAATTTGAACTCACTATCTGCTACTACTTGCAGTTTACTAACGTATCCTTTGAGTCGGCAATGGCCGGTAAATATCCCTATTACACAGCCTAACCTGTTCTTGCTTAGGCAGAAACACGCTTCCGATCTTTTCTGGTTATATTTACCCAGAAGTATCTAAGCCTAAGAGATTATTCGAATTATCGGTTCTACTACTGCCCAATTCATTTTTAATCTCTCCTAATATTGTGTTACTGCTGTTATCGCAGAATGGCTCAGGTCCCACGAAGGCTGTTTGAGCCTCTTTTCTTGCAGGTCTATCTACAATCTCGTTACCCTTTACTCCGTTATGTCCCGGGACCCAAGTGAGAGACTGTATTTTCCTCGCCTGGCTCATTCAGTTTTTCTAGGCATCTCCAGACAATTTTTGAGCTGATTACGTAAGAGCTCAGCGCTTTGATGGCTGATTGGCTATCGGACATGATATCTTGTTTGCGATAGTTTTTCTCGATGTTAAACTGTTCTCAATAGCGTGAATTTCCTCCTGGAGTATGTTTGGGGATTTACCCAAACTTTTAGAGCGTCTGGTTCTTGGCCCATACACTCCTATTTCAGTTATTTCTATGTGGTTTTGAAACCATCCCTACATCACTGTATGGTATGTCTGTATTGGCTCCCGTAGCAGCTAATCTAGTTCTGTTACTTTATGTTACAGCCTCATAATTGATGATTGGTCTCATTATTGGTGTATATATCTATGGCATGTTTCTGCATACCATTAGAGCTTTTGTAGCCTTATTTACTACTTCCGTCTTATGTGTGTTCCAGAGAAGTTTGTTGTCCAGGGTTAGGCCTAGATATTTGACTTCTTTTTTCAAGTCTATATATATCCCTTCTAATTTGAAGGTTTTAAGATTAAGATTTCTTCTCGTTGAAAAGGCTACTGGTGTTATTTTGGTGTGGTTTATACTGAGTTTTACCTCTTGGCACCATATTTTAGTGTATTCTAGTCCTCTTTAAACTATATCACGCAGGATATATCCAAACTTGTCTATGTCGTCGGCATAACCTTGACAGGGTATGCCGAGGTCAGTCAATCTGCATAGAAGTTTGCCTACGGTTAGGCTCCACATTAGTGGGGACGGAACTCCTTCTTGTGGATATCCTCTGGTTGTGCAGTTTGAGATGGTGTCCTGCCATATCTGTGTCTCTGCAGTTTTCGTAGATAGCAGCATTGGAAATAAAGATATGAACAAATATTTTAAATATTATTTATGTTTAATTCATATTCTAAAAACTTTTTGATTCGATTGGCCGTACTGAATATATACGATACTTTACCCAACATATTTATTGTTGCTTGAAAACTCTCTCAATCTCATGTGATAATCCTTAAATATTGATATCATAAACATATTTGCAAAATATATGTTGCAATAGTATTTGCTAATTTGGTAACTTAAATAACTTTCTGTTCATATCACTAACTTGGATTTTCCATAATGTATGCTTTATAATTATTGAGGTAAAAAAAACACATTTAACTTCAACACTGCTGTTTTTAAATTGGCACCGTAGTACCAATAAACTGTACATGATACGATGGTACTAACCATGGTAATCGATTCCGTTAACAAAGAGAATAAAAAAGTCGTATCTGTCTAATTGTCTCGTATCGGAGCAATAACAATTAAATAAAAACTTGTATAGGATGTTAAAACAAATGTTCCTTAACACTAGTTAGGTACATTTGTTATTCTGCTTTCTATCTAAAATAAAAACGCAGACGGGACGAGAAGACTCGGGTGTAGATTTAAATAAATCAAAGGTCTGTAGTATGTTAATTTGGAGATTTAATTACCTTAAAAGTCCTAACGCCTCGCTACACTGTAGATTTAACGTCTAGTCACTGGAGAAAAGCACTTAATAGTCCTAGGGGTTCAATTTTGTTTGAAGGAAATTCAGTTTATATTCCAGCAGTATAAAAAAAATAGTTGTTCGATTTGATATCTTCATAAAACATTTCGCAAAAAAAATTTAAAAAATGTTAGTCTAATGGAATCAAGTCTAGTAGATATGGGAAATGTGGGAAATGTAGTAAAATGTATTACATTTGCGATTCAGTAATTTTGAACTTTTCTATGAGATGGTATATTCATTTAATTTATCCATCAGGTAATAAGTATTAATAATACTAACGTTTATTCAATTTTTTTTAAATTATAATGTGATACAAAATCTAAATTCAATTAATAATATTAAGATATAAGTACCTAATTGATCTTTCCCATTATTCGACAATTTCGCATTACTCATGCGCGAAAAAGGCGCGGGACTTTTGAATCTAGTAATTTTCTGTTATCTCTTTCTTATCCTGTTGGGTTGGCTACGACAATTACCACATGTCATCGTCACTTTAAATAACTGTCATCGATTCTATATAGTAGGAATCGAGCAATAAAAGTACGGGCCTTTCCTTCGAACATCTCACGTGGATAAAATGGTTAACAAATTTGATAAAATGTTCTTCTTTCATCCAACCAGATGGATTGGCATCCCCCACGCTTCCAACAGGTCCGTCTTTGATAAAATGGTCACGAAAATTCACCCTTGTGAAAATAAAAAATGGCGGAATAGAATTGTCACTTGCAGACACTGCTACAGTTAAAGTTACAAGCGTTCCTCTTTCGGCGGACGTGAGTTTTCCTATCTGCTTAAAACCACGTCTTGCAATTATCCTGTCTGGTTTCTGGACCGTTGTTATGCCTGTCTCGTCGACGTTCCATATATCTGAGGGTTCTAGATGTAAACGATTATATGCGGTCTTTAAATTGGAGAAAAACATGTTCACATTTGTTTTGTTGAAGGAAGTAGCTCTTGACAGGCTGGTTGCTTGTGGGCATCTTAAAGATAGAGTATTATTTCTTTTCATAAAAGCAGCAGCCCAGTCTGCACCTGCCATTTTATTCAACGTCCAGCTTGCCGGAACCTCAAACTTATTTGCGCTAGCGTATTGATATGCAAATTATCTAAGTTCCTTAGGTGTTAATCCGTAGTAAATATCCGATGCTCGTTTCAGGTAATCAGCTAATACAGTTTCGTGTTGTTGAGAAAAAATGTGTCTTTTATTAAAATACACGTTCCAATTCAATTTCAGCACCTTTTCCGATCTGCATTCTGGCTTTTTTGACGTAGCGGTCAAGTGTTTTTTGTGGGCAACGCTGTTAACACTCCTACCTTCGTTTATGATCATTCTGACTGCCCTTAACATAACATCAGGTGGTGTTTTGCCTTTGTCAGTTTTTCTCTTGTAAGTTCGCATGTTTATGACTGTCACAAAGAAGATATTACAGTAGGTAAAACCAGAATAATAGAGACAGCTGGCAACGTCACCGATTCGATTTTTAAATTCAGTGGCCCAAATTACCATATTATAACAAATTTTATCAATGTAATTCCGCCGGTTTCTGAGATAATCAACCTTCTCGTATTTTTTACAGACCAAAATTTACCTAGGGGTTAGTTGACTACCATAGTCCACTAACCCCATGCCATATATGCTTAGTCAACAAGCTCCGTATGATGTAACCGTACTTTTAGGCTGCATCTAAATACACGCGACCAGCTGTATGGTTGAAATATATAAAATCATATAGTTAAGTGATCTAGTTTTCAGAAAATATTGATAAGAACGAATAAAACTGAACCCAAAGAACAATAATTGATAATTTATTAGTACAAAAAGTATTACTTACCAACGATGATTTTGGATTAATTATTCTCACTGACACAAAACACGACCGTTCATCACAGCGACACCTCTAATGGCGGATCTAATACCGATGAGTACAAAAATTGCATTTGTGGCACGATCTATTAGATTACACAAAAATTACAGGCAGTTAGTCAACTAACCTCATTAGTCAACTAGCCCCGGTCTCCCCTACCAAAGTTAACTAAAACGTCAAAATCGGCTTCTTAGCAACGTCAAATATTATCATTTGATTTTATTGTAGCGGATAAACCGCGACTATTTAACTTAAGTTGTCTCCATCATGTATTTTTCCAAGCATTTTACAAATAAAACAATTTTGAAATAAAAACTCTTTACAATAAGCCACGCTGATCTTATTATATTAACATAAACATTTAAACAAACCAAAAAGATTATATTTCAAACGAAATTTTAATTTGCCTTGAAATAAATTCACAAATATCATGTTTGGTGGGGTTGGACCAACTTCACTGAGACAGGGCTGGTATAATTGGAACCCAAGGTAGGAAAAATAACAACAATACATTTTGATGATTTTAAGCGGAAATAGAATTTGCGCATGTGTACTAGAGATCATCAATAATGGGAAAGGTCCATTGTATAATATGGTTCATCATATGATTCAAATATCTCTCTAAAACAGGGAAAGCCCATTAATTTTTGTTAAGGTTGCGCAAGGGCATATAATCCTAATTATTTCATTAAAAGTAGTACTTAAATTATAAGGAGAACGTACAAAATAAAAAAATTAAAATGACTAATTAAAAATTACAGACAATTACAATTACAAGAATCTTCACTAACGTTTATTTATTTAAGATAAATTAGTAGTATCATTTGTACCTATCAGTACATAGCATATACTTTTAAATATATACATTTTTTTTTGTAAATTTGCTATTAAATATATTTTATAAATTTCTAAAAGGAAATTAAATATCTTTGAGCATAGGTATAGAAGAAATCTCTAACCTACAGACCTGTAAGTTGGTTTCTTATTAAATAGTGTTTGTATTAGTTTCTTCTGAATTACTTCCAACTACTTTAAATGCGTCTTATGTCTTATTTATAGTCTCCCAGGAAGATATGCCATATCTTATTCTGGTTTCTACAAGGCGAAAATCGATTATACGAGGTGTGTACCATCTACTCATATATTTTTTAAATATGTAAATTTATAAAGTAGCAACCGTAATGTGTTTACAATATTATTTACATGAAAATTTGATCTTAAATGGGAATCGACAGTTACTCCTAAATATTTAATATAATTCTTTTTTAGTTTCTTATTATTTCGATGTATTTTAAGAGATTGGTATAATGGGAGTGAATTTTTGTAACTACAGAAGGGCACACCAAATGATTTCTCATAACTGACTGTAAGTAATTGATGTTTAAACCAATTTATTATTTAAAGAAATCGAGAAGAAATCTAATAAACCAAAGAAAATTTGACAAATTGAAAACAATTCTGCTCTGGACGGGGCTCGAATCATTATCAAGTTTATCCTTTAATTCTTCCCAATTGTTAGACTCACAAAAAAATTGCCGTGTCATCTGCGAAACTAAAAGTACCTGGTATCAATAGTGAAAATATTATTTAGATAAAATTAAAATAATAAAGTACCCAACACTGTTCCTTGGGGTATTCCAAATTTAACCGCTCGACTCGTACTTAATTCATTTACTTTTACCAGATGTTCTCAATCAGACAAAAAACTTGTGTGATCTAGTGTAATTTCAAGTATTCCTGTATCTTTCAAGGCCTCCAGCAATTGACAGTGGCTAGTGTCAAAAGCCTTAGCAAGATTCAGAAATACGCATAAGGATGGTTTGGTTTTATCTATAGCTGTATACATTTTTTGTAATAAAGCTGAAATAAAATAATTTGTACATAAGCCTTCTTGAAAACCGTACTGACACTTTGACATAGTATATTTTTTTAAAAATTGTTCAATTCTACATTTAAGTATTTTTTCAAAGATTTTTGTCAAAGTTGTTATTACAAAAATTGGTCTATAGTTAATAATAAGATATTTTGAACCTTTTTTTATGTATAGGCACAATAATTGATGTTTTAAATGGTTTTAGATATTTTCCAAATGTATAAATTTTATTAAGTTTTAAACTAGTGGCGCTATTTCGTCAGATAGTTTTAATTGCTTCAGATGTTACATTATCTACCCTCGGTAGATTTTTGCGTTTTAACGAATTTATTATGGATTTAATTTCATTTTCTGTAACTGATTCTAGGATCAAATAATTTGGTAGATAATATTTGGTTTTGAGGATTAGTTTTTTTTTATCTGGAAAGCTAATTTTTCTCCAATGTCGAAAAAAAAAAAGGTTAAACTCATTTGATATTTGTTTCGGTAGATATATAAGATACGATTTATGTTCTTTGGAGTCAATTCAAAATAAATGAAACCTTTGAATGTCCACTTGATTATGGTTTATATCTGGCTATGAATTGTATGTCATGATGCTTTATTTTCACATGGAAACTTTGTACATCGTATGTTGACAAATGTTTAATACATTAATATTTTCTACTCTGCATCCTATTTATATCTTTCTGATTTCTTGCGTTTTTTTATTTATAATATTTATCCAGATTGGTCTTTTATATTCTCTGCTGATTTTGCATTTAATAGTTCATAGTCGCTTTCATCAGTTTCCATATTTTAAAAGTTTTGTAAAACACTCTATTAATGGTAACTAAGTAATTATTTATAGGTTGCTATGTACTGAGGTCGTACTTGAAACATAACTTTGTTAACATTATTATAGTACTGACTGTTAAAAAATAAATTAATAATTGTTTTTATACAGTATAGTGTAAATGAAAGGATAACATTGACAATTTATTCGTGACGTCACCTGTGTGAGCGTGATGACTTCATCGATGATTTTTTTACATAGATATCCACTACCACTTCTAAAAGTTTGTCGTTATATATACGGGATACCCTGTACAATCAAAAAGATGTTAACAGTGATTTAGTTATTGCGCTGCTAACAAATCTTTAGGGGATCCATTCTGTTGTAGTTCCAATTTTCCCGAAAAATGTAAAAGCGAGTTTGCAGATTAGATTAAAATTTAAGTGTACCGCCAGGGCTATATCGTAGTCCCATAGCTCTGCAAAAAACTCATTAAAGTTTATTTTAGTACGGCCCGTTTGGAACTTTCCGAGCATATAAATTCTCAACAAGTTTCCATTAATGTGAATTCTTGAATCTGTATTAACAAAAAAAAAACAATTGAGGTGTTATAGGTGTAGTATCGTATTTTTTTTGGTATGTATAGTTATAATTGGATTTTTTTTAAATATTTATCTATCTATATACAGGGTGTCCCGAAATTAGACGGTCATATTTTAACAGGAGTATCCTAAAACAGGAGTAAAAGTTCATATAAATATAGGTCCGAAAACGTTTCGTTTTCGAGATACAGGGTGTTACAAGTGAGGTCCTGATGGCACATTTTTGTAAATATTTTCTAAAATTTCTTTAGTCACCGGTTTTTTGATTCCATAGGCCTACTAATTATTGTCTGCACTTTCGAATAATTTATCATGAAATTTTCAAATGCTTTTCTCTTGAAAATGGTGCGTCCTAGCGAGATGCAACAAATGTAGCTTTATTATAAAGAAAATATTGGTTTTCCAAAATGTATAGTCGAAAATGTTAAAAACTGACAAAAAAAAAACCTTGGGCAATTTTACCCTAAGCCCCCCTTAATTTACCCACCTATGAAGATGATTAATAACTGGGGTTTAGTTCGTTAAATAGAGCGTAAAAAGGTAAGCATTTGTACCAAATTTTCCTTAGATATCTTTAAACGTTTAGAAAATATTTACAAAAAGGTGTCATCAGGACTTCACTTTTTTTAACACCCTGTATCTCGGAAAAGAAACTTTTTCGGACCTATGTTTATATGAACTTTTTTCCTATTTGTAGATGTAGATTAGGCTGTTAAAATATGACCATCTAATTTCGGGACACCCTGTATATAAAAGTGTTTGTCCTGATTGACTGACTGACCTATCAACGTACAGCCAAAACTACTGAGCCTAGAAAGCTGAAATTTGGTACATAGGTTTATTTTATAACGTAAGCATCCGCTGAGAAAGATTTTTTTAAAATTTTAACTTTAAAGAGGAAAATGGGAGGAAACGGGGGGAGCTTTTAATGAAACTCTTTGTTCTTTAAAGTTAGAAACATGAAAATTGGAATTGCAGCTACTGACTACAAATTATTAATGACGTGTTTCAGGGTTTTTGGATTTTCACATTTTAAGGGAAAATGGGGGTGAAAATTTATTTGGGAGTATCCATGTTTTTGGTTCTCTTTATAGTTAGGAACATGAAAATTGGAATTCCAGCTAATGAGTACAAATTAATAATGACGTGTTTGAGGGTTTTTGGATCTTCACATTTTAAGGGGGGGAAACTGGGGTGAAAGTTTATTTGGAAATATCGATTTTTTTTAAAGGTAGGAACTTGAAAATTGGAATTGTAGGTTCTCATCATAAATAAATAATGAAGTGTTCCAGGGTTTTTGCATTTTAACATTATAAGGGGGGAAATAAGGGGTGAAAATTTGTTTAATAGTATGTATATTTTTTTTTGTTATTTAAAGTTTGAAACATAAAAATTTGAATTACAGCTACTGATTAAAAATCAAAAATGTTTCATGGTTTTTGAATTTTTACATTTTAAGGGCGGAAAACGGGGGTGAAAATTTGTATAGAAGTATAAATTTTTTGAACGTTGGAACTTGCAAATGATAATTGTAGTATAAATAAATAATGACGTGCTCTGTGGTTTTTAGATTTTTATATGGTAGTATCATAAAAATAAACTAAAATTGAAAAAGAATTAATTATTATTAAAAATTAATAAAAATTAATAAAAATTAATAAAAGTTAATAAAATTAAAAATGAATGGGAAACAGTAACAAAGACTAGACAGAACACGAGGCGAAATAACCATAGCAATTGAAGCCGATGACACACAAAAAAAAATTAATGAAAATTAATAAAAACTAATAAAAATTATTAAAAACTAATAAAAATTATTAAAAATTAATAAAAATTAATAAAAATTAATAAAAATTAATAAAAATTAATAAAAATTAATAAAAATTAATAAAAATTAATAAAAATGAATAAAAATTAATAAAAATTAATAAAAATTAATAAAAATGAATAAAAATGAATAAAAATGAATAAAAATGAATAAAAATGAATAAAAATGAATAAAAATGAATAAAAATGAATAAAAATGAATAAAAATGAATAAAAATGAATAAAAATGAATAAAAATGAATAAAAATGAATAAAAATGAATAAAAATGAATAAAAATGAATAAAAATGAATAAAAATGAATAAAAATGAATAAAAATGAATAAAAATGAATAAAAATGAATAAAAATGAATAAAAATGAATAAAAATGAATAAAAATTATTAAAAATTAATAAAAATTAATAAAAATTAATAAAAATTAATAAAAATTAATAAAAATGAAAAAAAAAAATGAATAAAAATTAATAAAAAAGGAAGTCTTGTATTTTTTTATATTAATAACACCGCGGGCAACAGCTAGTTAAGTATAAAATAAAAAACAAGTCAATAGAAAATGACCCGTTATTTTCTGATTTTGAACCTGGAAGAAAACCAATACCTGTATGTGCTTTTGTATAGAACCATTAGACATTTGTTCTTTTTCTCCATTTCATGGGGTTACTGCAAAAACAAGACAATCCACTTTTTCTATTTTCGAGTTAAATACACTTTCGTCTTCAAAATAGTTCAAATATTATGCAGCATAAACAAGACAAATGCGAACGAAGTCTATGTTTATGTTAAACAGATAGTAATAAAACTCCTTACTCATACTTTCTCAATATGCACTTATACCTAAACATAATCATAAAATTAGCTCAATTGACTTCCTCCTTTAATTCTCACATCTTGCCATCTATATGGAAGACTGCGTCAGTGACTGCCATATTCAAAAAGGGCAATAAGCTTGACCCAAATAACTATAGACCGATAAGCCTTGTACCAATGGTTTGTAAAGTAATGGAGTCCATAATATGTGATAAGATTACTGAGTTTCTTGAAAACGAACGTGTACTTCCCACCCTAACAACATGGATTTATTAGAGGACGATCTACCTTAATTAATCTCCTGCAGTCTGTCAATGACTGGACAAAAGCCTTAGATGCTGGTCAGATGTTATATACTTGGATTTTTCTAAAGCCTATGATAGAGTTCCAAAGCACCGACTTCTCAAAAAGATTGAACACCTAGGAATCCGAGGCAACTTAATAGCTTGGGTAACGGACTTCTTAACCTCCAGACAATTTCGCGTAAGAGTTGGTAATAGTTTCTCTCAAACCAAATCCGTTGTCAGTGGAATGCCTCAAGGATCAGTCCTTGGTCCCCTACTTTTTCTATTATATACTGCCGATATTTCTGTGCACATAAAAAGCTGTTGCTCCTTCTACGCAGACGATATAAAAATCTACGCTAATCCAATTGCGGACTATCAGTCTCTTCAATTTGATCTAAGTGCGGTATCAAAGTGGAGTTCAGACTGGTTATTACCGCAACACGTTGATAAATGTGTTGTTCTTCACATCGGTAAAAACAATCCTAAATTAGGGTATAATATTAATAATAATGCCTTAAAGACAGTATCGTCCCAAAATGAACTCGGCGTTATCATTACTAAAGACTTAACGTGGTCAGAGCATATATTATCAGTAAGCAAACAATCAAACTCTCAACTATTCTTATTAAAAAAGACTTGGCAATGTTTCTCCCTCAACATTTTTGAAAATATACGCAACATATGTTCGTCCTCGCCTGGAGTACTGGTGTCCTGTATTAATCTCGGATCAAAAGAGGTTGGAAAATGTTCGACTTGCAACAAGGCTTCCGTATGGTATAAGAAGGCCACCGTATCAACGGCGTCCGTCTACCGCTAATCTGACTCTTTTTAGTGAGCGTCGACTTAATATTAATTAAAGAAATGTCTTTACTTGATGCTATTTTGTTAAAAATGGTGACGGATTTTAACTCTAAAAATGCCGGGTTACTGGCCGCTGTGATATATATTCAAAACATCGAATGGGTGACCGAACATGCAGGGCTCGGGGGGTCCATTTTGACGGTGGAAAGAATGACTTGGAAGGAGTAGGACATCTAAATGGTACTAAAATAAGCAGTGAAATAAATTATATTTCCCACTTTATTTCGAACTTGCATCAAAATAGTTGGAAATAACAAATTGGTAATTCCTATTGGGAAGACAATCTGCGACACATGCCCCTTTCGGCAAAAGGGATACCTTAAGTTGTGATGTTTCTGTCTCTTTTTTTACCAATCGATAGATTTTTATGTTTATACTTTGTGAAAACTAATTATGTTTTGCGTACCTTTTTTACATTGGAGTTATTGTTTAGTAAATAGTTTGAAGCTTCCACTGATTTTTTATTCAAGTTTAAACTTTGAACATCGATTTTTCGAAACTCAAAAAGTTATCATGTTTTTACGGTAACTCCACGGCATACTATTCTTCTCTTACTCACTTTATTTTGGGCATTTTACTACGCTTTGGTTTCTTTCCTTCTTCTAGTTCATAATTAACAATATTTTTTCACGTTTCTGCTAGCCTTCCTTCTTCCATTTACCGGATGGTATTTCGTTGCTTATCTGATTTTCGACTTTGTTTAGGGTATGTCTTTTCTTCCTTTGTGGTAGCTTCACACATTCTTAGTT
Organism: Psylliodes chrysocephalus; assembly: GCA_927349885.1. NCBI lineage: Eukaryota > Metazoa > Arthropoda > Insecta > Coleoptera > Chrysomelidae > Psylliodes > Psylliodes chrysocephalus. The sequence goes on from OV651813.1 coordinate 45,232,879, forward strand.
TATTCTTCCCCACAACTCATTAGTTATTCGATTTGGCCAATAGGTCCTTATTAATACAATCAAACATTTATTTGGTTCCATTTTTTTGTCTAGTTCTTTTCCCCTTCATTCTTTTGGGTGCTGTTGTTTACGGATTTCTTTTCTCTATGAGAAAAAAGGGATGTACTAGTTTCAGCTTAAAGCCAGCAGTTCGGGGTTTAATTCCTTCCAGAATCGAAATTTGTTTAAAACAAATAAATATTGTGGTGTATAAACTTTCGCAAGGCATTGACCTGTACTAAACATAACTTTATTCCTAATGAATTGATCTATTACCATATTATAATGCACCCTCCTAATATAATGATTGGAATAAGGTTGTCAAATTCATTTTCCTCAATATTATCACCACTTTAGAGATCTGTTATAACTTATAGCAAATCAGGATTTAACGCTGCTTCCTTTTTGCATTCTAATGTAAGATTTTATTTTAATTATCATGCCCCATGTAATCACATCCGAAGGAACGCAAGTTGAAGAACAAAGTGTAGAGTGTATCAGCCCCGTGGGGGCAATTGAGCGTTGTCTTAATAGGCTGTCAGCAAATTTGGTCACGTACCAATATGTCCGCAGTATGGTTTCTCTTATTGTACCTATATATCATCACGTACAATGTGAATTTGCGAATTAGGTGCGGAATATACACTACGTTTGTCCCCGGCGAACGTTTTCAGTCTGGAATGGGCTGGAAAATATGATCGTAATTCCGACTTTTTGCATATAAACTTGTTCCTGCATAATCGCTGCCATTAAATGTTGCAATTCGTTGGATATAACACAACGCGGCAAATATGTTTTTTTATATAGCGCATCATTCGTTACCAACTCCATAAGTATTACTATTTACTCAAATATACAGGTTGTTATTGAAAATAGTAGTTTATGTAAGTAGAGGTACAGTTTGTTATTCAGAGTAAAAACAGAAGTGTCTATTTAGATTAAACCTAAGTAGATGTTGGATATACCAAGGAACATACAGTGTGTAACAATTGGCCAGATACATGCCTCCATAAAAGTAAAAGACAAGGCATTTATTTAAGCGATTTCTTGTGGCTTAAAAATTCAACAGGAAATGGAAACCGGTACTAATTAGCAATATTGGAAACACATACGGATTGTTAATCTTAGAGTCAAAGAACTCATTATTGTTATTTCTTTTTTGCAAGGTGTTTCAGAATAAAGTACCGTAAACTAATGGACATGAAAATCTTAACTAATTATTAAGAAAAACTAAATTAAATTTTCCTGTAAACGTGCCAGTTTCCATATTGTAGGGTAATAAAGTGAATTTCATAAATACATTATTTTCTAAATAAAATCATTATGATAAAGATAATAACATAAAAATATGTAGATTTTAATTAATAACCATTATTACAATAACCCATTGGCGTAGAATCAGGCGATAAGAAAATAATTTTGATCAAAAATTTCTTAACAGCTGGCAATTTTTTATAGTCAACAATGCATTTAAAAAAAAATTATTTACGGTACTATTATGAATAGTTCCTGCTGCATAAAAGTATTTCCTGAAAAGTAATGATGTACCTCATGGTTATAGACAAAGAAGTCATTAGATTTATAATTTCTTCTCAGTCTGTAGTAAGTCAGTGTTTGACTTTTTTTACATTATACGAGTAGGTTTATTAAATCAATCTAGATATTAAGTGACTAAGTCTTCCTTAAGAATTTAGTGTTCAGATTTAGATTGCTTTTTTATATATATATAAAATTGGAATCTTATAATAAGATTGCAGCGCCGTTTGTGCTTAACATTTACTCTCTCCCCGTTGTTGGCTGAGTAAATTATCCTGTAGGATATAGCCCAAATAAAGGAAGAAGGAAGTGAAAATTCTGGGACTGTTATTGAAGAAGAGGCTATTTTATTTAAATACAAGCCATATATTCGTATGTGGGAAGAGTGCATTTAGTGATAAACATATATCTGTTTCTGCACTTGTTCTCCAAACTAGTGCCATACTATTGTAGGCCAGTTACTAATAAGTTCTCATTCACAAGATGTATAAACTCGTGTAAAGCTGGGAATAGTGGACACTGCAAACATATTTCAGGAGTTTTAATAAATTGTTCGAAGTGTATAATGTTTCAAATAATAAAAGCATTATCAAGCTAATTCGATTGAACACTTTATATGTTCACTAACTTATTTTTGTATTTTATTAGAACATTATTAGGCAACTGGTTTCATCATAAAAGCCATCATCGAGCCTTTTGAAACGTAAATAACGTTTACATTCAATGGTTCTACCAAAGTATTATTATAGTTTTATTATTTTAAAATAAATTATCCAAATAAATTATCCATATTGACTCACACTGTATTCAACAATTTTAAGTACGTCGTACCATACGACAGTATCGGTAAAAAGCCAGCGTTGTTTTTTTGTTTAGCTCGCGAAATTAAATTCTTGTGGGTCTAACGCAAATTTGTAGATAAATCGATGGGATTTTGATTTCAAAGCTCTGGTTAATAACAGTGATATATATTTTGAGGAAATTTTCCAATAATCGCGGATTTAATTTCTCAAATATTAAATTAGTACAAGTGTTTCTGGTTGAAATTATTTATTTTGTGCATTTGTACTATTTACGTCGATTGACGGATTTTTTTTGATAGCTATTTTGAACAATTTGATGAAAACGTCTCTACAATAAGGAATTATTTTTGGAATAACTGTGTAGGAGGTTAGTATTCAATTATTACAAAGTAAAATTTGCGTTACCCATTAATTTAAAATTATTTAAAATTTACTAATAATAAATAGAAAGTTTCGTTAATGCTAAATAAAGGTTTTCCTATTTTTTTTAGACGTTTATTTGGGTACCGGTTCTGATTTCAAAAACGATAAATTATTGTTTCCAACTGCTGGTAGAACAATTGAACTGTAAAACAGAATTTTGTGATTGAAACAAAATACTAAGAGGCTTTTTATTGTGGATTTGTCTGAGAGGGAATTCGAACCTTTTAAAATAAGTACCCCGCTGTGGGAATCATTTTATTATTATTTCTTTTCTATAAATAGTATTTAAGTTCAGTTATTCTATATTATTAACTATGTAACTGGTTTTGGGATAAAGTTATTTTTGGGGTTTAAGTTTGTCTTGATTCAAAAAATCAGCTACTCTTGCAAGAGTTTAGGGCAATCTTAATATATTTATAAATCTTTAAGAAAAGTTAATACATATTTTTTTTCGGCTTTATTGAAATTCTACCTCTTATTTATTTTTACCCTTACACAAGAAGTCTCACTAAAGAGAGTAAGTTTAGTAATTTAGTATTGTCTTTAAATTTTCCATCGCCGCTCAAATTACTTGGCGCCGGGTTAAATAATCATTTTCTTTAAATTTGTATATGAACAACCCCATATACTGAGCTACGCACTTATAACTTATTTGATGCAGCAAAAGAAACGTAACACTTTCAATAAAAATATGATTTTTTCTTCTTCGCCCACATGTACCAGGTCTTCAACAATACCCGAAACCCACGTGATCTGATAACCATCAAAAACCCATCGAAAGGGCCTGATTTGACGTAAAAGGAACTAAACTGAACTGTCAGTCCTGTCAGAAATTCCACTGGCGTTCATTTGGGGACTGACAATATTTATGTTATGTTTGTTTACATTTTATAAACACCTTTATTCCGTTTTTCATTTAATAGTAATAAAGCAATTAGTTATTTTTAGAGAAAATTGGTGGCTTAATTCTTTTTTGTTGATAAGTACAAATTTATTTACTGTAACTCGTAAAAGTTAATGATTATATTATTATAATTTATTTTATTTCAGGTAATGTTACACAGAAACAAAATTATTTTACATTCGTAATTGTATTCGAAAATTTGAGGAACGTTTTCCAGTTGAATAAATGGAATGTTTTGTCGTCGTAAACAAATACTTGTTCAAAATTATAAAAAAAAGGAAAAAGCTCTAAAAGGCCCACAGTAATAACAAAAGCTGTTGAAGATGTGCAAATTAACATGGTGCAAATTCCCAATAAATTAGTAAAAAAACAGCATCTCAAACAGGTATGAACGGTGTTTCAAAGACTGACTCTGACGAGTGAAATTCAAAACTTTTTTTTTAGGTTTGTCACTACGAACTAGCCATAAAGTATTGAAAACATTTCTAATATGCATCCCCTATAAAGTTTCAGTACTGCAACAATCATTTTACCTTAATTTTGTTAAACCTACCTATGGAATATTACAGATCGTTCAATTCAAAATCGTTTGTGTGACGTTTATGAACTGGAGCACCTATATTAAATGAAATACAAAATACAACTGAGAAGAAACTGCATAATGTGTTCAAAGAAGAACAATTAATGCTTGTATTAAAGCTGGTGGTAAAGATTTTGAACAGATAGGTACTGTGAATTAGTATCGTTTGTGCACTACCGATTACTACTGAATATGCTTTTAAATAAAATAGTTGTTAATAGGTATGCCTTTATAATTTAAAGTGAGATATGTCAGGTAAAACAAATGTGTTCTTGCTACATTAATAATTTTTTGTATACATATAAGTAACATAATATATCTTGTAAATGGTTTAAACCCTGTAACAAATAAATAATAGGACAAACTTCAAAAAATATTTATTATTTCCCAGTGCCCAGGTACAATTCTAGTAAGTTTTAAATTTGTTTACTTAAACTGCAATAATTGTTAAATACTGCCAATCGTATTTAAAGTTTCAGCTGTAGCTAAATAGCTTAGAGTCAATCTAAAGTAAATAATTTTTAATACTTCATATTTTAATGCATAACATTTTTTGTCCATAACGTTCTGGTAAAGGTTATTTTTTGTAATAGTAGCAATAACTAGTACGAACCATATTTCAGTTTATCCTTCTTTTCGATGAATACAAACTAGATATAAATAGCTCAGTTTTTAAGGTTATGTTAATTATATCATAATTTTAAAAGTTAGATTATTGCATTTGACTAAATCTAATTAAAATATCAAATTCTAACATTAAAATACAATAATGTAAAGCACCTCTAATTATTAATATTATGATTTCGTGTTGTAATTCTCAGTTACCTAACTAAATTTTGTTCTCATAGTTGCAGACCATAAAAACAGAAGAAGATCTATTTTGTAATAAAACACCTACGGCACTGGCTCACATCTAGGGATTTTCACTTTTATTTTCACCAATCGCTGTCATGACGATTTGGTCACGTGTGTTTTCGGTATTGTTGAAGACCCAGTATATTATTTATTTTACACACAGACTACTAGTGATGCCGCGAGACGAGAGATTCTCGTCTCTTATCTCGTCTCGAACGAGACGAGAGATACATTTTCTATCGGAAACAGATTCGAGACGAGACGAGAGAGTGTCATCTCTTGACGAGAATTTCTCGTTTCTCTCGAGGTCTCGGGCTCTCTCGAACAATTTTCTCTTTGCTTATTTGAAATTTTCAATTGCTTATCGTAACTTAAAATTTTAACATATTAGATTTCGAGATAGTCAAACAGTTAACTATAACACACCTATTCTATATATATTAAATGTTAACAAATGATACTTGTTTTATTAGGATTTTATAAATAGTGATTTATAAGAAAAAATATTTCTCATTTCATTTATTTGAAAATTTATACAATCATTTCTTATATTTAATCCATTCTACTTTTATGAGGTTACTTTTGAAGATAAGTTGAAAATTTTTAAGCGTTTTTTTCGGAAAAAAAACTGTCAAATAAAAGGTAATACAAACGAATGTATTATACAGGGTGTCCCGAAATTAGACGGTCATATTTTAACAGCATAATCTACATCCTAAAATAGGAGTAAAAGTTTATATAAACATAGGTCCGAAAACGTTTCTTTTCCGAGATACAGGGTGTTAAAAGTGAAGTCATAATGACACTCTATTGTAAATATTTTCTAAAGTTTTAAAGATAACTAAGTGAAATTTGGTACAAATGCTCACCTTTTTACGCTCTATTTAATGGATTAAACCCTAGTTTTTGATCATCTTCATAGGTGGGTAAATTAGGGAGGGCTTAGGGTAAAATTGCCCTAAGTTTTTTTTGTTGACAGTTTTTAACATTTTTGACTATAAAATTTAGAAAACCAATGTTTTTTTTATAATAAAGCTACTTTTATTGCATCTCGCTAGGACGCACCATTTTCAAGAAAAAAGCATTTGAAAATTTCATGATAAGTTATTCGAAAGTGTAAACAATAATTAGTAGGGCTGTGAAATCAGAAATTTTATTTTTTTTTACTTTGGAAAACCGGTGACTAAAGAAATTTTAGAAAATATTTACAAAAATGTGCCATCAGGACTTTACTGGTAACACCCTGTATCTCGAAAATGAAACGTTTTCGGACCTATGTTTATACGAACTTTTATTCTTATTTTAGGATGTAGATTACGCTGTTAAAATATGACCGTCTAATTTCGGGATACCCTGTATATAATGAGGACGAAAATTGTACCCTCCTCTATTTTAACTTGTAAATGAAAAAAGATAATGACAAAACAAAAACGAGGTAAAACTCAAGAGATATTATATTTTTGTTATAACGAGATGCACTTTTCTTGAGACACGTAAGATAGAGGGAGTTACTAGCTTTAAATTTTCTAATTGAAAATAGGGTCATGTGATACCTCATTTTAAAGATATTTTCTATATTTTTACGTTCATGTAAACAGATTTGGGTTTTTATGTTTTTATAGAAATTACATTAAATAAATTCATAAAGTAGGTTAAATTCTTTTTTTATCTACCGCTTCAACCTCAAAGGATCATTACCGGAAGTGTAATACCTTATAAATGCTGTTTTTTGCAATAGCATACAATGGATAATTAACATTTTGGCTGGTACAAAGTAAATGTCAGTATCTTTTATAAATTTAAGTAATTTTTTACTGTTAGAGGGATTTAACACTGCAGAAATGGCAATTTTTTTGTAGCTGGTACTTTGTTCTTATACATGTTCTGGGCCTTAACTAATAAGTTACATTCTTGATAACTCTCGTATTAACAATTATTGTTTATTACTTAGGAAACGCTTCTTGTATTTACTAAAATCAATAAATTAAAAACATCAAAGGTGATTTAAAAACCACTTGACGTATTAAATTTTTCATAACTTCTTGGCAAAAAAAAGCTTATTACAAAATTATCTTCTAACATTATCTAACATTTCTAGGATTATTGCGGCACACGAGGATTATCAAGAATATCATCTTTGTAAAAACAAAAAAAAACTGTGTGCTTATACAAGACAAAGTATTTTCGTTTTTAGTTAACGCCTAATCTGGGCAACTTATTACTTCAAATTTCAATTGTAAAACGACTGTGACAGACGGCCAGACAGAGACATAAGTGTTTCTTACTGCCAAATTTGGGTACTAATGCGTAAATTACTTAAAAAATTCTTTTTTTTTTCTTACAAATTTTTATCACGCGAGAAACGAGACGAGACAAGACGAGAGAAGCGCTTTCTCGTCGAGACGAGAATACAGTTTTCTCTCGTCTTGTCTCGCGACATCACTACAGACTACAGAATGAAAAAGTAGGCCATTTTGTGCTACTGAACGAATATATTTTTCCATTCTATTAAGAACACTGTACGGATATGAAATACACCAATCACAGTTCATATTTGGTCACCAGGATACTATTATTATTTTAAACGAGTGACAATTCTGTTAAACTAATTGTCAGTATATTTTTTAGTTATTGAGATTAAATATAATTACAAATGAGCGATTCTTGTGAAGAATCGATAAATAATAACACTTTACAAGATATTCTTTTATATTTTCAAATAAATCTAAAATCAGTTCATTAAAAAAATGTGTCTGCTTGGTACGGAAGCAGAAGATTTATGGCTTCACGTTAATGTTTGCATAAACTATTTGACAATCTTATTGTCTGTCTAAAATTTATTTCAATGTTCCATAAAAACAAATACAGAATAATTGTCCTTTTAAAATCATCTATTAACACAATGTACAAGTACTATTTTTGTTTGTTTGTTAGTTTTGATATAATTTACTTAGCTATAATTTTAATTTGTAGTTTGTACTAATTTTTAGTCTTTATGCACTTTTTTACCGCACTTTTTGTAATGTTTTGGTAGTGTGTGAATAAATTATTTTTATTAATAACATACGTAATTCATGTGATCTCTTCTTTAATACATTAGATGAAAATGTACAGCTTGAATTTATGATTGATTTTGTACTTGAGAGAATATTCTTTTTAATAATTATTTTTATTATTCTTAAGTTTACTAGTCATTGTGTTCGGATACATTTTGTAATGAGTGATTTTACATTGATTATGAATTTTTATACATTTTTTTTTATATTATTCTGTAATGGAATAGTTGAATATGTTGGTAAAGAAGCTATATAAGGAATCAACAAAAAAATTAAATATTTTTTATTTTTCCTGTTAACAAAATATGCTAATGTTTACATAATAATAAACGTTCTTTATTGAGTTACAATATCCAATAGGCCATCTTCCGAAGTACTTCAGCTGATTTCACTGTATTTTCTAGTGCAGTATGTTAAAGTTGTTAATGACAGTGAATGAACACAACTCTTTGTCAGATTTTAAAAGATCTAAAATTGTTTTAATTTTTGGGGTATGCACTTGTACACTAATGTCAATACACTTGAAAAAGAGTATTTGAAAACCTCTATGTCTGGTTTGGTGTGAGTAGCTAGGCTTACTTGAAACAAATCATCCTCATCTACGACTTGTTTATTCTCACTATCACATTTAACACAGACTGTACTTTCTTTAGTTTGGATCTTCTTTCTTTAGTCTTCTTTCTGTTCTTTCAATATTTGATTTTGAATTTTATCGAACAAAATCTTCAAACATTTCCTTGAAAACTGTCAGGAAGGCACAGCGATAGTTTTTTAATATTTATTTTCACTTGGGATGGAGCATCTGCAACACAAAAAAAAGGTAAAATAAAATCATACAATCGTAATATAAATATATTACCTCTAGGCAAATAATCATCTTCTTTAAAATGCTGTGCATGGGAACAAACTTTCAAATACTTTCGATACTGTCTTCTCAAATTTCAACATTTTTAACTATGCATTTCTTGCTTCCACAAGTTCAGAATTTCCACTTGCATTTTATAAAAATTACCCTTGCATAGCTTTTATCGCGGGCTTTGAGCGCGGCGACCGAAGAAAGAAAACTCCGTAACGAAAATAAACCTAACACCCCCCACTCCGATCGGCACAGCGGTGCGGCGTTCGTGGAAGGTTTTATCCGACCCTATTCGTATTATTATGAAGCGGAGTTAAATATACGTCTGCGGACTGGAACGTTTATGCAATAAAAGAACTAGAAAAGCTTTCTCTGGCTTCTAATAAATTGGTATCACAAATGTTCCCGGCTGGCGTAAATATTAGATATTAATTTTTTTGCAGGATTTTGTAAAATTTTAATTTTTATTTTATCAGTGTTAACTATTTCTTTATTAAGCTATTGCATAGCGGGCTTTGAGCGCGGCGACCGAATCAAGAAATTCCGTAACGAAAATAAACCTAACACCCTCGAAAAATCGAAAAAACGAAAAATCAAAAAATAAAAAGATCGAAAAATTAAAAAATCGAAAAGTCGTAAAATCGAAACAGAAATTCCGTGACGAAAATAAACCTAACATCCCCCCATTACGACCGGCACAGCGCTGCGGCGTTGAAAGCCGTGCATCGTCTAACGTTGTTTCAGTTCGGCAGACTTCGGCACAGTGTTTGTGTGCGTGCGACTAGACGTATGCGTGTAGACTAGCTGCTAACTGCTCATAACCGATTCTATCTCTTTTAGACACAATTTCGGAAAAATTGAATTTGAAAATGAATAATGATCCACAAGAATCCACAACAAAATATGGGACCACCATTGACGCGGTATTTTCCAGATATTTAGAGGATATCAAGTCTCAAACTTATCTTTCTTATTTCAGTTACCATAAACCTATAGTTTCAATGATAAAAATTCCTAAATAACCTACATGTATTGTAAGACAATAAAAATATTTTAAACAATATTAACTTCTCATTTATTCAATAAAAGAAAAAAAAATGTTTCTTATCGGTCACCACGCTCAAAAAGTGTAACTTGAATTAATATCAAAGAAAAAACTTGAATTAATATCAAAGAAAACAAATACAGCATAAATACAATAAATAAATAATTATAATTGCATAAGTTGATAAAAAATGCTATGTAATAGCTTTACGGCGGCAGTCCCCGAGTGTCACACGTACTTTTTTTCTTTTTTTTTTTTTTCAGAGCTACATTGAGACACACAACAAGTGTGTTTTCAACTGATAGTCCACTTATATTCCAAATAATATAGTATTTTAATATATATGATACAATTTTAAAGCTTATTATTAAATAAGATATTTAAAACAAAATACTTGTTAAATTTTAAAATAACAATTATTTTATTGATATGACCTAATAAACAATAAACAAATCTTGACAGAATACAGACCGTCAAATGTCAAATGGCTACAATATTTAGTACATTAGTTCACAGTAGAGGGCGTATCGCTTATCTTCAGATCCCAATAGGATATTTATCTTCTACATAATATTAGTGAAATTTTTATATTTATACATTGTAACGTGAAAATTGACCATTTCCCAACATCGGCAAATAGTTAGGTACACCCTGTATGAGTTTCGTTTCGAATGAACCCTCAGCGTCTCGGACAGAGTGGTGTCTTTTTCTGGTAGATATTTTATTTAAATACATGACCTGACCCTACCTATAGGCAACCAGTTATACATGTGAGTGTATATGAAATAGTAGAGCAGAGGGGGATTTTTTCTATAAAATAACGACAAGATAGTCGAGAAGGTTTCGAGGAAACCCGATGACTATCGGTTTTTCTTTTCTTTTTCGAACTTTCGAAGAAGATTGACGTGTTTGCGTTGGCGAGTTCTTTTTCTTAAATATAAAGGTGAAATATAAATGGCTTCAGATATTACTCTGGGTAAGTAAATTTGGTTACCCGGGGCTTTTGATATAATCTGACGGGACGTTTTCTTATATAGATTTGGGAAAGCCAGCCTAAGCATTGAGAGCTGGAGCAGCCATTAAGGATTTAAGAATGGCGGACATTTTTCCTAAGCCGGTCAACTTAAAAATGACTAAATAAGATAACCTAGCTAGCACCTCCAACCACATGTTTCTTTCCTAATTTGAGGTTAGAAAAGATTTCTACCATCATAGGATAAGACAGGACCATTTGGATTCGTTGTTTTTTTACATACTGAAGTAACTTCAACCGACATTAGGTCTCAAGCAGGTTCCACCATTACTTGATGAATAGTCATCACCCCGTTCCGTGGACATTTGTGGTAAGGTGTTGGGATGCACGAGTCGGAGCGAGTACTCTTGGCAACTTACTTCGTGGCCACATCTGCGCATCAGGTCCTTTGTCTACCCCGGATCGGAAGAAGACAGCTGAGGCAGATGCCTGGCGAGTGGTAAAGTCACCCCATTTTTTAAGGTACTGATTAAGTATTTTTTTTATATAATAGTGGAGAACTGCTGAGGTTTGTGATATAGAACCTTTTTTTATAACGCCTGTTGAAACTCATTTCAGTGTTTATTTTTCAACATTTCATATTTTTTTATTCCACTAAATGTTTCGTAATTATGTAATGGTCTAAACATTAATTTTACTTGGGGTTTTTTGAATTGTTTTCTATAGACTCGTTGAGAGTTTGAAACCAGATAAAATATCTACGGAAAGAACACCACACTGTCCTAAAAACTTTTGAAATTATAATTTTAAGTATAATGCTATTTTTGTAAATAATTATATAAAGTTAGGGAAATGTGTCTGTATTCGAATAGCTTGATGGCTGATTATAAACCCCTTTAGGGTTGTAGAACATCTCTACCAGCTTACCTGTTGTATAGGTAATACATGTATATTCAAAAGCTGATGTCTGACAATTTAAATGAAATCTTAAAATATAATTAACATCTCAACCAGCTTACCTGTTGTACAAGTAATTCATATTCAAAGGCTGATGTCTGACAATTTAAATGAAATCATAAAATATAATTAACATCTCATCCAGCAAAGAAAATTAATAAAGATTGAATATGAACTCAAGGTATTTTATTTAATTATTTTACAGGTTTCACTCTCATTCAATTTTTACAACTTTACAAGACATTGTTCTTGCAATCATCTTTTCTAAATTTCTGCTTCTCAAATCTAGTGGCGCCACCGGGTACCCTTTTGATCTGAATTTTAATATTAATTTAATCGTACCTACGACCCATAGTGCTCACCGACGAAAGGCTAGCGGCATGTAGTTTATAAGGAGGAAAACGTTTTTTTCTCTGGACAAGATCACCGAAAACAAAATCATACTTGTCGAACTACATTAACTTCGTACTTTAAAAAAAAATCGTTTTAAGGTTACAACATTACTATTCTATTTATAGGTTACCTTAATAAAAAAATGCTTTGACGAAACCGCAACCTTATATTATAAAATCTTTATTATGAAATGATACGTTAATCTAAGACTGTGAAGTGTGACCGAATTTTTATTGCTCTCTATAAAGAAAATATACAAAATTATATGTTTCTCTATCCATGTTAATAAACTTACCAATAAAATATACAATTTAAACGGAATTCGTTAATGCACCTACAAGTAAATGCCAGAAGACGGCAACATTAACTAATATGCACAGAGCAGTTAACATAATTCCAAGTTGACCTTCCTATAACAATTATTTAAATAAAGCCTTGTTTTCTTCTCTATATAAGCTAAAAAAAATCGTTATTGTACCTCAATAAAAAAAACAGTGGATTATAAACTCCCGTGATGTTGAATTAAAATTCAGCGTAGCCTTCATATTCTAGTTCTCATGTTCAAGCGTCGATTAGTAAAACACACAATTTATCGAGACCAATTTGCATTTTTTAAACGACAAAAAAAAAACAAAAACTCGCAGAAGTCAGTTACAGTTTCAGAGTTAACAGAAGGGAATATTTTCCATGCCAGTAGCCCAGTTACACAATTACACGGCTCACGTCAGAGCAACAGAGTATATATGTCCTGTACACACATTTCACAAATTTTTATCAGGTGTCTCGGGCACCGAATAAACAGGCCTTATCCTACGTTACAAAATCGGGTTACGCTAAGGTCCCGCAGGAGAAAATATCCACGTTTGTTGACTATAATTTATATACTTTGTGTACACACAAACAGGACAGGTACTATGGGAATTTGGTTGCCCGCTTCGTTTTATCACGAAAACAACATTAGTTACTAATATACAGGGTTAGCCCAGCGTTTATCAATTGTAACTGTTATATAATTCAAGGATGAAATATTATCCACGTTCTCAAATGTGATCCTAAATCTTGATAATGATTGTATTGGTTCAATTCAGAATTTTTTCATTTCATTTTAAAAATTTCACCTAATTAATAAGAGTATGAACGTTATCCATGTGTCAAATGTGTTAAGTCACTTTCACAGTGTGGCTTAACAAAAGATTTAATTGCATTTTTTAATTCTTATCTATAAAGGAGGACCTTAAGAGTTGAATACTATGGTCACAAATCTACCGAGATAACTGCAACATCTGGTGTTCCTCAAGGGTCAGTTCTTGAGCCATTGTTATTTATAATCTTTATAAATGCCATGTGACTGAACTTGAATTTTCATATGCTTTTATATGCCGATGATTGTAAATTTTACAAAAAAATAAATTCTATCAATGATTACATTAGTCTGCAAGACACTCTAGTGACATTGTACAATTGGTGTGAACATAACTTGCTGCCATTAAATATTAAGAAATGTAATTGTATATCATTTACTCGTAAAAAGCAACCGGTAATTTTTGACTACCACATTAATAGCACCAATTTTATAAGATGTACTAGTTTTAAAGACTTTGGAATTATTTTTGACAGTAAATTAACCATTGTCTTATCAGCGTATAAGAGGGAAAGCCCACTCACGCGACATGTCGCGCGCGACTGATCGCGCGCGGCAATACTTTTGATGTGCTTTGCCGTCTTCGTTGGCGTACAATTAATTTCTACCATATTTTCACAACATACATATATAGATCTTAAAAGCCAAAGGACCCCGCACTTTTTACATTGATTTTGATTAAAATTTTAGTATGCTCTTTATGTTATTTTTTAGGTCTTTAAAGGTAACTTTCTTATAGACCTCAAGTAGGCAGCTCCACAGGGTGAGCTGTTAAAAGGATTCAAAAGTAAGCAGTGTAGAATTGATATTTTCAAATATATCTCCACCAGTTTTAAACAATTCTTGTTTTTTTCATGAAGTTTATGTCATGTTTTACACTTGTATATATGCTTACTTACACTTTGCAAAATAAATCATACAACGTGTTAAAAAAAATTAGGAATATCAGTTACTGAAATATGGTGCATTTTTCATGTATTACCATAGTTGGAATATGACTTCTGACCATTTTTTTTTTGTTTCATTTGATACTAGATAATTTTTATAAGTAATACAGGGTATGATATAGCCACATAAACAACAAAAAATTACAAAAACGCATTTAAAAAAAAACTTGCTATACCTAAAATATTGTAGAAAGTCTTGAAACGAATTCAGTTTTGCTTGTATTATAATCATAGCTCTTTTTGACTAATCAAATCCCGTTCTACACCTACTTAAATGTAGAAAAAATTCTACTAACTCTGACTTGATTGAATGACTTTGAAGACATATTCTAATTAAAAAGCCCTTTCTGATTTTTATATACAGTACAGATGTCAGCTTATCAATTTACTTCTGAATACAATTCTATTTTTGTAGATTTAGTAGGTCAATTTTAGTTATTAAGAACAATTTCAAAAGTTTGTTATTAGGAATTGTTTTATAGTAGGTACTTTATTTTTATTAGGAAACTTTCTATGAAGCAATATAATCCAGATTTGCGAATAATGTGAAGCATATTTTATTTATAGAGTACAATAAAATTCAAGAGAATCCCATAACTAGATATTACTATACATGTAAGACTGGTTCAAGAACTATAGACATGTGTGCTCGTATTTTGTGGTACATTAAAACTTCAGATTATTTTATTTTTTACTAATATTTCTATTTTGAATGAACATTTATCTCTTGTGATTACGAAATACATTTTATTAATGTAAATGGATGTACTTGCATATTTAAACGTAATTTTTAATTCTGGTCAACTTTTTTTAGTAACATTTTTCGATATTGTCAAATTTAAAGGTACTTTACTCTTGAGTAAAACTCATATTTTTTGACAAACCTCGTATACCACTGAAAAAATTTGATATTTGATGACTGCATTCTAGATTTTAGATCATGCAGAACTTTTTATGAAGAATAACTTTTTTCCTAAAATTAATAATAAAAAAGTTTTCCATATGATTCCAACTTAGGGGGACATACTGTATATGAAAATATTAATTTTTCACTCCTTACTTATGATACTCCTAACACCTCACCCTGTAGAGCTGCAAACTTCACGTCTATAAAAAAGTTGCTCATTATGACCTAAAAAGTAACATACTAAAATTCGAACAAATTCTGACAGTACCCAAAATCAATGTAAAAAGGGCGGTGTCCTTTATAAACAATACACACGAGAAAAATGGGGAAAATTGTAAGGTAGGCAATACATTAATTACATACTTTCAAATGAATGTCAAATGTTTTTAATATTAAATAAGCGACCTCTGTTTTTGTTTTATTAATAGTGACTCTATATTAATTTCTTTTTTATGGTTTTTAAACATATATATTTCTTAAAATAATGCGATAGTAGGAAGAATATTGTGTTCAATTCGAGCGAAAAGTTTGTTGCCGCTTTCGGCACATTCTTCCACAAGCATTAATAATACAAAAACAACATCATACGAACTTTTCAGTCTATTCTCCAAGTCAAAGATTTAAATGATATACTCAAGTTTCACTTTTTTTCTATTTATATTATCTAAATTTATGTAAAGCGTATTTTGCCTTCCTCTTAGAGACCATAATGCTATTATAGAAATTGGCAGTTCAGGAAGGAAACCGGTTAAGAGCCGGACGAATTTCAAAGCCCTCATTGATATTATAGAATTATGCATTCGATATTCCAAAACCAAATTAGATTTTAGTCTAACCATACCTGAATATCAATTTCCTAATAGTAATACTAATAATGCCTAACAAGGAGTAATATGACAATGATCGATTTTCTCTATAACCAACCAATTTATAGTGAGTTATTAATACTTTATTTAGGAGCGAGTCTTAAAATTTAATTGAATGCTTCTCACAACCCATCTGAATTTTCGATGTAAAGCTGTAAGTACAACAAATACGAGTAAATCATATTTTAAATTGAAATAATTTTAATCACAGTTTCCATAAGTAAATAAGACATTTGTATACATTTTGACATCTTTTACAATTTCGGAATGATAGAGGCTTAAAAAATATATCATTTTACTTTATAGTCTAGGAAATAGAGTAGATTTATTTTTTTTTTTTAAGGTGAAGGGGGGAGAAAAAGTCCTTTATATCTCACAAGGAAAGTCAATGTTTAATTATTCAACAAAACATTGAGTGCGACCGGTTTCGAAGTATCATCACTTCATCTTCAGGCTCGCCTAGTGGAAAGGAGAATATGTGGTGTAAGGTGTGTTGACTTTGAGCCCACAATATATAAAATAGTAAAAAATAGAAAAACTCACCATACTCTCCATCCACTAGGGAATACTACAGACAAGTTTCATCAAAACGTGGGGGATGAAATAAATTGTAAAACAAAACAATGTTACAAGTTATAAAAAGTTAAAAATATTTGAAAAACAAATATTAGTCGATATAAACAGTTAAAAATTTTAAAATATTCAAGACTATACAAAAACAAATCACATACATTAAACAGATTAAAAGATAAGGCCTATTTTAAGCAACATTGCTGTTTTTTATAAAAATCTAACATTTTTGAAAGGAGACCTGTCAAGTTAAGGCCTCTACAGGTGGTGGTAAGTACTAACGAAAAATTCTTGGATAAACTTATGACAGGTTATAGGTAATAAGATGTAAACTATGAGTGAAGAAATATTTATTATTTATTATATAAGATTTGGGCCATGAACCAATCACCAAGTGTATGTGATGTTGTAGGATAAAATAAGAAAGAAGAAGAAATGACTGGGTTAACTGTCTGACAATTTTGATGACATACCAATCCGCCCTGTCGTGTCATATATAAATTCACCAACATATTATACATCAAAGTGGTTGAATGACATACTCAAAATCCATTATAAAGATCACTTTACACATACAGTCAAAAATAGTGTACAACTTGTAAACAACATCAAAAATGTTCACATTAATGATACAGATTCTTTGATCTTTAGATGTATCAAACTTATTCACAAATATTCCTATACCAGAAGTTCTAGGTTTTGTTGAATCACATTTGTCAAGTTCGAATATGTCTGATATTGAACTAGTAGAATTTTTGAACCTTCTCAAGGTTTGTTTAGAACAAAACTTTTTTTCATTCAACAATGAAATTTTTTCACAAACAAATGGACTTTCTATGGGATCTCCACTTAGCCCAATTTTAGCAGACATATTTATGCACAATTTTGAAAAAGAAAAAAAAAATCCTTAAAAATAACCTTTTCCACTCAAATGTGAAATTCTATTATAGATATGTTGATGATATTTTGATTTTGTGGTCAGGTAACTTAGACTCATTAAATGACTTCTTGACTTATATTAATGACTTACATTCTAATATTAAATTCACATTAGAAATTGAAATAAACAAATCTATTAACTTCTTAGATCTTAAAATCTCACACAATAATAACAAGTTCAACTTTGATATCTATAGAAAGCCAACACATACAGGCACAGTTATAGACAATACCTCTAACCATCCAGCAACACATAAATTGGCTGCCTTTAATTGCTACTTAGAGAGGCTATTAAACATTCCTCTGTCTACGGAAAACTTTAATAAGGAACTAAATATAATTAAAACTATTGCTATAGATCACAACTTTGAACTGGATATTATTGATAAAATGCTAACACATAAACAAAATAAAATTCAACAAAACTTGGTTTATATTAATAATCCTAATTTGGTACATGAACTAACCACCAGTAAGAAATACATTTCTCTTACCTTTATTGGAAAAGCATCCTATAAAGTGGCAAGCTTACTTAAAGACCACTTTAAAGTATCTTTCAAAACCCCCTCCTCATTACATAAGTTATTTGTTCATAATAAAGATAAATTAGATCCCTTTGACTTGTCTGGAATTTATAAATTGACTTGTAAATCTTGCCATTCTTTCTATGTGGGACGCACATTTCGAAATTTCAAGATCCGTTTAAAAGAACATTTGCGTTGTCTTAACCAAAATACAACAGGATTTTCACATTTTGCCAACCACCTACTGGACTCAAATTACGACTTCGATTCAACTGAAGGTTTCGAAATCCTACATAGTTCCTACCATAGATTTACTCTTAATAGCTTCGAAAGCCTCGAGATATTGAGAAATTTAAAATTAAATCCTGTTGGTTGCTTAAATGCCCAGATAATGTCAGAAACTCCTTCAGTTTTCTCAACACTAATCTAAATTTATCGTTCTAACTTCCTTTTTAACCCCCCCCCTTTATTTCTATTCACATATTTCCTTGCAAGGGGTACATTTCAGTAAGTAATTTCTTCCCACAAAAAACCAACGTGCATGTTTAAGGACTAGGTTAAGTTGTGTGTTTTCACATATGTCATTTTCTTCTTTTCTTCTTCTTTTATTTTTCAGTTGCTTCACAACAGTTAACCCAGTCATTTCTTCTTCTTTCTTATTTTATCCTACAACATCACATACACTTGGTGATTGGTTCATGGCCCAAATCTTATATAATAAATAATAAATATTTCTTCACTCATAGTTTACATCTTATTACCTATACCCTGTCATAAGTTTATCCAAGAATTTTTCGTTAGTACTTACCACCACCTGTAGAGGCCTTAACTTGACAGGTCTCCTTTCAAAAATGTTAGATTTTTATAAAAAACAGCAATGTTGCTTAAAATAGGCCTTATCTTTTAATCTGTTTAATGTATGTGATTTGTTTTTGTATAGTCTTGAATATTTTAAAATTTTTAACTGTTTATATCGACTAATATTTGTTTTTCAAATATTTTTAACTTTTTATAACTTGTAACATTGTTTTGTTTTACAATTTATTTCATCCCCCACGTTTTGATGAAACTTGTCTGTAGTATTCCCTAGTGGATGGAGAGTATGGTGTTTTTCTATTTTTTACTATTTTATATATTGTGGGCTCAAAGTCAACACACCTTACACCACATATTCTCCTTTCCACTAGGCGAGCCTGAAGATGAAGTGATGATACTTCGAAACCGGTCGCACTCAATGTTTTGTTGAATAATTAAACATTGACTTTCCTTGTGAGTTATAAAGGACTTTTTCTCCCCCCTTCACCTTAAAATTACCTCAACTCACACATGGCTACCCCCCTTGTCAAAGAGTAGATTTACTTGTGAAAAGTTAGAATCAAGCTATAAATTGGTATGTTGGTCCATTTCGATGTCTTGATGATATAGTCCACCGGAATTAAATTATTAATACGAAATTTTAGTACAGTATACAGACCTAGATAAAAAGAAGTTTTTGACTTATTTTGACAAAATTTCACTAATTGTAAGCGCAGAGATGACAATGATCGGAAGAAGGTATTATATAACATATAAATAATTTCAGTTTTTTGTATTTTACTCAAAAACGATGTCCTTATATATTTATTGTCAAACTACTTATTTTTGTCGCCAGAGCGCGCCAAAACAGCAAATGTATATATTTTGCGATTTTTCGGATTTTACATGAAAACCACGCAGTTATAATAGTATTATAATAAGTATTTTATAAATAATTAGTAGGTTATAAATAAATTGTAAATAGAGTTATAAATAAATAAGCTATAAATAAATTAAACTATCGTTACAATAATACAATGTACAGCGAGTACATTTGGTACTGCTCTGTTTCAAATGAAATCCTTAAGGCAGTGGTCGGCAAACCGCGGCTCTTTGGTCCCTTGAGTGGGGCTCTTCCACAAACTACAAACATGTGGTCTCACACATACAGTATGATTGAGTCTTTGTGATGACTGCTTTTGTTAGTTCTCCTTTTCATACTTAGTTGGTGTTTATGTGTCTATCTTTAGGTGAGTGCTCTGAAGCGACTTATTGAGAGAACATTTATAGAAAGATAAAATATCAACGGACCTCGTACAATATATTATTTGCGTGCGTATCCACAGAGGAAAGACTAGAATTGTAGTCAAAATCTGCAACCCTGCAGTTAGTAATTTTATTTGCCTCTGTTCGAAGCATTTTGCCTTCCCTCCAAAGTTCCATTTTGATTTACTTACCAAGCCTGTTGAAAATTTAACGTTATCATTTGCTATTTCAAAGCCATACTAGTTAAATAAAATACAATTTAATTTAATGAATAAATAATATCGTTATTAAAATAAATATATCAAGTTTTATTCAACACTCCTATTATTGAAAGTTTATTAAAATAATATTAAAGAAGCATTGTGGAGTAAAAGAAGATGTAGTTTCAAATATTGAGAAAGGTATGTTGAGATGGTATGGATATATAAAGAGGACAAACGGAAGGAGATAGACGAAACAAGTTTACAAGATGAGTGTGGGTGAGAGAATTGGAAAGTGTCGCCCTCAAGGAACATACCTCAATCAGATTGAGGACGTTTTTAGCAAAAGCCAGCTTAGGAATAAGCTAATTAAGTAAATAATTCGAGATCAGAGAATTGGTAGCGGAAAAAATAAAACTAAGAAAGAAACGGAAGCTGATAAGATCACCAGAAGATAAAAATATATTAAATAGGGCTACCCAAAGACTGAGAAGAAGAGAAATCCTAAATCACAAAGAAGAATCCTTCAACAGATACCTAATAGGGTTAACATATGATAAAGAAACTGATTATTCGCTCTGAAAGGCAACTAAAAAGATGAAGAATTCGTGTAAACACTGTCCTCCTATCAGAATAGTAGATAAAAAATGGACAAGAGGCAATCAACAGAAAGCTGATATTTTCGCTGACCACCTACAAAAGACGTTCCAATTATATAAAAATCAATACACTCCTAATGAGACGATCCATAATATCGAACAACTTAAAATTAGCCTAGTTACTCCCAATAAAGTTACGAAAGAAATTCGGACAAACATCAACTCACAGAGAGCACCAGGATATGACCTTATTATTGAAAAAATACAGCATTTCGCCTTAAATATATACCTGATACGTGGAAAATGGCTAAAGTTATCCTAGTTCTTAAGCCAGGAAAACCTTCGAATAAAGTGTCATCATATAGACCTATATCATTGTTACCGATAATATCTAAGTTATTTGAAAAACTACTACTAGAACGACTAAAACCAATAATTGAAAATAAAAATCTGAAAGAAACAAACACTCGACAATAGATCAAGTACACAGGATAGCCGATATCATCGAAAAAGCTTACGAAGAAAAATATATATGCTCAGCTATATTTCTTGACGTGGCCCAAGCATTTGACAAGGTTTGGTACGCTGTTCTGATACAGAAACTTGCAAAAATGGTCCCTAGACAATATGTCGACATTTTGCAATCATATCTAACGGGAAGAATGTTTAGAGTAAAGCAAGACGAGGCATACTCCAAAATGAAAGAAATTAAAGTAGGCGTCCCACAAGGCAGTGTGCTAGGACCGGTTCTTTACTTATTATACACAAGCGATATCCCTCAGCAACAATGTGTTAAAATAGCAACATTTACGGATGACACTGCAATATTGGTAGTTGGCGGAACAGAGACATCAGAAAAACTGCAACTGAATCAATCGATGGAGAAAAAAGTAGATAACAAAAATAAATCAAACTAAATCAATGCATGTTGATTTTACTCTTCGACCAAATGAACAAAAACAAATAAGAATAAACAATGACGTTATTCTGCATCACGATTCGGC
The DNA here is from genome assembly GCA_927349885.1 of Psylliodes chrysocephalus. NCBI lineage: Eukaryota > Metazoa > Arthropoda > Insecta > Coleoptera > Chrysomelidae > Psylliodes > Psylliodes chrysocephalus. The sequence continues at coordinate 45,255,057 of OV651813.1, forward strand.
CAAATACCTAGGGATGAACCTAGATGTAAGACTTAAATGAAAAGAGCACATAAAAAAGCGAAAAGAACTTAAATTAAAAAAAAAATGTATTGGCTCCTAGGAAGAAAATCCAAATTGTAAGTGTGCAACAACCTACTGATTTATAAACAAATCCTAAAACCAATCTGGATTTATGGCATACAGCTATGGGGATGTGCCAGCAAGAGTAATATTAACATGATATATGTTTCCAAAATGAAGTCCTAAGATGCATTGGTAATGCCCCTTGGTTCTATCGAAAGATTACCTTCATAGAGACCTGAAGATGCCAACAATCTAAGAAGAAAAAAAGGGGTTTGCTGCGAAACATGAGGGTCGACTCCACTCCCACATCAACGAAGAATCGCTGGAATTACTGGACAACTCTACACTCAACAGAAGGCTCAAAAGGAAGAAGCCATTTGAACTAGTGCAGTGAACATTAATGTTAGTGCTAGTATAAAACAGTGTAATACATTGTCACGCCAACTTGTGATGCTTTCCTATAAAAACAATTAAGACAGCCCAATGGGGACTTCTTAGATAAGTAATTAATTTATAAGATTTATAGATTAAAATTGTCGGTTAGTCAATAAATGACTAGTAAGAATACTCTAACAAAAAAAAGAGTAAATAACTATTTACCTACCTATATAATAGTTTAGTTTTAAAAAATTTGGCTTTCAAAATAAATTTTAGTCGTTGTACCGTTGCTATTTGACTCTATTCTAATAAGTTTGCCGACCACTGCCTTAAGGCATCCTGGCATTGCTGAAGCACCATCAATAGCTGCTGACAAAACATTGGAAATATGGATTTGTTTCTCTTAAAAAAACTTATTCTTCCTTTGTATCAGTTTCCAAATTTTCAGCAAATAATAACTCTTCTTTTATAACTCGAACGTATGATAAGAGTAGCTTCGTTATTTGGTAGAGTTGATTCATCGAGTTAAATAGAAAATTTACACGTTATTAAGTGTTTACAATGATATTTCAACATTTTTGCCATTTCATCTATTTTTCTTTGTACTGAATTATTTCTGAGGGGAGTTTTAATTACCTCTTTAACTGTCGACAAAATTAATTTCTCACCAATTGTGTGTGGTTTTCCAGCTTTTGCGATAAACAATAAAATGTTATATCATTTTGTTTAGCAGACGACACAAAAAACGTTTAATACCGTTGGCTGTTTTGAATATTGCTTATCTAGACCTTGAAAATACGCTGAATCTTTATTCTTATCAGCGTGTATTTTATTTAAATGCTTTTGTAGCCTAGAATGGTCATAGCTTCATCTGAAAAAACGTTTAGGCAAATTAACACAGAATGCCATTGTCTCATATCAAAATTGATTCCACATGTAGCTTCGGGACAATGGTGCTCATGTGCAATACGCGTTAAAAAGTAAGCGGGGTTAGCTTCAAAATTTTTAAATTGTACATGTGACATACATAAAGTAATGCTAAATAAATTAATATCCTAAATCAAAAATTTTAGAAATAAGAAAATGTGAGTGAGGGGGTTGACTTCGAACTTACTATGAGAGAAAATTGTATATTTATTATGTAACGATTTTGTGAAGGTTGTTATTAATACATAAGCATTAAGTAAATACGAAACCAACCATAGAGGAGTTTCGTTTGCTTCATATAAGTTTTTATAAGAGTTGCAAGCTATATTTTATCTACGACGTTATTTATAAACAAATATTGATAGAATTATGTCCTTTTTCACTCTATAAAATAATTGTCAGATTATCCTGTTGCCAAGTTCTGCTCCTACTTGTCAATTTACTTGTTGCATAATCGATTATTTTCGATTAATCGATTATTTAATTTAAACTCGTGGCACTACAATATAGATTTGCCGTCTATACTGGGCATGTGCTTCATTAGCCCGTCATGTGCAGAAACCAATTTTCGTACACGATAGGAATCAAAAATAAGCCAAATTGTTCATAGGTATCGGTCTTCTATGCAAATTAAGCACATAGGCAATTACTGGTTTGTAGGAGAGTACGTAAATCCATATTTTAAATACTTTATACTGTACTGTCGCCATTTATTTTTAGACGTAGATTCAGACAATTTGAAATGCAAATCAATTTCTCAACAGATCTATAGATTGTTATAGAAATAATAACTCACGACTATTTTTTATCACGGTGAAGCACATTCCTAGAGTTATCCATTTTTTAAAAATATTTCTAAAATATTTATTTGAAATATTCATTAACTATACTTTGTAAACATTTTTTTTTTTTTTTAATTGAAAAATAAATATTTTTATATTTTGGTGGTAGGCATCAGCCCACTTGATTGCCTTAACGCCTTCATAGAATGTTCCAGCGCCTACTGGGGGGGCAGTATCATCCCCGTTGGGAACCTATGCTCTAGAGCAGCCATACTCAACCTGCGGCCCTCCAAGCTTTTTTGTGCGGCGCTCCAAGCTTTTTTGTGGAGCCCCCAACACAATTATTAGGAAGGTGCTTTTTAAAACTATTGCTTTTTGTTTTTAAAATTTTGAGCGAAATGCGCGAAAACATTAACATGAAGCGATAAATATCATGCTATCCCATACAGCACACATTATCTCAGAAATATTTCAAACATATAACATTTCAAGCACAAGTTAGTGAAATATTTCTGAAATATTTGTTGTAAAAGGCCAACACTTAATGAAGAATTTCTGATTTGTAAGAAGCTTAAGATGGTATATATAGGTAGGTCTTCCGATTCGGACATCGTCGTGGCAACATTGAAATGGCGGTCTCCGAATCGGGAGTCCGCAAGTCCTACAATAATCACAAAATATCAAGTTCAAAAGTGAACATCCGACTTTACAAAGTATACTAAATTAAATAAATATTCAGTGCTAAGAATTCTGAATAATATTTAAAATAATTATCAAGTGTAGTGGAAGAGTGAGGACAGCAGTCCGACGCACGAGGGTGCAGCTTTTCCACTTGAACAAAATTTGAAAAAATAACTTTTCCTTGGTGGATACTCCTCGGATTAAGCCCATAACCACATTAAAGAAGAAGAAGTATATGTAGGTATTTTATTTCATTCTATGTCCAGCTAGAGACGACCCTATTCTAAGTAAATAATTAGATTTGAGTTGTTGGTTTTTGTCATTTTCTTTTTTTTTTTTGTTATTTATGCGTTGTGCTGTTGTTATATGGGAAGCAGAATAGGCAGAATATGTCTTTAGAAATTAATGTGAGTATTACAATGCTTGTTTAGGTTAGGTTTATTAACTTTATCTCTTTTCTGAGACGAGTGACGCCATTTCGTTTATCAAATTTATAGGTATTTTATATTCTTATTTCTATTTAAATATAACCTACATTTGCTGTCCCTCCACCAGTTTTATTTATTAGTTCTACAGCTGATTGAAAAGTGGAGCTTCATGTTTTGGGTAGGCATGAGTATTGTTAGTTTTATTATAGTTAATTTAAAACAATATTAATAGACTTTTTAATTACCTATAATTTGTTTCAGATTAGTGCATTTAAAGGATTTGGTGAAAATGAAGCGATTCGCCAGCTTTAGAGCTGTGCCAGTAAAAGTAACATCGAAGTTATTCAACATTTCCAGAATAAAGTATTAAGGAACATCGTCGATGCACCCTGGTACTGACACAATACTGATCTTTATAGGGACCTTAAAATGGAGACTGTTGAAAATACAATACAAAAATTTGCCAGTAGACACCAACAACGACTGCTCCAACAGTCCAACATGGAAACCTTGAGATTATCCAGCTCCTCAACAAGGCCAATCTAATAAGAAGACTCAAGATAACCAAGCCTTTTTAGTTAGTTCAATGATGTTAAAGCAGAGTATAGTGCGGTTAAGCTCACCGAAGGATGGATTAAAGCTTAAGTTTAAAATTTGGTGTTTTTTCCTTTATCCGTTTTTAAGTTATCTTCAAAATTCGAAATTTGCACTTTTCCTCAAATATCTCGAATTAGGTCAATTTTAGGGAAATCATGTATAAAAACAAAATAATAAAGAATATCATTAGCAACTTTTATCATGATTCCTATACTTTCCTTATCTGTACACAGAAAGAAAAGTAAAAAATGACTGTGACCGTATTTTCTTAGGCAACCCAATTGCGGTATATTTAAAAATATATTTAATTCAATAAAAAAAAAAAACGTTTATCCAGTAAACAGATGGGTGAAGGTCGACCTTATTACGACTGGCCCTTCTTATATCAGCTTCTACTATATTTAAATGAGCCAGTCAAAGACAGTGTTCTGAAACTCAAATATTTTGTAATTTGCTCTCGGCTAAAACTCAGTTTAGTACAATTTTATTGTTGCTGAACTGGAGAGTGGTCTGGGGTCTTATTTAAAGAAACAAAATATCTTAAAGCTTTCTTTATGTGCAACAGATTAAATGTCTGATTAAAATTGACAGAATATGATTTTAACAAAACCGTAAATGAACCCACGTAGTAGTACTATGCGGTTTACAGTGCAAGGTAAATACCTTTTTAATCTAAAATTATTAATATTGATGATGATAGAGTTTATCTGGTAAAATATAATATAAAAATATGTTTGATTTAATAGTTATTATCTTGTTTTGTAGGTATTCCTGTACCCAAACGAAATTGAATTGGAATCGAGAGTTATAATTGGACATTTCTTACTTGTATCCTTGCAGTTCAAACACTTTAGTGGTTCAAAAGCTCCAACCTGAACCTGACTATATCTATAGAAGTGCGTTGGGGTCAGTATCAAACAGCTACTAACTGGAAGGTGAGTGATGCTATGAAATAAAATCCTTATTCCAATATTTTGTCCAAGAATATGCGATAGATGAGAGGTATTTGTAGATATGGTAACTAGTCCACAATATGGTAGTTAGACGAATAAAAGCTAGGTGGTAGTCAATAGTCAATAGTTGATGGACTATGAGTAGAATATTAGTTTATATATGAACTTGTTCATCCTTTGATAAGTTATAATAAAATTGCTAATTGATCTTAATGATCAGATTGTAATAATCGTAAATAATGTTTCTTTAGTTGGGGCATTTAATAAAAAAAAACTGTTTCAGATTAGTGCATTTAAAGGGATTTGTGGAAATGAAGCGATTCGCCTTTATATTTTATGAAATAATGTTTAAAAATTATTTATTTGATTGTTTGTTTAGGAATCAATGTTTGAGTTTTGTGTATTTTAAATAAACATGTATATTTATAAATGTATTTTTTTGTCTAATAATATTTTAGATAAAAAAAGCTAGAATACATTTTTGAAATATTACTATTTAATATTTCTAAAAGGTTTCAAATTTTTATTTCAGAAATATTACTGTGAAATATTATATTTTCAGGACATTTTTACATTTCAGAAATGTTTCTGGGATGTTTCGTAATATTTTTACATTACAAATGTTTCAATGTAATATTTTTGAAATATTTCCGAAATATATTTGTGATGTATGAGATCATGCTAATATTTTTCTTGTTTTGCATTTATGTTTTGTGTTTTATGTATTAGAGATCCCAAGTAATTTTAAATGGTTAATAAACCTACAGTCCATTTTTGAAACAAATTGTCTTTGCGACTTTTCGAAGCTTATGAAAACTACTAAAACAACATGAGGACTTATTTTTTTTACAAAAGATTTAAACCGGATCCCTATCGTCACCCATTGGGCTTTATTTATATTTCAAAAAGGTGGCAACTTTAGTTATCACCCAAAAATATTGCGGCCCATGTAGCATAACAAACAGATTTATGTGGCCCGAAAGAAAAAAGGTTGAGTACAGCTGCTCTAGAGCGTCCTAAAGAGAGGCATGTCCTATTGTTGAAGACCATGCTCTCTTATATTTGGCACTGCTTTCATTTAGCGAGCGCTCTGGACCGAACGAGTGGTCGTATTGAAAATTTTCGAACATTTTCGTTCAATTTACACCTTATTATCACTAATAAAATTAGCTTTCAAATAAAGTGTCATACTTTACAATACGTACGTTTTGATCCCACTAGAGGGCGCTAAAATCAAAAGAACGCAATTAACAGTTGAATTCTCCATAAAATTACTTTTTAAATGATGCGTTACTCGACCACATGCTATTAAAAAAAAGGGGGTTGCTGCCGGGCTCCAGGAGGTTGAATTTATGGATATGAATTTTATATAATAATAATAATAATAATAATAATAATACTCTCCCTAATTCACCCCCTTACGAGTGAATTTCAACCCCTGAAGTCGACTGAACGACTTGTGTAGGGGAAGGGACGGCTATTATTATTATTTGCCGTGGCGCTCCGGGGCGACTTAAAGATGATTGATGGTGCCATTTGACTTACAGGTGAGGAAAACCCGGAAAACCTCACCCACCATCATCGAGACGGTAATGTATGGCGAATTTTTTTTAATCTGCATGTCATATCAACAGAAATTAAATTTCTATTAATACGCCACACATCAAATCCTAAACCGAACCATGCAATTTAATTAAAAATCCACATGGTCTGGTCTGGGATTCGAAACCCAGCAGTCTCAGACTCATAAACTTGCCTATAAATGAATATAAGCGCGATTGACCGCTACACCACCGTCCCGATATATATGATATATATGACAATAAAAGTTGAGTAGTTCTTTTTTTTTATTTTGAAAACCCCTTTGGTTTATGAGTTTCTGGTGGGTTAAGTTAAAGATGGTACAACCTGTATTTTGTTGAACAATAATATTTAAAGAACTTTGTATATTGATAGTGTAACGATACTTAATTGAGTAAGGAGAACAATACTCAATTGAGTAAGCGGCACGATCAATATTTTAATAAGATAAGGGTCCAACAAAGAAACGACAAAATTGTTTGAGAAAAAAGTTCTGGTCTCTTTTCAAAAAATAAAAATTACTTGATTGTAGCTGTGAAGAGATTAAACATCGATGAGAAAATTTGATGATAATGCATCATAAATATTACTGCAATCACACCGTTGCGCGTTGGTCAAATTATTTCCTCATTAACTTTTTGATATTTTCGAAAATAAAACATCTTAGGTATTCGCGATATAAGAAAACAGTAAAAATTTACATTACGCTATCAATTTAACATAATATTGTGTTTTAACGCTCACAAAATTACAAGGATTTTGATAGAGAGCATATACATTTTGAAAAATAATTCCAATTTAATGAAAAATTGTTCTTTATAAAAAAAAATTAAGAGTACAATATGGTTAATATTATAAACTATTGTTAGGGCAAGGAAAATTATTAGAAATAAATTTCTGTACTATTTGCGAAAACATACAATTAATTTAGTTGATCTTCATCGATTTGAAATAGTTTGAAACTGCTAGCGCCATCTACCGCACGATACCTAAACCTTAGGACTTGATGGTAGGAGCACCGGTAGAAGTTTCTGCACCAGCAAACCGGACGAGCTTTGATACAACTCTCGATTTGTAGATGGCGGTAGTGTAAACGGTGCCATTTTTAATCCAAAGTTTATTTGTGAGAATTTAAACTCATTGAAAAATAAATTTAGTGTGGGAGAGATAAAGACGTTGATGAGTAGGTAGATCCTAATATTCCTAACAAATATGTATATTTTAAAAATTTTATAGCATAAAAGTCTATATAATTTATTTTTACTAATAAAAAAATATAAATTTAATGATATTTTTTCTATTATTGATTCAATATTTTTGTTTTTTTTTTTTTAATTCCAAATTTCAGCGATAATTCTTTAACACGGTATCCGATTTGAATGATTCTTTTTTTGTCAGAAAGGGGGTTTTCTGGGGTGTCCCATATAAATTTGATCAAAATCTAATAATTGGGTCTATTAGAAAATCCTCAAATTCTTCATTTTTTATGTATGATTAGCGGTAATTCTTTACCACCTTGTCCGATTTCTATGATTCTTTATTTGTTAGTAAATTTGATCAAGATGTAGTGGTAGGATTTGCACGATTTTAAAGTCGGTTTTTTAAAATTACTTTAATAACTTGTTTTATTGCAACTCTATATTTTTTATTTTTAGTGTATAAGTTAGAAAAAAAAATAATTTAAAATCATAAAGGATATTTTATTTTTGTCATATACCTATTTTCAATTTTGCCTATCTATTACCCTTAAAAAAATTATTTTCAATCAAATTTAAAAAAAATTACGAGTAGATAAAAGAGTGAAGAATATCAATTAAATAATTTCTTACACTAAATTTTAGTTGAGCAGCAATGACGTCAACTGTTGATTGGCATATTCCACCTTGAACTGGTTTCCCTGATATTTTTATATTTTTTGTATATCTTTTTTTTTTATCTCAAAAATATTATTTTATAGGAAACATTTAATTAGTTCGAAACAATTTGCAAATAATCCGCATTAAATCAGTACAAAATAAGTGTATTTAAAATGTTACACCCAATCGGTACCACATAATTTTAAATATAAAACATGTAACGCAACGAGTTTCGACTTTTCAGGTCATCATCAGGCATAAAATCTAAAAACGGAAATTTAAATTATTGGAATGTTACAGAGATAGAACCGAGGGACCGAGCGTCTTCGATACTTAAAATTTTGAATAGTAAATTCTTGCAAATTAAGTTTCAGAAGTTTGAAAAAATTAGTGTGTTGATAAACAACGGTAATTTGACTGACAGACAGACATTGGCACTTTAATATAGTAGGCCGTAATTTGTAATCTAGGCGATTTCGTTCATTTAAATTGTCGACCGAATACTATATCTCGGAAACTACAAAAGTAGGTACCATGATTTTGGTGTTATTTTGCTTCTCTAAGTGTCTATAGCATATATATCTGAGTCCGATAAGGTTTTAGCTTTCTCTATCCCGAGATCGCGTTACGGACAGACAGACATTGGCACTTTAATATAGTAGCATTATATTAAAATAAATATTATAGGTGAGCAGAAATAAGAGATATTAATATATATTCGCTCTGTGCGCGACAGCAGCGCCAATTTGTTTTGGTATTAAAGGACTATTTCTGCCTATACTGACAAATACAAGTTTTAATAGAATTCGTAAATAAAAAGTATATATGTTAGTTTTAATAAAAGTATATGGATTTGTAAAACAAGTAAAACATTAGTTTATTGTTATATATTTTTCCCGCTTAAATTAAAGAAAATTATGTATAATCTTTAAAAATCAATAATAAAATATAGGCAGGCAACAGTATTTACTGGAAAATGTGTGAGAAGTTGACTAAGTCTAATAAGTTGTCATTGAAGAATTAGCCTATTCTGTCAAAATTACAAAATACCATGTAATAATAGCGTGAAGTGAAAATGTATAAAAAAGGATCGTTATTTATATTTTCATTTTTGTTCGAAAGAAAACATAGAATGAATGATTAAAACTGGTTTCCCATCAGTAAGTCACAAAATTGCATTCCAGCCACATATTATAATCAAACGCAGAAATCTTGAAATCTAGTCCTTGCTGAATGAACATTTAAGAATAAAGGGATAATAAAGAACATCGTAAAATGATAATTTATTGTTTATTTAAAACCTTTCAAGTTTCTGATCTCTACTATTTCCAGCATTACTGTTATTATCACAAAAATAAAGGTAATTTTTCTTCTTATTGTACACCTATCCATTTATTTCTTCGATTTAATTTCCACTTTGCTAGTGAAATTTTTTATATAAATTCACTGTTTTTTTTACTAGTATTTGTACAATTTTCAATACAGCAACTCCGGTTGCTTATTGTGTTGTTTTTACCTACTTTTTTGAAAAAGAAGTAAAATGTATACGTGTATTTGATATGCCAAAATTACAAAATATCGCCCTAAAATGCACGAATTATCCGCTAGTATCGCTTTTGCTTTCGCTTTGACTTCGCACGGAGCGAATAGGTCTACAATAGCTACATTCAGATAAGAGTTGAAATAACCATCTAAGTATCTACTCATGATCTCTCAGCTGCCTCTCGTCTGACATCCAAATAAATGAGTAGTTAAAAAAAGCCACACAATAAAAAGAACTGGCATGTCCATTAGTCAGTCTTCCAAATGAAAAAACTGGTAAAATCACTTCACTTCGAACGGTGGTGGTGTTTAAATATAAACCTAAACCACGACTTCTATAGTGCAAGAGTGTCGTGTGAAAAAATACAAAAATACATACGATTGAATCCATGTTGAAAGTTGCAAAATTCCATAACAATCAGCAGGATAAATAATTAAGAACTAATATAAAATATTGCTGTAAACCAAAATGTAACAAAACTGGAAAATGCATATAAGCTAGCAAAACGATACAAGAGGAAATACCTGCGACCATGAAAGCAGTAACACCTGACAAATGTCAGTGATGAAGAAGATTCCTTATAAACTATTAAATATAATGAAATTATAGAATAATAATAACATTTTTAAAAATGCGTAATAAATTGTTAATTTTGGACGCCCTAGGGTAATTGGAAATGCACAAACGTACAGACAATTTTTTTTCCCAGGATCAATCTGTACATTCAATAGTTTTGAATAATTTTTATAGACTACTTTGAGACTAGTTATTTCTATTATACCATACTGTATTATTGTGAATAAATCTCAAGGGTTATCAAAAATTACAAAGATACAAAAAATTGTCAGCGTAAGCACTAAAAAAACTCAATTTGTAATAAGATTTTTCTTTAATGGTTACCTGTTTTTTGAAATAGGTGTAAAATCGCAACCAGAAGTCGAAAAGTGTATTAATATATCTCAAAATGTTTGTATGACTCTCAACTAGGAATATTGTCCTTGCAAACATTTTTATTCAGTAGTTATTTTGGCATTTTTTTCTCGAAAACCCGGGGTAAAAGAGTAGCTGCAAATGGTAGTACTGAATAAAAATGCTTGCATTGACACTACAAATAGTTGGAAGTCATAAAAACATTTTTAGAGCAATTAAACCACTTTTCGACTTTTGATTCCGGGTTTACAACTATTTAAAAAAAAACCGGCCACATTCGCCCCGTAACTTTTTTTTCATTTCAACCAATTCGCAGACACAAAAAAATTCTTGCAATATCATCTTAGATTCAGTAAAACCGGGTTTTATCCCAAAATTCGTTAAAAATGGTAAATATCCCGTCACGTGGCCGAAATCAGTACAATGGAAGTGGCAAAATTGAACGACAGCATATACTTCATTGTCAGCAAAAAAAGAAAAACCCATCGATAAGCTATTTTACTTTAAATTTCACAGATCACATGACCGGGACACAGTACATATTGTTCACCCTGCTCCCTTGCAACCAATTACAAATACTCGTGGCACTTTTGCAGTCAGCTGTGGGACTATTAAATCATCTTAGTTTTATCCCATGTTCCAACGTTTTGGATATTACTATCAAACATTTTAATCTGACAGATTACTTGTAGCGACATGCACTACATATCTCTATCATTTTTATTACGTCATACGAATTAAATTGTTGTCATCATTTAGACAACCTTTCGTGGCAGTTCTAGCAAAGACAAAAGGTTGAACTCATCGCGAGGGAAACAAGAATTGTTTATTTATAATTTTGACTTTTATTTTTTGATAATTTATATACATTATTCGTAAGGTGCAAAGTATATGGTAGGGACAGTCGAATCGACAGCAGCGTTCGCAGTGGACAAAGTAGGCATTAAAAATGGATTTTGTTGTGAATAAATTAATAAAAGAATTTAAATATCTCATGAACGGTTGGAATTACGAAAATTTTTCGTTCCTGCTAATTTGTAGAGAACAGTTTTCTCCGTAGAATGGTGAATAATTAATTTTCCTAAGGTTATTAGTTTTTGAGTTTTATTAACAAAAATTTAAATTGAATTACATTTAATTTTTAATTATTACGCCATTATATCAAAAACTATTGAGTTTTGGAAAATTTTGAACGAATACAAATTTGTTAATCATAGTTTTTTCTTGCCAACAAAGCAATTCCTATACTTTAATCTTTAACCATTCACAAGTAATAGGGATAAATCTTCACGGCATACGATAGCCTGAATATGACAAAATCGCTAAGCAAAATACGGTTTGTTTTTCTCGGTCTTTTGAGGTTTTGACAGTTAACCGTACTTATTCTATACGAAAAATGGGGCATGCTACTTGTTGCGCTGTGAAATGCAAAAATACAGGCAAAAATAGTAGTTGCAAATTTTATACATTTCCAACTGCCAGTTGGAAATTAGAAAAAAGAGCGAAATGGATAGAAGCAGTTAAAACAAAAAAGTAAGTAATGTACAACCTAACTTTACCTTTTCTTATAATTAAAATAATATTTTTATAGTCTTGAAGGATCACCGTGGATTCCAAAACCAAATGATTGCATTTGTAGCGATCATTTTATTGGAGGTAAAAAATCAGAAGAGGAGGCAAGTCCGCGCATTTTGTAAATTCTTTCACTTCTCTGACATGATTTGCCCTTACCAGTTGTTTTCCTTTGTAAAAAGTTTTAGGTTGAAACAATATCTCATGAGATATTGCCTCAAATCCTGTTTGAATAATGATGTTCATTGGCAGAATAATTTATTAAAACATATTAATAGTTTAAATTTTTAAACTAACCTTTTTTTGACAGTTAACCTAATACTATTCTTATGTTCTTCTTTATTTTTGGCCTTTATCTATTTAGCATTATTTTATTGAAAATAAAATGCATTTTATACTCACTAAAATTACTTATACTTACTTTTTTTAAATGCGATATGTAATATTTACTATTTATTTAATATTTATCACGTATTACACTTATATTTCACAGCGATTTTCTTTTTATTTTGTATTTATAAAATTTTTAGATGTAATTCATCATTGATAAGGCCAGCTTTAATGCGGTCACAAGATGTCGCTTCCTTCGCGCACCCGGCGAATACAAAATTATACTTTTTATTTACACCAAATCGGTAGTAGTTTAAGAATCACTAATAATACTAACAAAACATTAAATTTAAACTTAGATGCTAATCAAATTAATGACTATTTCCTTAGAGTCACAGGAGATCGTAAAATACCAGATAATCAATTATTGTAGTTCTACAAAAATAATTTTAAAAATCAGTTCACAGATAGTTTTAAATTTAGCACATTCTCTGAACAACTTATTTCTATTATCCTTAAAATTCATACCGAAGCTACAGGAGTTGATAATATAAACATAACCATTTTAAGACTTATGTGCCCATTTCTCGTTGTCCACGTAACACATGTAATAAATTATTGCTTGTCTCACTCCACTTTTCCTATTCAGTGGAAAGGTCTGGTGCTTCAAGTATGTAGCTCTCCATCAAATTTAAATGACCTTCGCCCTATTCTTCCAACACTATCAAAAATATTGGAGGTCATAGAAATCCAACTAAAAAATCATATAGAAGTGTATAATATACTTCCAAGTGCTCAATCAGGATTTAGACCCAGCTATAGCTGTGGCACAGCACTGCTTAATATTTCTGATGACTTCTTTAGAGAACTGGATAAAAAGAAGTCTGACATTTTAATACTACTAGACTATAGCAAAGCGTTCGACACTTTAAATCTCGAACTTTTATTACCTATTCTTCATTTTATCGGCATATGATGCCAAGCTATTACGTTTTTTAGGTCCTACTTATGTGACAGATATCAAAAAGTAATATTTAATGGAGTTACCTCCAACCTCGGTCCAATTAACAGAGGTGTCACTCAAGGATCGATTCTGGGACCGTTATTCTACACTCTTTATACCTGCCATTTACCGTCTATATTAAAATTCATGAGCATACATATGACACGCAATTGTATTATTTTTTCGACCCAGGTATAAGTCATCAAATTAGTAATGAAATCAACGATGAAATTATCGCATTAGTTGAGTTTTCCAATAAACACGATTTAGTCTTGAATGCCTCGAAATCTTCGGTTATTCTTTTTGGTTCATTAAAATCAAATGAAATTAATATTAAACTGAACAATAACCAACTGGCTATATCGGAGAAATCGAGAAACTTAGGATTAATCATCGATAAAGATTTGAGCGTTACTGACCATGTGTCTCATATTTTACAGAAAGCTTATACTAAACTGAGAACTTTCTACGCTCATAGACATATGCTTAGTAGAGATCTGAAGACTCAACTGTGTGATATTCTTGTTCTTTCCCATGCCTCTCACAGCGAGATGAGTTCAGACTACAAAAACTACAAAACTCCTGTCTGAGACTAATTTTTGGTATTAGGAAATTTGAACGGACATCTCACACATTAATTATTACTAAATGGCTAAATATGAAAAACGGAAGGAAACTAGATGGCCTCTGCCTTTTGCATGAAATTCTAATCAGTCAAAAACCAACGTATCTCTTTGATAAATTAAGGTTCAGGGTAAACATACACAACCGCAACCTTAGACATGGATACATAATAGAAATCCCACAGCATCGAACAGCCAAGTTTCAAAACTCATTTTCATACTATCTAGTAAAATTTTACAATGACTTGCCCGTACACTTCAAAAATATGTCTTTTCGAAATTTTAAAAAGCACGTCAAAGAACTTTTATTTTCACACCAATGCCACAATTCTTAATAAATTATCGTAAATCAATATAATAATGTTAATCAATAATTGTTATTTCCCCTTTGTTTCAAAAAATCACCAGTTTCATAGATTTGTTCTTAAACTACTATAATTAATGTATGTTATGTAATGTCATCAGCATGCAATTATTATTTTCAATCTATTTCTAAAAACCACTAGTTTCGCAGATTTGTTTTTATTTTCATAATTGTTAATGAATTTTTTTTGTTTCTCTTGTTTTTTGTCGCCTTTTTCTTATTAGCTTTAATTACTTTCTTGAGGTTCAAGAGGTAGAACAGTTTATAATTGATCTTGCACCTTTTCACCAAACTGTTATTTTCAGGATTACTTGTAATTACTGGTGAATAAAGTTTATTATTATTATAAGTACATTTTTATTTATTGATGGGATAGGTACAATCATTAGGGATAGTATTATTATTAACATTTAAAAGATCCCACATTACTATAAAAAGGTCAATAGTGGCGCATGAGGATCAACCCTCGTAATATAGTTTCCATTATGAAAGATTATTTTAACCTTTTTTGATGATTGGCCGGTTCAATCGTTTTTAACGATTAATGGCGTAAATGAACCACAACTTAAATAAAAGTCGTTTAAAGGGAGGAAGTACGAATTATATATTTCAACAATTTCCTCTAAGACTATCCTAATCAATCTTCTATCGAAATGTTAAGTTTACGCTTCGTAGCTATAAAGGTTCTAGGCGAGGTCACGGTGCATTTATTCGGTTTGTTAATAATGGTAATAACGAGGTTTTTTTCCTGAAATTAAATGTTGCGAGTGTTGTATAAAGTAATAATTGAAATATCTGTGACTATAGGTTTCGGAAAAAAAGAAGGAAAACAAAATTATTTATATTAATCATTTGATTTCTAGTTCTGCATAAAATATTTATTAAAATGAGCCCTATCTGGTAGGCTACGATCTTTTAAAAGATCTAGCAAAGTAGCTTTATAATTTTCAATATATATATATATATATATATATATATATATATATATATATATATATATATATATATATATATATATATATATATATATATATATACATTTCAGTTAATTAAATTAAACAGCTTTAAAGCGATTTTATATTGTTGCTTTGAATTACCTTAAACACTTTGGTTATTTGCGTACAAATATATCTTAAGTATTTCTACTACAAAAAATAATTATACAGGTATTATTGTAGGATAATGCCACACCAACAGCAGTTTTCTTCCGATTAAAACCTATGTTTAAATACGAACAACTCTCCGAATTTAAATACTAAAGACGGTCCTGTCAAATACCAAAAATTCACTTTGTCAATTATGACTACATTTTAAAAATGTAACGTAGAGGTCTAACAAAGTTTCAAGGGCAAAATATTACTCAAAGCGAAAACAGTTGAGTAAACAATCGAATGTGGTTCGAGTCTTAAAAAACACAAATAACGATAGTATCCGTCTTTGTGATATAATAGTGCACCACGCTTTTACGTTGCAACGAGATAATTCTTACCGTTGAAAAGTTCTAGCCAATCAAATTTGAATCCAACCAAGTACAAGCCAAGCCGTTGACTTCATAATACAAATAAAGTGATACGGAAGCGTCATTTGGATTTCATATCACATCCCCAACTAGCCATTGATAAAAGTGTATTTGTTGTGAAGCCATCACGCCATCTCTAAATCGGAGTGAGAGGACCGATTATCTTCGTAAAACATTTCTGCCAGCGCCTCATCATCATCTACTAAATGTATAGTCCAGGAGACAGTGACGATTTTCCGTATTTATTTTCCCAGTCAGCAAACATGGATAGAGAATTGTAGGGTTAGCAATTCTAAGCGAAATTCATATATATTTAGAGGAAGGGGTCCGATGGGCTGAGGCCGAAAATGCGTCAGAAACCGGGCCCCTTTTTTCCAGTGATAAAAATAGTTCTATAGTAGTAAAAGGTATACTGAAATTAAGTAAAAAATAGGCTGATTAATCTGTGAGTATGGATAATATATTTGGCAAGTGCATAAAATACATTTCCAACGAGTTATGTACACAATTTTTCCTACGACCACAACTATTTAAAGAATATTCCAGGTATTTTGTATATTAAAGTGTACAATGTAGCACCCCACCAGTTGTTTTATTTATAAAAATAAAACATAATAATTGAAGAAAATAAGGAGATAAATTACATTCCCTTTTACACTTTTATATAATAATTATTTTATTTAGAATTTACGAAACACTTATTGCTGTTTAGTTTTAGAATTTCTTTACAGTTTTGACAAAAGCCTACTCTACATTAATTATAATTATTCTTAGTTTCGTTTTGTCACATCATTTATTTAGATTTAATTAGGACTATGGGCCATGTGGCCTTCCCCACCTCGACTTTTTCAGATCCATTGTGGATATCCTTTAATCATTGATTAGAGTACCTTGTCTAATTCGGTCTTTTGTAGTAGACTCCATAGACTGGGAAGTAGTTCTCCGGTATAGCTAGTTGCCCTTGGTTTTTCTTCTCCAAGTGTAAGGAATCTCAGTCTTACTAGACCTTCGCAGTAGCACAATACGTGTTCTGCCGTTTCCTCTTCTTCTTGACAGAATCGGCACAAGGCCTCTTCTGTCAGACCGATATTGAACATATGTTTGAAAAGCCTACAATGCCCTGTTAATAGACCTACTAGTATTCTAGTATTTTTCCAATTAAGGCTTAGTAGATGCTCGGTGAGTTTAGACGATGGTCCTTTTAAGAACTTTTTGGCCTGTCTCTGTCCTGGTGAGTTTTCCACCACTCCTGAGATTTTTTAAACATCCACTGCTTTGTGCATGTTCTGATAGTTGTTTTTGTTACTCCACAGAAGGGTTCTGGGCCACATCATTTATACTTTATACTAGAGGTGTGAGTAAAAGACTGTATATTTAAAAGGAACGCCAATATCGTTGGGTGCGCTTGGTAGAAATGGTCCTCTAATGCTGCTAAAAACATAGCTAAATTTTCATGAAAACACTGTACTTTTGACATACTCCGACGCATTATTGATGTAATCTCATGATTTTACAGTACTAGTTTTTACAATTTTGAGTGTGATTTTAAGGTTATCACGGTTATTCCTTTTGTTTGGTTCTGATCTTTCGCGTTTTTAGAGTATCTGTCTCTTATAGTTATAGTTTTTAATTTAATTGTGTTGTCTATTTATATTTGATTACTGCTTTTTGATTAGTGCTTTGTTCTTTTTGTGTTAAAATAAGCTTCATAACCATTAAGTACTTACCTGCTTCTGGTTGATATCTATCTAATCGTCACTGGGTTCTTGCAACAATGGGAAAAAGAGTATGGTATTGTGGTGTAAAAGCCAGACGCCTCCATTTTTCAGGTAAGCATGACTAATTTTTTACCTAAAAGGATAGTAATACGTCCTGGGTCGGGGTGCGACTGTTGAGTTTTCCTCCCAAACGAATGTTTTATATCTTTGGTCGTTTTCCCATAAAGCTCCGTCCCGTTGAGCGTGAGCCACCCTGTATATCTATGTTTCATATCGTATTCAGTTTACATCATATCAAGCATCACATTATTGCGTAATGAATAGAAGCTGGAATGTAGTTTTCGTGTTTTTTCCCTATGCATTGGAAACAAATTTTAAGCTGTCCATGTAATTACAACACAGTGTATACCATTCATATTTACATGACAACTGAATAAAAATTGTATTTTTTTTTTGTTGAAATTAACTTCGTTTTATTCTACACTAACCGTTTACGAAGATAAGAAAAATATTCAAGATCGAGTATCCCTTCAAATACAGGGTGTCCCAAAATTCCATGTACATAGAGCTACTGTATGTTAGGGAGATCAAAATAAGTCGATTAGGCCAAAATTACCTATATCACAAAGTGCTTCGTTTGCCTGTGAGAAAGCTTCAAAGTTGAAACAAAATTTTAAATTTTTTTAATAACTCAAAAACGTTTCGTTCGAAACGCTTCGTTCGAAACGCTTCGTTCGAAACGATTCGTTCGATTTTTATAAAATTTGGTATCTATTTTAATTAAAGAGCCATTGTTCAAAGCAAACATTACACCAACTGAAAGCAGGAAGGGTAAAAACCAAACTAATCCTACAATAAATGACATCTCATTTTTTTTTTGAGGGCCGCACCTGTTCACTTAATTTTTTTATGGAGAGCTGTATTCATTTGTAGCATTTTTGTCTGTTCAAAAGACATGTATCTCTCATTGTAAAACATTTTTTATAAACTGATGGTTAGTGACTTAAAATTTTCAAGAAAACTAAGTTGGCTTGATAATTTTGACAGATATGGTGTAGAACTGTAAAAATTGTGGATACTACCCATTTTACGTATTGTATTTTTTTGTTTTGCTTCAATCCAGTCATGACGCTTTTATTCATCATTTGTCTGAAATGTAATTTTAAATATTCTGCAAGTCTACAGGCTTTTTAGGAGTTGTTACGTGCCTAAGTTCTAGCTGCATTTCTAACTGGTGAGTTTTGAAGTATGGGCCTTTTAATTCTATTGGTAGCTTTCCAGGGTGAATATTCAATGCTTTTGTTATTATATAGTTCACTTACCAATTGACTCTTGTTTTCTATAATTTATTTCGGGTAATTATTTCCTATCTTTGAGTGATTTCTGGTGTATTTTTCCATGCTACTAGTTGAATAATAATTTAAGCTGTCATTATCTAGCTGCTCTTTAGTTCTCAGTGGTACCGGAAGATTGATTTTTTCATTTTATTTTGAAGCATTTCCTTTTTTTTGTTTAATGATTAATCTAAAAGATATATAGAGGAATTATCAGAGTTCATATTCCAAGTATGTAGTTCTTTGACATATTTGACTATAAAGGAGTCTATAAAACCAAAAATTATCCAGGATCTGTTGGCCAATGGTTTTAAATTTGATGTATATTTCAAAATGAAACTGAGGCGTCCATACAGCGTTTCGAAAAAAATATTGCTTGTCTTTTCAAAAACGGACCATGTTGTAACTGTTGCAATAGAGTAGAGGATAAATACAGTTAATGCTGACTGATATGCTTCAATTTATTTTCCAGAAGTTATCGTTGAAACCAGAAGCAACTATGTAAAGCGATGACAATGCAATTGCAGATACAGCAAGACGAAATGTCGAGTTTTTGACCAGTAACAATATACAATTAATGACTCATTGTCCATATTCGCCTGATTTATAGCCTAATAACTTTTTCATGTTCCGCCAAATCAAAAATAAAATGCATGGCGAGCTTTTTTAATCGCCTAAAGAGGCCTTTAAAGCAACTAAATCACTTGTTTCGGAAGTACATTGTTCATAGTAGAAAAAGTGTTAAAGATTGGTTTCATGGGACGCAAAAATGTATAGTTTTTAAGGGATAATATTCTGAAAAATAATAAAGCGATTTAGATAACCTAGCTTGTGTTTTGTTTTACATTTTCCGTGAACTTTAGCCATGCTTCTAGTAGTTCAGAGCACGATTATTAATAGATTAAGAAGGTCTAACATTTCCATGTCAATTACAATTTGGAAATATTTACAAAAATTACGTCCTGTAATATTATGATAGATGTTAAACACACATACCACAAATACGCAATTCTTCAATCAAAACGCCTCTTTAAATCATCATTATAACACTAACTAAATATAATTAAACAACTGAGAATTTGTAACATCTTGGCGGATATTCAGAATATATTCGGTTTTTAAGTAAACAACTTCAAAAACTGAAAGCACTCATAATAATTTTCTCTACAAACAAAATTGTAAAGCGCGAAGTGTTTGTAGAAAGAAACGGAAGCCGATTTCATTACTTGTTAGTAAACTGTTAAAGCTAACAGAACAGAGGCGGAACGATAGGAGTACCCCTTCATGTTCGTGTCCTCCTAATGTTCAAACCAGAGGGTTGGTAAAGGATACAGGTTTATCATCATGCTAACTAAATGGGTAATAAGTTTATGTCAAACTACCAGTGAGGATAGGAACAGTTATGTACTTATACAGTTTAAGCCCATCAATTGAATATTAAAAATTTGTAATGTAGAAATTAATTTTAATCCGGAAAAAACAATGTAACCGACTCTACAAAAAAAAAAAAAAAAAAAAAAAAAAAAAAAAAATGACATTTTGCAAAACAACGGACGGCAATGTAAGGTAAAGTCACAGTTTAAAGAATCTATAAACTGTGGTAAAGTGGACAGAATGTAAGGAACGAACTAAATTTTTCTTCGAAATTTCTATCGAAACCTAAAATAAATAGGCATAAATAACACAATTCCCTGTCAATATGCTATCTAAACACTTTGCCACTAAAATGTAAACATGAAAATGTGGGAAAACAAAAGCGTTTAATTGTCGTAGTTTAAGAATTAAAGTTACAGATAAGAACGTAAGATGTCCAATACATACAGTGTAGCACATGAAGATTTTCACTCAATCCACAAAAACCTCAATTTATCGTTTTTGGGCATCCACACTCTCGAACTTTTCTAAATATAAATATAAACCTTCTGGTAGTCAGGCTCGTCAAAAAAGCTAACGTGGAGACTAAATCACACCCTCAATTGGTCATCTAATGTACAACGTACCCTCGATAGGATGAGTCGACGAGCCGGACTCCTTGTAGCTTTATGTGGTCGTTTTGGCCGTTGCAACTTAGAAACCCTCATCCATACCTATAATGCTTAAATCCATCCCGTTGGTGAGTAGACAGTAGTAGCATACGACACTCTTTCCCCGCTTCTATCCCACAAATACACAAATATCGAAAACACCAACAAAATTCCCTCAGCTCGTTTCTAACTTCTCTAACACGTCTCTCGAACTCTAAATAGCTTTAAACTCCTTGGCAACTAAACCCATGACCTCTTTCCCGAAAACCCAAAAGAAAACTACCTCGATCAAACTTTTGACTTCTCAGTGACTCCCAGCCACTAGACCTCCCACTAGCTGCAGATATCCAGAACCTACTGGAATCTGTACCTCTATCCATTAGATAGAACCCAACAATTGAACATTATCTTAAAAATCATAATTGTACAGAATCATGATTTACGTTTTCGTGATTTTCTTAAATAAAGAAATATAGAAATCCAAAATCACTTTGATGTTTTTCTATTTCTATAAAGTTGCACCTATTCTGGGTAACAGTGTAGAAAACGAAAAATATTAGACCAGTGGAGACTTTAATTTACAGATAATGAAAAGAAGACATTAAATAAGAATCACAAAGAATGGGAACATAAAATAATAAAAAAAATATGGAAAATAGAAATAAAAAAATTAAAAATGGTGAAGTTCTCTTAGCATTTTTTATGAACTAAAAGGAAGAATAACCAGAATAAGTTTCTTGGATGAAGAAAAAAGTGCCCTTTTAAGCAAATTTTAGTTTTTTGAACAGTCACATAGGTTGTAATGCGAGTTAGTCATTGTACTCGTGGACATAGTATTGCGCTCTACTCATATCACGTCCACTGTCTATGGACTTATGTATCTGTATCGTGTGGAGGGTGGGTTATCCCCACGGCACTTAGACCTCATTAGGCCCATTGTGCACCTCCTAGCTCATGAGCCAGCCTACAGATTTAATGTAGTTGACAACGTCTTACATCGGCCGGTGTTAGCCGATACTCGCCGAACACAAATCTTCTAATAAATGAGAGCGTCGAGAAATCGTAAAGGATATGCTCGATGGTCTCATCTTCGTGTTCGAACCCTCTGTAGAGTGTGGATTCTGACAGCCCCATGAAATGGAGATGCTTTCGTACTTGGCAATGACCAGTCAGAATGCCTGTGGCTAGGCGCAAATTCTGTCTAGTCATAGTCAAGTATTTGTTTGCTGCAGTGTTGTCAGGATAACTTAAGAGCTTCCTGGCAACTCTGCAGTTTCTTGTTTCATCCCATGTTTCCTTGAATTTCACAAGGGAATGTTCTTTGATTAGGTCTGTCACTACCGATTTTGCCAGGCCAATAGAAAGGCCAGGTACAAAAAGTATTTGGTTGGCTGCTCTCTTGGCTAGTGAATCAGCAAGACGGTTACCTTTCGATGTGGCGTGACCTTTGATCCATCTTAAGGTGACCACATTGTTGATGGATACTTCGGGCAAAGCTTCGCAACATTCTAGTACTAACCCTAAGTAAATTTGTGGTCTGTTCATGGTGAGTAGTGCTTTGCTGCTATCTGTATAGATGAGCATGTTCCTTCCAGTGACATTGTTTCTGGTTATTTCTTTTGTTGCCATGAGAATCCCCGTTAGCTCTGTTTGAACTACACTGGCACTATTGCTCACAGCCCATTTTATGTTTAGTTTTAAGAATCTAGAGTATATTCCACATCCTGAGCCTTGTTTTGTTTTAGAACTGTCGATGTAGATAAGAATCGTACCTGTCACTTCCGGCTCTTCTATTTGTTCTATTCTAACTTTATATGGCTTATCGAGCGCCTCCTGCCAAAAGCGACGTCTCGCCTCACCAGATCCTAGATAAGGTTCTATTCCAACCGTGCGGAGGCGTGTCACTGTCGTCAGAGCAACCTCTTTGATGTAAATATCAAGGAAAGTGAGACTAAGAATGACTTCCATGGCTCTGGTCGGTATTGTTTTCATGGCTCCTGTTATGTTGAGACATGCTGTTTTTTGAATTTGTTCTAGTTTACGGATAGCTATTAATTTTTGGGTTTTCGGTACCCAGACAACAGCACAGGTCTTATGATAGCCGTGTTAAGTCCATGCGACGACTCTGGGGAGAAACCTCAGGTGCGCCCCACGGTTCGGAGGCATTGTTCATAAGCAATGTATGCTATTTTAACTCTGTTTTCTAAATGCGAGTTCCATGTTAACTTGCTGTCAAAAGTGAGACCTAGGTACTTCACCTCTGTTGCAAAGTTTAGTTTTGTGTTTAGGAGTTCTGGAGGTTTTAATTCCATTTTCATCATTTTTCTTGTGAAAAGGACCATTTCTGTCTTCTTAGGATTGATAGACAGTGAATGGTCCTTGTACCACTGTTTTATAATTTTTAGAGCTACTTGCATTCTTTCGCAGAGTATGTTCTCAAAATTCCCTGTTTGCAGAATGACCAGTTCATCTGCATATGCTATTGTGTAGTGACTCTCATTATTGAGGCGGCTGATGAAGGTGTCAAGGACCATATTCAACAGTAGAGGTAATAATACCCCTCCCTGTGGACATGCCCTCGCAACCAAACCTCTTATATTTACATCTTCTATGGACTTAGTACAATATGCATTTTTTTTTAAATGTGTTAGGTATATCACAAACATGTTTTACTACTTTATCAAAAAATGTAGTAGGGGTATGATGGAGTCAGATAAGCATAGAAAAGTCCCTGGAAATAAAATTTCAAGTGGGTTAAAAGATACAACGAGAAATCATATTTTAAAATTCTCATCCGTTGAATCCTTTTATAACACAGAAAGTTCATTCAAAAGGTACCTTGATAATAGTTTAAGTGAAACCAAAATGTACAAGAGATGCTAGACCAAAAAATACCAGAGATTGATATTCCTAAAATATGATTTTACGTGAAATATTCAAAAATCCATTTAACTCTGGTCAACGAGACATGTGAACAATATGACAAATATATGATAAAATTGAAAAAAAAATCAACAGTTGACGAGAGAATTACTATACAAAAAGAGTATGATGGAACTTTAAGTTATGTCAGTAAAAGATACGCTTTAAAAGCACAGGACAAGTTAAATGCAAAAGAAAAGAAAAAAAGAAATGATGCCCGCTTTGACAAATGTTAAAAGTTTTTACCCCTTAAAATTATGGACATTTAACTAAACCTCATACATGTTGCATGTGGGATGAAAGCGTAGCCCTAGAAGACAAGGACATGAATTGCCACATGTTAACTAAAAGAGCTGTTGACGATTATGTGGATGAACTTACATTATGGTCGGACAACTGTCTAAGATCTTATACTATGTCCGGATTAATAAAAAAAAAATCCCGAGGTACAAGGTCCTACCAAGTCCACTAAAACACCATCCTAATTTATTTTTTAATTGCTAGTCATAATTAAACTTCAGGTATTTTAACTATAAACTTATAAATCTGTAATTAATACTCTTAAAACGATAAGCAAAGAAACGCAGATTTTTCATTTTCTTTTGTGTTAAATACTACTCGTGTGACTTAGTACACTTTACTTCTGAGGTAACAGCATTATAAAGGAAAAAAAATGTGAAATGATGTGAGAACAAGACCATCTCACTCTATTAAACTGCAGCAATTAATAAAAAAAGGCTCTAAATGTAGGATATTGTTAAATAAAAGCTTGTAAACAGTTATCTATGCAAGTTATACAGGGTGTCTGTAAAAGGTCTTTACAAAAACATACCACATATTCCTTAGACCAAAATAAGTCGATTTAGGTTAAATTACCTTAGTTCAAAGTTGCTTCGTTTGGGCTCCAGAGGGCCTTGAAGTTACAATTTTTAAATCGTTTTTGCCATATAAATTTAAAACTGCATATGCGATTTTGCTGTAATTTGGTATATTGGTAGAGTTTTATGTGGCAAAAAAAATGGTATTAAAATTTTGTTCGATAATAATACATAGGCGTAGAACTTGATTTTTTAAATAATTGCACCTTTAAAAATTCTACGCCAATGGAAGAAAAGGAGTTTGAGTATGAAATTTAGATTGCGCAACTCATTTACTTTAAAAAAAGGTACCCTTGATAAGACTCGATTACTCTCATGGTTTTGACGAAATTTGCATTTTAGTAATTTTAGAACATAAACAATAATTATTAAAATACAAACTTTGTCAAAACCATGAGAGTAAATCGAGTGTTATCAAGGGTACTTTTTTGTAGTAAATGAGTACCCAATCCAAATTTCATACTCAAACCCCTTTTCTGCCATTGGCGTAGAATTTTTAAAGGTGCAATTATTTAAAAAATCAAGTTCTACGCCTATGTATTATTATCGGACAAAATTTTATACGATGAAAAACATAAAAATGTACTTTTTTCTTATCTTCTTCAACACCTCTAATCGAGACTTTTAACAAAAATACTCGATTCTTGCCATGTACGATTTTTTGAGGTATACAAAAACATTTATTGTTGGTTTCCATAGTTTCATCTAAATAAAAATATTGTCGTTTTAACACCTAATCTCTTGTTAACGATTGAAAGTGTTCTATCTGACTCAATAATTAAAAAAACAAATGCGTGGTTTATTAATATGGCTGTACAATATACCAATGCAGAATATACCGATATGTTGCTGACATTAGGATTTTGTGAAGGAAATGCTCGAGAGAGTGTCAGGGTGTACTCTGAAAGGTTTCCAAATCGTCGTGTACCTAGCCACCCAACTTTTGCTGCTGTTGAGAGACGTCTTCGGGAGACCGGTTCCTTTGCTCACAACACTGTTGATAATGGAAGAGAACGTTTTGTAAGGATTCCTGAAGTTGAAGAAGACATTTTAGAACGTGTTGAAGAAGATTCAGAATTAAGCACCAGACGAATTGGAAGGGAACTAGGAGTAAGTAAAGATGTTCGTAAAGTGCTTGGAGAACAATTGCTATATCCATATCATAAGAAGACAGTACAAGAATTATTAGTCCATGATCCTCAAATTCGTTTGGGTTTTTGTCGATTTGTTAATATGCAAAGAGAAAGAGATCCAAACTTTGTCAAGAAGGTTCTCTTTACCGATGAAGCGGGTTTTACAAGAAGAGGTATAACTAATACCCATAATGAACATGTTTATGCCGTTGAAAATGAACAATATTCACACAAATGGATAGGCAGAGGTAATGACGCACATGTAAACTGGCCACCACGTTCCTCAGACCTAACACCGATGGATTACTTTTTATGGGGACATCTGAAATCCACAGTTTACAGGGAACCTGTAGAAAATGAGGAACAACTCTGGCAACGTATTCAAGGTGCAATAAACAATCTTAGAGGTGATGAAGAAGTTATGAAAAGGATACATTTTAATTTTCTTCGACGTATAAATCTTTGTATGCGTGAAAACGGTGAACATTTTGAACAATTTTTGTAAAATCTCTATTTTGATTATGTTGTAAATAAATATTTTTGTGAAACCTATACACTCTAAATTATTAAAACAGAAATTTAGCGAAAACCATGAGAGTAATCGAGTCTTATAAAGAGTACCTTTTTTAAAGTAAATGAGTTGCGCAATCTAAATTTCATACTCAAACTCCTTTTCTTCCATTGGCGTAGAATTTTGAAAGGTGCAATTATTTAAAAAATCAAGTTCTACGCCTATGTATTATTATCTGACAAAATTTTAATACCATTTTTTTGCCACATAAAACTCTACCAATATATCAAATTTCAGCAAAATCGCATATGCCGTTTTAAATTTATATGGGAAAAACGATTTAAAAATTGTAACTTCAAGGCCCTCTGGAGCCCAAACGAAGCAACTTTGTACTAAGGTAATTTTACTTAAATCGACTTATTTTGGCCTAAGGAATATGTGGTATGTTTTTGTAAAGACCTTTTACAGACACCCTGTATATATGCTAATGTCCCTAGAGAGAAATTTAGCGAAAACCATGAGAGTAATCAAGTCTTATAAAGAGTACCTTTTTTAAAGTAAATGAGTTGCGCAATCTAAATTTCATACTCAAACTCCTTTTCTTCCATTGGCGTAGAATTTTTAAAGGTGCAATTATTTAAAAAATCAAGTTCTACGCCTATGTATTATTATCTGACAAAATTTTAATACCATTTTTTTTGCCACATAAAACTCTACCAATATATCAAATTTCAGAAAAATCGCATATGCCGTTTTAAATTTATATGGGAAAAACGATTTAAAAATTGTAACTTCAAGGCCCTCTGGAGCCCAAACGAAGCAACTTTGTACTAAGGTAATTTTACTTAAATCGACTTATTTTGGCCTAAGGAATATGTGGTATGTTTTTGTAAAGACCTTTTACAGACACCCTGTATATATGCTAACGTCCCTAGAGAGAAATTTAGCGAAAACCATGAGAGTAATCAAGTCTTATAAAGAGTACCTTTTTTAAAGTAAATGAGTTGCGCAATCTAAATTTCATACTCAAACTCCTTTTCTTCCATTGGCGTAGAATTTTTAAAGGTGCAATTATTTAAAAAATCAAGTTCTACGCCTATGTATTATTATCTGACAAAATTTTAATACCATTTTTTTTGCCACATAAAACTCTACCAATATATCAAATTTCAGCAAAATCGCATATGCCGTTTTAAATTTATATGGGAAAAACGATTTAAAAATTGTAACTTCAAGGCCCTCTGGAGCCCAAACGAAGCAACTTTGTACTAAGGTAATTTTACTTAAATCGACTTATTTTGGTCTAAGGAATATGTGGTATGTTTTTGTAAAGACCTTTTACAGACATCCTGTATATATGCTAACGTTCCTAGAGAGACATGATACAGTAAGAAGGTCTTTGACTCGAGGGATATGTATCGCGCGGTTGGCATTATTTTTTTTTCTTAATTGATAATGTTGACATTGTTAAAATTCATTCATTATATTATTTACCAGTATGTGATCTTTCAAATTTAGTAACCTAGTTCATTGCTGCTAGCTTTAAAAATAAATAAAAACAAAAGAAACTGTAACCTGGAGAATGATATTAGACCGTCGAGAAGTTTGCAAAGAGCCACTCATAATAGTTCCTTAGCCATGTTAATGTGACATGAAGGCTTCTCCAAAACATGAAATTGAAAAGAAATTTCAAGAGTATAAAACAATTTAGAGTTGGTCACATAGCGTTAGTTATATAAGCCCAAGATAACATATTTTCGTACTAGAACCGAAAAGAACTAACCAAAAGCAGTTGGTAAGCAATTATTATTTAATAAAAATTGAAAAATGCGCCGTACTTTAACCAGGTTTTACGAGTGGTAACTGAAAGAGTGTGAATAATTTAGACCCCAAACGGCAACAGTCGTCTTCTGGGTTACATCTAGTCTTTACCTGCTTAAAACCTAAGATAAGATAAGAACGGTGATAAGTCCGTCGGTATTGTATATATCTGTCTTAAAATATAGTTGACCAAAGAAAAACAAGTTTATTGCAGGGTTAATAAATATTCAAAATCGTGCTTGATGTAAGAATAAAAGAAGAAAACAATGGAAGTTTAATCGAATTTTTTTTTTATTACACTACACAACAGACAACCCTAGTTACAGGGTAGAAAAACTTACAAATTATAAATATACAACCGGTGAAACTTTACAGAAAAAAATGAAACGGAATACAAATTAGTACAAAATATACAAAGAACAACATGTTACAACAAGCACATACTGTTAAGCAGTTCTTATAAATGTTATGTTATGTTGGGAATGGGGTGTTAATACACTACGACCTAAAAGATCTATTGTCCCCCTTTTGTCCTATTTTCTCAAGTAATCGTAGGATTTATAGTTGCTTCAAGTTAGGTAAATCTCCCTCTTCTATTTGATATCCTCCTAGATATAGTGCCCTTGAATTCTGGAGTGCTACACATTCAGTTAGGATGTGAATGGAGGTTTCGTCCTCCTCCTCACAGAATCTGCACTCACTATCCTCTACTACTCTTAGTTTACTTAGGTGTCCTTTTAGTCGGCAATGCCCAGTAAGGATCCCTGTTACAATACGTAGCCTGCTCTTGCTCAGGCAGATGCAGGCTTCCAATCTTTTCTGGTTATATTCACCCAGAAGTATCTTGGCCTCTCTCAGCCCCAAGAGATTGTTCCAATTATCGGTTCTTCTACTGCCCAATTCTTTTTTAATATCTCCTAATATTATGTTTGAGCCCCTTTCCTTGCAAGACTATCTGCAATCTCGTTACCCCATACCCCGTTATGTCCCGGGACCCAAAAGAGAGTAACTCTATTTTTCTCGCCTAGCTCATTCAATTGTTCTAGGCATCTCCAGACCATTTCTGAGCTGATTACGTAAGAGCTCAGCGCTTTGATGGCTGCTTGACTATCGGACATGATAATAATCTCTTATCTATGATAGTTTCTCTCGATGTTAAACTGGATACACTTCTCGATGGCGTTAATTTCCGCCTGGAAGATGCTTGGGTATTTTCCCAAGCTTTTGAAGTACTTGGTTCTTGGCCCATACACTCCTATTCCAGTTCCTTCTATGGTTTTGGAACCGTATACCACTGAATAGCACGTCTTTCGGTTGCAAGCGCGATGGATTCTTGGCTCCATTCTTTCTTGCAGCCAAGCTCTGTGGTTTTGAAGTTTTTTACAAAACTGTATTACTTTAGCATTTCATCCTGGGACATGTCCCAGGTATCTTTAGTCCTGAAGCAGACTTTCGTCTGATTACTCCGTTCCTGGTCATTCTATATCGTGTCCATTTTGTCACATTCTCTATCAAATGTAGAGAGGTGAGGTTTAAGATCACCTCTATTGCGGCCGTAGAACAGGTTCTCATTGCACCAGTAATGCAAACATAGGCTAGTCTTTGTACTTTTGAGATATTAGCTCTCGTAGTAGCTAAACTAGTTCTGTTACTCCAGGCTATAGCCCCGTAAGTGCAGTATACATCCATCGCAGTATGTTTGGGTTACATCCCCATCGTTTGCCTGAAATGTTTCTGCATACCATTAGGGCTTTTGTGGCCTTATTTACTACTTCCTTCTCATGTGTGTTCCAGAGAAGTTTGTTGTCCAGGGTTAGGCCTAGATTTTTGACATCATTTTTCCATTCTATATCTATCCCGTCTAATTTAACGGTTTTTAGATTAAGTTTTTTTTTTTTTCCTTGAAAAGTCCCACTTCACGGCACCATCTTTTGGTATGTTCTAGTCCTCGTTGGACTATATCACACAGGATATTACTAAACTTGTCTCTAGCAAATATGACTATGTTGTCGGCAAAACCTTGACAGGGTATGCCGAGGTCAGTCAATCTGCATATAAGTTCGTCTACGGTTAGGCTCCACATTAGTGGGGATAGAACTCCTCCTTGTGTTGTGGACATCCTCTGGTTGTGCAGATGGAGATGGTGTCCTGCCCCATCTGTGTCTCTGCAGTTCTCGTAGATAACAGCTGAGCCATCCATCTGGATGTGATGTTATCTGCTCCCCTTATAAATGTTACTGAAGGAATTCTTCAGGAAAACAACAATTTTATTACAACAGTTGTATATTCTATACAAAGGAGAGTAGTTTTGTATATTAGTCTCGTATTTGGTAAATAGAAAGAGACATTTACATATTTCTAGGTAGAAGAAAGAAAATCATACCTAATACCTCGGAGCAATCAATATATCCACATATGGTTTTTATGAATAAAAACTAATCTAGCAACATTTAAATACATTAGGTCAAAAAAGCTTAAAAATCGCTTAAAGTAAAAAATGGGTTGAGTTGAGAAATTTTGAAATGAATTTAAAATTGGAACGACAAATTAAATATATAACTTGCATGAACAATCCCACTTGTGAATTGTATCACGCCACTGAAGCAGATTTTTTAAAATGATTTCCTGTTCGATGAAAACTCTTATCGGTAATAAAATGTATACTGCTGGGGTATGCGGGTTTTTATAATTCCAGGATACAGCCGTAATTAGTAAGATAACGACTGTAAAATATGTATAAAGTATGAGAATCGAAACCTAGATTAAAATGTACTACTTACACGAAGAGGAAAGCAGAACCCTATATTTTTAATGCCAGTTTTTATTCAAGCTAAAGTACTAAACAGAAATGGAGTACAATCGAGTATTAATTTAAAAACAATGAAGCTGTACAAATGAAATTATTTTATTAGATTTTTTTCAAAATATTCCACTTTATAATGAATACGCGTCTGCAATATGTCAAACCGCTTGTCATAACCAGCCAAGCAAGCCTTTTTCGATGTCATTAATTTCTTCATTAAAGCAACTACAACGCGGTGTATGGAGAAACATGTTTATAATGCCATTTATTCTTTCACAGACAAAACATCCTTCTCTACAGTGGTAACACATACACGTTGAATTATAGATTTACTATATTCAAAGGACGACTTTTTTTTAATTAAAAATTTCTACATGTAAAATTTTAAGTTATTTTCAAGAGAAAAGTGATTAATTGTTTATAAAAAAACAAGTTATGTTTAATTAAGAGTTCCTAAATTCTTATCACAAACTTATGACCAAGTTGTTCATTCAAAGATACAATCGCTGCCACATAATATCCAGGCATGAATTTTAATACAGGAACATGAATCCTTAAAGGGTTTAGTTTCGAAAATACAGGGTGTTAAAAGCAGTGGCGGCTTGTGGTAATTTAAAATGAGGGTTCAATTTTTTCCAATAATTTTAACATTTGGTAAAACTTTGTACAAGAGCCAATATCTCTCAAAACTTCTTTGGCATCGCCCGTTTTAATACAATTAAATTCCGAATTTTTTTATAAGATTCCTGAATCATGAAAAGGTTTCTTGATGCCATCACTTAGATGATCCATTACTAGAAATGGTACAAGCGCATTAACTACCGTTTTTATTTCATCTGAAACTCGTGACATTTTCGAAGAACTTGTCAATTTAAAAAAGCAAAAATTTGCCCAATTATTTTGGTTAGTTTTTAGAGGGGACAAACCTAAGAGCTCCCAGTGAATCCTGAAATATGCTTTTTATACTTCGTACAAACATTTGCTCTTGTAATGAAGCAATTCTTGATTAAATTGATTAATCGAAAAGAATCGAAAAGAATCGAAAAGAATCGAAAAGAATCGAAAAGAATCGAAAAGAATCGAAAAGAATCGAAAAGAATCGAAAAGAATCGAAAAGAATCGAAAAGATTTGAAAAGAATCGAAAAGAATCGAAAAGAATCGAAAAGAATCGAAAAGAATCGAAAAGAATCGAAAAGAATCGAAAAGAATCGAAAAGAATCGAAAAGAATCGAAAAGAATCGAAAAGAATCGAAAAGAATCGAAAAGAATCGAAAAGAATCGAAAAGAATCGAAAAGAATCGAAAAGAATCGAAAATAATCGAAAAGAATCGAAAAGAATCGGTAAATCTTAAAAAATCGATTAATTTTAAGTAATCAAATAGTCAAAAATAACTTATTATTTATTTTGGTGGCCCTAACGTTTTTAGCAATCCTTTTTGGCAACAAAATTATTTAAATAGGAATTTTATTTGAGTAATTGGGTTTTTTTTAATTTATAGAAATCTACTGAAATCTATCAAAAGAAAATTGTCTACTAAAACTATCGACTACGGTAGCGCAGGTGTCTATGGCATCGCATTCATTTGCGAGCCAATTTTCTGGTAAAACGAGACACGGTTTCAGATCCTACGGAAGACCATGTGAATTTATTTGCATGGTTCTCTATAGGATTTGATGGATGCCGTATTAGCAGAAATTTAATTTCTGTTGATATGACATCCAGATTATTAAAAATCACCATGCGTTACCGTTTTTGATGATGATGGGTGGGGTTTTCCTCACATGTAAGTCAAATGGCACCATCAATCGTCTTTAAGTCGCCCCGGAGCGCCACGGCAAATAATAATAATAGCCGTCCCTTTCCCCGGACAAGCTCAGCTTTTGGGGTTAAAATTCACTCTTAAGGGGGAATTAGGGAGAGTATTATTATGATTATTATTATTCAAAATAGTTAAAAACCTACCAAAAAAGCAGAAATCTACCAAATGTGGCAATATTGAACTCCCAGATCAAGCACAATAACTAATCGTTGGACCAATCGAAGTTAACTGTCGTGACGTAATCTACGTGCGATGCACAAAATGATGATACAAATAGCGTGGTTTCAAGCAGGCACACTGCTGTTTCACGGATCTATTAACCTGTCTTTTTAACATTTATTCTCAGACACCTCTCGCGTTCACTAGACATATGCGCTAGTTCAGTGTGATATTATTTTGGTTCCACTGACATTTAATTCTAACCAAACTTTTAACAAAAACATCAATAAATTTGACATATACGTTTTTACTGTTTTTATTTTATTTCAAAATATTGTTTACAGGTCATAAAAAATAGTTTAAAGGTATGTAATTGGTAACTAAACGATTGTATATTTGATACATGCTGGGGTCTATTCTGTAACAATTCCTTTATATTTAACGGCCTTTAAAAATATTGGCAGCCTATAAAAATGTGTTCGTATTCGTTAATTTACATCTGTAATTATTTAAACAGATTTCTTTAAGACAGTCCTCTAATGTATTTTAAAGATCCGTTTAAATAATGACAGAAGTAAAGAAGAAAATATTTTTAAAGGCCGTTAAATATAAAGGAATTGTTACAGAATAGACCCCAATGCCATAAATCAAAAGCGTATTTAAATATTTTTTCAAATTTGACCTACCAAGAGAATTTTACGATTTTTATTAAAATTTTTTGTAAAAAAATTAAATTTGTCACTCATCCCCTTTTCAAATTAACCCCTGGTAATGCTAACTTCACGGTAAATTTAACAATACCAATCAACAAAAATTAGCACAAATTACTTTTTTTCATATGGATAATTTGTCGTATTTTCGTCCTAAATTTGTTGTAAAAAAAATTGTCACTCATCTCCTTTTTGAAATAAACCAAAGATAATTTCAATTTTGATGGAAAGTTAGCACTACCAATGAATGAACATTTTTTATACAGTCTGTTCGCTATACTTACGCGGGTTTCGGATTAACAAAATTATGCAAATTAGTCATTGACAACCAGTTCCAATAAGCATCTTCCCAAGAAATTAGGTAAAATTGCCCCGGCGGGTCCTTTTTGCCCACAAATCTCTGTTTTCTACCTGTGTAAGTAAAGGGGTGCGTTAATCTTACTGGTATTTTGCCCACAGTAGCATTCAGGTACCTAAACCCGCAAATTACATCCGCCCACAAATAGGTACCTACCTGATTATTAATAATTCTAATAGGTACTTACTTTGGGTGTTTACTGTTTATATTTCAGTCAGTTTTTATACGTTGATGATTGTAATTCGAGTGTTTATAAACAATAATTATTTCTATAATGTCAGCTACATTGATTAAAAGCACACGCAGGAAAGATGTACTCCTTTTGGAGAATTTTACGTTTGCCAAAGATAGAGAAATGAAAAGTGGAGAAGTTTCTTGGAGATGCTCCCAAAGAAAAACAAATGCTTGTAATGCCACTGTATTTACAATTGGTCCTGAACTTTTAGTATCCAGAGGCAACCTAATTCATAGCCATGAAGCAAATGAACCGAAATTAAACAGGAAAATTATTTCTAATTCGTGTAAGCGAAAAGCAGTTGATGATATTTCGGAAAAACCTTCTAAAATTATCCGTAAAGTACTTGCTACTAATTTACCAGAGTCACTAACTACAATTGATGTGTCCTACATAAGAAAAACTATATACAACAGTCGTCGCAAAATACTACCAGGTCCATTACCTACAAATAAACAAGAAGTGCATGATGCAGTTGACTTATATTCTAATACATTTAAAACCAGTAAAGGTGAACATTTTCTTTTAATAAATAGCAGAGAAAATAATATTATTGTATTTACATGTGAGACAAATATTCGTACTTTGTGTAAAATGAACGTCTTGTATATGGATGGAACATTTTCGTATTGTACAAAGTTTTTCCTACAATTATTTACCATTCATGGGCTGTGTAATGGACACTATGTGCCCCTGGTATATTGTTTATTACCAAACAAATCTACCGATATATACAAACATTTGTTTTCGTTATTGCATTATAAAATTTTGGAAACTTACAGTATTGCTTTAAATCCATCTAAAGTGTTCGTTGATTTTGAAATAGCAATTCATAAGGCGTTAATTTATATGTGGCCTAATACTGTAATCAATGGCTGCCGATTTCATCTACATCAAGCGTGGTATCGTAAAATTCAGTCTCTGGGATTAATGACTGAATATACAACTAACAGTGATACCGGAAAATGGCTTAAAACATCATTTGGGTTGACATATTTAAACGCCGATGAAGTTGGAGACTGTATTGTGTTTGACTTAATGGCAAGTAAACCAGAAAATGCCGTTCTCGATAGGTATGCCGATTACCTATTAGAAACATATATTGAAGAAAATTCTACATTTCCTCCAAGTATATGGGCAGAAAAAACAGCTTCAATTACAAGAACTACAAATGCCTGTGAGTCGTTTCATTCAAGGTTTAATTCTTCATTCTACTGTACACATCCTTCTGTATATATTTTTATAGAAAAGCTTAAAGACTTTCAAATCGACACGTATGTCACAATACAAAGCTTAAGTATACCTAAGAAAATCAAAGACAAAAGTGTAAAACAAAAAATTCAGTGTTTAGAAAAATTTATACAGCGATTTGATCTACAGCAAATCAGCAGATTAGAGTATATAAAATTTGTATCACATTTATCCCTCCCAGTTGAAAAATATGTAAATAAAATATAAATATATAAAAAATATAATATAACTTATGTATACTTACTTTTTTATAATAATAAAAATTAGTGTTTAATATAATTTTTAGTTTAATTAGTAATGTGTTTTTACTTTTCGATAATATATAAAAAATAATAAATGAAAGATATATCTATTATGATTTATTCAGTTAGAAATAAATTTGGGCAAAATACCAACAGGATTAAGATGACCTTTTACTTGCTGTGGGCAAATTACCTATAGGATTAGCAGCTTTAAATATTTTGTGGGCAAATTACCTCCGCCCAATTGCCCTAATGGTCAGATTTAAATTAAAATAACATTACGGTAGATACTAAATTTGTTACAAATATTGCAGTTGAATTGATTCTTTGCAAGTGTTGACATTGTATGTATATTGTAAATTTAGTGGAAATTTTAAAAGTGCCTAGACGTGTGTTATATGTAGATAATCTAATTTGTAGTGTAGATAAGTATTTTGCAAATGAAAAAAAAATGGCGGTCCTTTGAAATCGGTAATTTCTGTACAACAACGCGTATGCGATGCTCTAGGAATTAGTGAAACCAAATTAAGAGGAGTATTACAAAATCACAATAGTGAGCTGCCGAAAGAAGATCACCGCAAAACTCGAGCATCATTGAAAACGAAAGATATTCCAGATGGAAAGAAATTTGAAATTCGTGATACCATTTATCGAATGAGGGCCAACAAGGAACATGTGACCTTAAATACAATTATCTCGGAATTAATAGATAGAAAATTTGACGACATTGGCAGAACAAGTCTATGGCAAGTGATACATAACTTGGGTTTCAAATTTCAAAAGGAGGATAACAGAAAGGCCCTCTGTGAAAGAAGTTATGTCGTGCACAAGAGAATTAACTTTCTAAGAAAATATTCTAAATTTAAAGAAGAAGGGGCGAATTTTATATATTTAGACGAAACATGGATATTTTCTAGGGGTGCAACCAAGAGAATATGGCAAGATGATAACGTAAAGTCCATCAAACATACCGATGGAGAAGGGAAGCGACACATAATTTTACATGCAGGAGGGAAATCGGGTTTTATAGAAGGTGCTGATTTAATATTTTCATTTAAATCAAAATCCAGTGACTATCACGATAATATGAACACAGAAATGTTTGTAAAATGGTTGCATGAAAACCTTCTCCCAGGTTTAAGTGAGCCCAGCGTAATTATTTTAGACAATGCACCTTACCATTCTGAAGTAATAAACAAAAGTCCAACGAATTCTTGGACTGTTGATAAAATTAAAGAATGGTTGACAAAGGAACATACACCATTTCCTCAATATATAATAAAATCATAATTATTACGCTTGGCAAATGTACACGCAAAACCAAAAACCTTTGATGTGGATCAGATTATGACAACCATATTGGGCCTAATGGTTATAGTGACGACGCAATTCGAGAAACTTGGCGAAAAGCACTTTCAATTACAACTCCAGAAGTGTGGCGGAACTGTATATCCAAGTGCGAGAAACTAATAGAAGATTGGTGGACTCGTGAAAATAAAATAAACGAAATAAGCCCAATCATAATAACAATCAATGGTGATGACAGTGATGATGATGACGATTATGATATTTTGGATGATAATGACTGATTTTCATTTTTGTTGACAATTTCAATTTTTTCATTTTTCATTTGAAATAAACTACATGGAACAAATTTTTATGTTAAAAAATATTTTATTTGAGCTAAATAACCCTCTTATTATACATAGACCATATTTTCTGTGTGAAGTGTAATATAAAATTATTATTAGGTTTATAATAGCCACATTTAGACTCCATTAATGAAGAAGTTTAATTCTGCTCTCAATTATACAAAAGATTCTCCATTATTATTTAATTAAAAAGTTGTACATTATTTTTCATTTCATTTAACCAGTTGATATTTCCGCAAAGAACAGGTCAAACTTTCGGGTACTTACCTGGAAATACTCATAAATTTTTTAATCCGAAACCCGCGTAATTATAGCGAACAGACTGTATGGATAATTTGTCGCATTTCCGTCTTAAATTTGATGTAGAAAACCAATTTTGTCGTTTATCCCCTTTTTTAAATAAACTCCAGTTAATGCTACCTTTGATGGAAAGCACTACCAATAATTAGTCCCTTTCTACGTAAATTTGTTGTGAAAAAATGTTTGTCGCTCGTCCCCTTTTTAAAATAAACCCCAGTTAATGCTAAAATAACCTGTAGTAGTACTCGTGGAACAAGCAAGTATTAATTTTTCCTACCCTGATGTTTGCAGGCAAATGCTACAAATAAAACGAAATAACATGAGAGAGTTCAACACTATACTTTTTCTACGGCTATATTATCTACTAATAATTAGTATTAAAAAGTAGGTGTAGTTTTCAGATACTAAAATAATATTTGATGTACGTAAAGTCAATTCTACCACCCGAAAATTTAAATTTGTCGTTGTGAAAAAAAAAGAAAGTAGCTTATACATTGTTATTCACTTTAAACTCCAGTTCAGTATTTTGTTTATAAATTATCGATTTTAAAAATGTCTTTTAACGTCATTAAATTGGACTTTTAGGGTATGTTACTTTCCCTTAAAGGTAAACTGCAATATTAAATAGGTCGTATTAGGGACTTTTTTATAATTTTTTTTTTTTTGTACAAATGTTCAAAATAGGCTTTATCTAAAATTTCATTACAACAAAAAATATTAAAAATCTCTTTTTAAAAATTCCAAACAATTCGAATAATGCTCTTATAAGTTGGCAATGATTTTTTAATAATACTTCAAAATTGATAAAAAATTAATGAAGAAATCATAGGAATAAATACCATTAAGAATGAGACACAAAACAATTGAAGATTTTCTGATTAAGCATAAGACGATTAAACGTAACATGCTTAGATAAAATATTACGGGTTTCAGAAATACAGGGTTTTAAAATTGAAATATTAAAAATTATTATTAATGGCTATAATTATTTCATTTCTCCATATAATTTGACTAAATTCAATAAACATTATTGGTGTCATAAGATACACCTATCAGCAAAACAATCAGTTAAATAAACTTTGTCAGTTACGTACGGCATGGATAATTAACACCTTCATTCCCTTTAAATTTTTCGCCACTCTCCAAAAACTTATTTTTACATTTTTTGATGTTTTCTAAATAAATCATGTACTCTTGTTTGGTTTTCGAGATATTCACACTCATAGGTGGATTTTCTGATTTAAGAAAATCAGTTCTTACAGTTTCAGTGAATTAAATAATGCAAATAAAATAACAGAAGTAAAAATAGCCGTACATAAATAAAATAATATCAAAACAATTAATTAATAAGCACAAACAAGTAAAACATCTATAAATACGCAAAAAAAAAGTTTAACCACTTCAATTTTACCAAAAATCCAAGATCACTACAAGACATCCAAAAATATTTGGTTATGTGTTGGTCTTTCGTTAAATTTTCTACTTTAATGCCCAAACTCTAGTAGAAATCCCATTGGAAAATACAATTTCCAATGCTCGCAAGCAGGGGAACATATTCCCATACTTCTTAGTGGAAAATATTCCACCGGTTATGTCTAGAATAAGAAAACTGAATTCCCAAGGGAAATAAAATTTTCCCATGAAAATAAAAGTCAAGAATTAGGTCTCAGGGGTTATTCTGAAAAGGGGATTAGCGACCAATTTTCATTTTATGACAAGAAAGCGTCTAATTCCCCAATATTCCAAAATACAAAATTCCAAAGTGGCAGTGCTAACTTCACGGACGTCATTATGACCCCAAGTGGTGCTTTAAATTTGAAGGAGGGAGAGGACTATTCCACTTGTACAAAAAGAACAAGAAAAATGGAAACAATACAGCTTTGAGCCATCAAAGCGATGAAGAGCCAATGAGGAGTTATAAGATTTTATAATGAAACATGTATCGGAAAAAGTGAAGTGGAGTCAAACGAAGAACTTCCAGAGTGTTAATATTATTTTTATTTAAAGTACATGTAAATATTTACAAGAGTAGGTATAGTAGCTTCATTGGTAGAATAGATTAAAATGTGAACTTATTATTTTAGAGAACATTTGTGTTTTGAGAGGAATATTTGTCGGACATTTGTGTTTTGGGAGGAATATTTGTCGGACATTTGTGTCTTTATTAGGTGGGTATTTTACTATTTTTTTTTTATTTCGATATAGATTAATTATATATTACACAGGTAAAGTAAATAAATACAATTTAAAACATAGGAACAATTGATAACGACCTTGTTAATGTTAGAAATTGTCAAATTATTGAAACAGATATTTATATCCCGTAATGACACATAATTGGCCACCGAGATCGTATGATTTAACGCCATGCGTCTTTTGGATTGTTTCTTGCGCAATTGCTCTATTCTGCTGGAACCACATGTCGTCTATCAATAGTCGGGATTTGCCCACATACTTCGATTTTCTCTTACTATACGGAGAATGGTCGCACTGCGCAGCTTTCTGAGTGCCTTTTAAAAGGAGATAGAAAACTCCGCCATTTTGAACACTTATTACGTGTTGCCTACATCTTGGCGCAATAGTTTTAGTGGTTATGTTATAATATTTACAAGATATTATTTACGAACCTACACTTTAGAAAACCATTAACAAATAATGAATATCTTGAAAAGCTTGCTTTACTTTGTGATTTTATGTTAAATCTTTCCATGTGTAAGTAACAGTAACTACTTTAATTATGTTCCTATTGTTGTATTCTAAATGCTTTTTATTTTTCAGGTCTCCTAGGAATTTCGAGCACTTAACTTAAACATTGTTTACAAACAAATTATTTTTAGCTAAACTCTTTTGTGAAAATGCTTATTGCTCTTATGTAAAAAGGTATGTGATCAATTATGAAACAATTCTTTGTAGAAGGCAAATACCAAGGAAATTGAAGCATTTACTTCAATAGATAGGAGCAGTATTAAAATCAAACGAAATAATATAAATAAACATGTAAGTAATATTGTTTACTTTTTGGAACATTTATATTATAATAATTGTTTTTATTTCAGGTTTACTACCTCTGACTACACACCTGAAAGTAGGGGTAGCCCACAGCCTCACTAAGAAAATAGCCTCCTCTGCTAAATAGTTTATCTGGAACAGTTAGAAAATGATAATTTTTTTATTTGGTACAGTAAACTGTGTAACAATTTCGGATAAATGGAAATTTCTGAGAAGCAAAAATACCACTGATCCAGGTACATTGATTTTGTACGTTAGACATACACAGGAATCATAAAAGTAACAAAAACGTCTTTTAGAGCCACAATATGTCATCCTTTTTACAATATTAAGTCGATGGACTAATAAAAGCATAGCTAGACCATCAATTGCTATAGAAGCAGAAAGTAGGGAGATATGCAAGAGTTTTGAAAATGTACACTGGCAATCAAATGTTAATACAATTAACAAACTTGTGCAATCTTTGAAAACGAGAATATTGGTGGAGGTGGTGGCAGTAACACCCATAGGGGTATTTTCTTGAATAGAAAATATTCAGCAATTTCTTACTGAGTAACAACTGAAAGAAGACTCATTTGTAGATAAACAATAAACAATCTGTTTTAGTTAAAAATTTACTAACTACATATAACTAATTAAAAAAATTTAACGTGTCTGTCTCAGATAAATTATAAGATAAAAACACAAACCAACTATCTTTTGCAGCTTGCCTGCAAGAGTATATTTCTCTGGTAATATCTTTTAGTTAGAGCTTCTTTAATCTCACATTTCTTTGCTTTTATTTTATAGTTTCGTACCATATTTACAGCTGAAAAAATGCAAAATATAATATTAGATTGTTTAGGATCAAAGATTTTTATTACATTACAAAAATGAAATGATTGTTTATGGGCATGGGACTGGCGAAAAATATCATAATATTAAGGTAAAATCATGTACACAGCTTTAGAAATAATTTATAACCACTCATCTCTATTTTAAGATGCACTCGCAATTACAACTTTACTTCAAATAAGTTTCTTGTATATTATTTAAAATAAATACCTAAATGTTTCTTCTTCATTTAAATTAAAATCTCAAAATATCAAGATGTAGGCTACCAGTTTAACACTGTGGAAAAATGTGTTGCCTAACATAGTAGTAATTGCATCAAAATGGCCGCGCCCTATGTTGGGCGTGTCGAACGTCTCTCTTGCACCGTATAGTAATCAAAGTATGCGGGATTTGGCCTTTTCGACATATGACATAATTGGAGCACAGCATACGTGATGTAAAATTAAGGAGGTCCTTTCGCCACCCCTTTCGCCACCAATGTTAAATAAAAAATATTAGATTATTTCTAATAGTTGAAGTCCTTATTTATCTAATAGTGAACTTTTAACTATACCTTACCGTGCAAATTTTTGAGAATTTTTTTTTTAAATGTGAGTATTTGTACAGTGTCTTACGAGAAAGTAAGACCTCAACAATTCTCGAATTATACTATTATTTATTGATTAGATGGAGTAGAAAAAAACTGAAAATAAGGTTTTTGAAATATTTAGGTTTTGTTTTTTACAATAAAATATATAGGTTACCGTGGAATTTATTGAGAAATTAATATTAAAAAATCACAAAAAAATTTCAACTAGGTTACTTGAAATTTTTTTTTAATATTAATTTCTCAATAAATTCCACGGTAACCTATATATTTTATTGTAAAAAACAAAACCTAAATATTTCAAAAATCTTATTTTTAGTTTTTTTCTACTCCATCTAATCAATAAATAATAGTATAATTCGAGAATTGTTGTTGAGGTCTAACTTCTCGTAAGACACTGTACAAATACTCACAATTAAAAAAAAAAATTCTCAAAAATTTGCACGGTAAGGTATAGTTAAAAGTTCACTATTAGATAAATAAGGACTTCAACTATTAGAAAAAAAAATAATTTTAGTCATAATCCAATATTTTTTATTTAACATTGGTGGCGAAAGGACCTCCTTAAGTGTCTCTTTTGACAAATTCCAAGAGTTTCAGCATCATTAAAATTCTCACTTATTTGTGGGACAAAGCTTAGGTTATTATTTTAACACATATTTATTGATAAAAAAACGAAAATTTACTTACTTTGTATTTAAATAAGTATTTTTATTTAAGTTAAAAATACCAGTTTTTAAGTTCCAGGTTGAATAAAGAAAGTACGTTTGGTATATTTTTCTTAATCCTCGTATCATTGAGATTCATTCAGCTCTTCTAACTTGTTTATAAAAAAAAAATACAACGTAAATGTTTTAACATAATAATATACAAACATGCAGTGTAGAAGTGTAGAGAGATAATGCATCAGAAAATCGTGATTTCTGTATAATAAAAATATTCAACATAGATTGTTAACAAGATAATAACGCACAAAAAAATAAGGAAAAATACATTTATCACTCAGGCATGAAATTGATATTTAATACTGATGGAGTCTCATAAGTAGCACTTTTTATGGTCGCCAAGAGATATACCGAGCCATAACGTTTTAGGTGCATAATTGATACTAAAAAATGATTGTGTTATGATATGGTACTACGAGTTTGATTTTTTAGACCGACTACTTATTTGTTGAGATTAAATGAAGCTACGACTATTTTTATATGTAAATTAAAACTATTATTATTATTAAAAACTTTACTATTCCAATTTGGATACGAGTTCAGTACCTACTAAACCTATTGTAAACAGTTGTAATAGTTCTGTTATTAATAATAATAAAAAAGCGTTTATTGTCTAAGAGAACAATTTATTTATGGGACAATTTAATTGACAAAATAAGGAACTCGGGTCTAA
This sequence comes from Psylliodes chrysocephalus, assembly GCA_927349885.1. Lineage (NCBI taxonomy): Eukaryota > Metazoa > Arthropoda > Insecta > Coleoptera > Chrysomelidae > Psylliodes > Psylliodes chrysocephalus. The sequence goes on from OV651813.1 coordinate 45,298,886, forward strand.
AACCTGGTAATTGACAATTTCAAACATTTAGAGAAAGTGACATTAGTTTTGAAAAATATTACATGATAATCATTTATTATTTCCAGAGGAAAGTTCATCAGGTATTTGCTTTTGATTTTATAAAAATCAACATTAAAAACAGTTGTATTGTGTAATTACCATATTTTAAATTTTAAAAAAGGCACATGCGACTAAAGAATAGCAAAAACAAAACAAAAACTGTTTAAAACTTTATTGAATAATTAATAATACAAAAGTAAAAAATATAGAACCGTTTGTTTTGTCGAAATCAACTAGACATTATTGTCTCTTGGCTGCAAGCCTTCATAAAATTAATGTTTTTGGAATCCACTGTAAGTATGAAATCCGGGGCGGTTTCTCCATTGGTTCATTTGTGCAGTGAACACCCAGTTAAATTTCATAAAAACACATTTTTTTAAAATTACATAAAAATATAAATTTAGTTTTAATATTTTTATTATCATACGTGTTATTCTATATTTTTTGGTACATCATTGTCCTCTGGCTGATCGCATCTCTGTGGCACAGTATACATAAGAATCCTGTGTCTGTGGCGCATTATGATGAGTGAGCCTAACACGAGTGAGACGATATGGTGAATGCATATAGCTAAAAAGAGAAGAAAACACGCCAACAGATTCTTCAAACTGTCAAAGAACACATTAATTGCCAAACCAGTGTTGCCAGTCTAGTACAATTCATAATTGTACTAGATGTAGTACATTCTGTGTGTTCACGTGTAAAATATATATTGTGTTCCTTGTTTGGGTTCGTTATCAATAAAGACCCCCCTTTTTTCCCCTTCAATGAATTAGATATCACTGCAAATATAATTCGAAAAATCTGATACATTTAAGGAATCTGGTACATTTTTTAGACAAATCTGGTACATAACAAAAACATAATCTGGCAACCCTGTACCAAATAAAACAAACTGTCATTTTGTTTTCTGTCATTATCCTGTCATTATAAAACGGTTTTAATAAAATTAAGATTATTTTATTATTTGTGATCATTTAAAAAAATGTGTTTAATTGAGAACTGCAACTTTAATAAATTGGAAGGATGTATGTCAATTTAACGATTGTTCCCGAAAAATTTCTTTAAGGCAAGGTAAATAAAAACTTTTTAAGGTTATGTTGTTTACCTTCAATAAAGTTTTAAGACTGTAATTTATTTTATATTTTGTTTCAGTACCTAAGACCATCCAAAGACTAATTCAAAATGGTCTATTTTGTACCCAATTGTAAATACTATGAAGTAAAAAGTAAGCAAAAAATTTGTAAATATTTTTTTCCCACAAAACCCACTAAAAGGAAAAATTTTATTATTCTGATGAGGTAACTTCTTGACATCATTATGGAAATGTACAATAAAAATTTGATAAAGATAAAGAGACAAATGGTTTTTCACTTTAAAAGTCTGAATCGGAAAAATGGATCAAGCGGTTAATTTAATATACTCGATGAGACATTTTACCTAAGAAATAGTATGTACATTTAAATACTTTACCTATATAAAGTTATCAATCGTGTTACCCTCTAACCAAGATCGTTCGTTGCATACAAACCAGAAATATTTTATTTTATTGACATTTTTTTATTGCCTTGTTTGTATAATTTAGTATTTTCAAAAATATTAGATGATATGGTAATTTGAAGCACTACAGGTATTAAATAAAAATAAGGCTATTGGTAAATTATTTTACAGTTGGTAATAAAGAATGTCTCAAAAAAAGTTTCGAAATAAGTATCAAACATAAATTGTGATTTTAATTAGGCACTTAACAAGTCATATCCCACATATCTACATGCTCTGGCTAATCAATCCTATAAGTACATATCAAAATATTAATATACTATCTACAATTAAACAATAATTTGAAAATACAGATGAAGTCGATTTACCTATTTAAACAAAATTACTATTATTCTATTATTTATTAAAACACATTATTTTTTAGTAAACTTGGACATGCAAAAGCAGCCATGATTGTAGGACATTAGTGAGAACAAGAATACTTTGGAATATGCTGTGAAATACACTTAGAAAGGGTCATTAGGAGAATTAAGTGTGATAACATTTTACGATATGTATCTCACTAGTTTAGTTCACAGATTTCTGTGTTCTATGTTCATTATGTGTTGCTATTTCAAACTTTTAGTATCCTTTGATAAAAGAAGTTGAATATTATTGTTGACCTTTTTAAATTGTTATTTATTTTACCTCATACATTTTTTTTTACTCTTCATTCAGTATTCTGTGAATAGTATTATTAGGTTTACTTTGTCTGTCTGTCCGATGTCACGTTTTTTGTCAAAAACGAGAAATTATATCAACTTGAAAATTTTAAGCAAAAATCAAGCTCTATAAGGGGACAAAGCCTATTGATTTTTAACAAATCTGATTAAAAATAGGGGGTTGAAATTAAAAAAAATCCTAAATTAATAACAAAAAATATCAACATGAAATTTTTAATAAAAATGAAGCTTTATAAGAAGATAAAGCCTATTGATACTGAAAAAAATATAAATATATTTGGAAGTTAAGGGGGGGTTAAAATATAAAAAAACTGAAAAACGAAAAATGATATAAACTTGAAATTTTTAGCAACCATCAATCTCTAAAAAGAGAAGAAGCCCTTTAATTATAAAAAAAATCTGATTAAATGTGTGGGATTTAAGAGCCCCCACGATTCGATAAATTTTTAAAAAATAAACAGACAGCCTTCTCACTGAGTTTTTATATATTTGGGAGTTAAGGGGGGTTAAAATATAAAAAAAATCCTAACTGAAAAACGAAAAATGATATAAACTTGAAATTTTTAGCAAACATCAATCTCTAAAAGGAGAAGAAACCCTTTAATTATAAAAAATCTTATTAAATATGGGGGATTTAAGGAAAGTTGAAATTAAAAATCAAAAATGAAAACCGATATCAACATGAAATTTTTAGTAAAAATCAAGCTCTATAAGGAGTTGAGGCCTATTGACTGTGAAAACAATCTGGTTGAAACTGGGGGTTAAGGGGCTCTGTTAAACTGCGAAGAGTATCATTTAGAATGACATTCATTATATATCTTTATTCTAGTTTGTGTCTGTGTAATATTATGTATTGTGATGGGACTGATCTTATAAAATAAACATTTAAAACATTTTAGTTCTTATTTTATTTGCCAATAAAAGTTATTTAAAAATATATTTTTGATTTGACATTTGTGACAAATTGTGAAAATGATTAAACTTACAATAAAAACTAAAAACTGGTAGGTAAAGTTTCATATAAAAATTTTTACACAAAAATCAATGTCAAGCTTTCTACATAACCTGATATATATTTAAAAATAATCTCAAATTATGAAGAAAATTCAGTTTACTAACTAATAATGTTTATAGATTGTTTTTAACATATTAAAAACAAAACAAATATTATACTAACTAAAGTATTCATTTATAAATAGTTGTAGTGCTTGAAAATAGTATGATGTTGATAATAATAACTACACTTAATATAAACTCAAATAAGAAAAAAAAACAGCGATATTGACTCTTGTACAAAGTTTTGATCCGAACTTACAAATGACAAAATTATTGGAAAAAGTGAACACCCATTTTAAATTACGACAAGCCGCCACTGCATGACATTTTAGAATGCAGTATTGAATTTTCTATTTTAAGAGGCGGATCGAATTTGAGGGAAGTTCCTATATAAATGGTGTTTCAAAAGAAACCTGTGCTAAATGAGGTTGCCCTTGGTTGTTGGAAATATACCCGCAACTTAGATATTTGTTTAAAGTCTGCTTATATCATCCTCAATACTTTAAATGGAGTTTTTTGAGCTCTTTTGAGTACATCTTCCCAAAGATGTTGGTCATACCTAAACTGGTAATGTGTATGTAAATACTTTGTCCGAAGGTAACATAGTATACCCTACTAATGGAAAAATGTGGACAATCTTCTTAAAATATCCTAATAGTCTGAGCCAAACGGCTGCCAGTGACCAATTTTTATTTGGCCCACCGCAGTTGTCGGACATTGCAATGAGTTTGTCCCCTCTCATATTGTTACTTTGAAAATGTCTAAGATGACAACTTCCAAATTTCGTCTGCCCCTCTGCCTGCCGTAGATTCATCCCACATGTAAAAATAAAAACCTTATGTGGGATGCAAACAATGAATGATAAAATTGTAATTTTTGTAAAATGTTATTATAAGAGCAGTTAAGAACGTCTTATACATATTGTTTGTAATTTACACGAAATCATCTAAGAATATTGGTTTGTATTTTATGTTTTTAATTATTTACCATCTATGTTAACTTTCATTTATTATCTATAGACTTGAAAATGGCTGTATGGCCAAAACAAGTCACCGTTATTATTAAAATGTATGTGCATTAAATCTAGAGTTTTATCTCAACAAAATTTGAAATACAAATTAAAATATTAAATTAAATTCAATTTTTCGTGCCCTTTTTAAATATGGAAATGAAATACAAAAAATCAGATATACATGGTGTTGTACGAGAAAAGATATGAATGACAAGTGTACCTAACGTCAAAAAAGGAGAAAAGAAAATTACAAAAAAAAGAATAAAAATAAATAAAACACAAAGCCATAATGTTACACAAAATAAAAGTGACCGTATCCCTTCGGAAAACAACTACTCCTTTGGCTAATAACGCAACATGTATTTTATTAATTATATCCAAAGGGATAGAAATTCTAATTTTACCGTACGAACGTTTCCCATGAATCACCCTGTATAGAAAATTTTTTTTTTGTTTACTTTAATACATTACTTTATTTATAATTAAAAACTACTTATAGAATATTATTTTTTTTTGTATTGAAAAAATATTTCCAGCAAACATGATACGTATGTCTGGTTGTTGGCTGACCGACAGATTTATTTATGGAACTCATTGGTAAACCAAGGAGTGTTCAACTGAGGGCCGCGCGGTTGACATATTAATATTTTACGGTTACAGGTATGAATATTTTATACGAGCATAAAATTGGTCGTCGATTCCGCATAACCGACAATTTTTAATTTCATGAAAATGTATCTGTTGGGTAAAGGACATCTGTAAAGGAATCGTGTTTATTGATAAACATTGCTTCGTTTCACGGCAAGTCAAGTTTGCTATCTTATGCCCTTTAGGGTATACATACTACATGATCATATATAGGGTGTCCTAAAATTCCGTGTACATAGAGCTACTGCATGTTGGTGAGATCAAAATAAGTCGATTGAGTCAGAATTACCTTATATCACGTGATTCATCAAGTGATTCATTTGCTTGTGAGGAAGCTTCAAAGTTGAAAGAAAATTTACAATTTTTTTTTAATTAATAACTCAAAAATTAGGTTTCTTCTGTATTTTAAACCAAATCCAGTTTCAATTCAGTTTTCATAATATTATCATTAGATATTTCGAGAGAGATGGCGCTACACTCTAATTTAACGGCGGCGGCTAAGTATTTAAGTAGTATTTTGTCCTCAGGTGATTCTAATGCAATAACGCTGTACGTGTATCAGTATTAATAATTTTGTTTGGTGCTAGACCTATTTTTATTAAAAAAATTAAACATTTTTAATATTGAACGACGTGGAATCTGATACATAAAATTTTTTACCAAATACAAGTTTTACTGAAGCCCTTCCAATGGGGTCTCAGTATTTAATTCGTGTAAACAAAAAATTTTCTTACCTCCATTTTTTGAACTTATTTCGCGTTTCCGATAATTTTGAGTCCGAAAATGCAAAAAAAAAATTTGGTCTGGTCGTCTGTATGCCGGCACGATAACTCTAGAACGAAAGTTCTGATTGAATTACGGTTTTGATTTTCTTGAATAATTGCTTCTAACCCTAATCATTTTCAGAATTTTCGGTTCATCATAACTATCAATGTTCTTAAAATCCGCCCATGCATTTCTCATGTGATTTATTTTACACATTCCAATCATTCTTAACGTCTAACATTCCATACATTGCAAACATTCCAATATTAGGCACTCCAACGACCTGTCAAACAACATCCGTTGATTGTAAAGGGGATATTTTTAAGGGGGGTTGCGACTTTCATAGTTGCAATCATACAACTTATTTAAAATTATAAAAATATTAGTGTTTGGATGTCAAAATATGAACTGTTATCGGTGGATTTCATTTTTTTGCAGTGTTCTCACTACCTAGAATGGATATGAAATATATTCGTTCAGTTGAACGCAATAGCATACTTTTTCGTTTTGTAGTCTGTGCGTAGATAAACTAATATCCATGATGTGTAGAAAATTAGGAGTTTGTGCAACAAGAGTGGATATGGACAATCCACTCGAGTTGTACAGTATATTTTTTCTACGACCCACTAACGAAAATAGAAAAATCGAAAAATCAAAAAATCAAAAAATCGAAAAATCGAAAAATCGAAAAATCGAAAAATCGAAAAATCGAAAAATCGAAAAATCGAAAAATCGAAAAATCTAAAAATCTAAAAATCGAAAAATTGAAAAATCGAAAAACCGAAAAATCGAAAATTGAAGAATCGAAAAATCTAAAAATCAAAAAAGAAAAATCGAAAAGTGGAAAAATCGAAAAATCAAAAAATCGAAAAAAATAAAAATATAAAAATCGAAAAAAATAAAAATATAAAAATCGAAAAAATTAAAAATCTAAAAATCTAAAAAAAAAACGTAAAAAGAGAATGAATAGTGACGTTTCACATTTAAGAATTTGACATTACGTTACAACAAAAGAGAAAAAAAAATAAAATGTTTAAATTGTTTTATTTTTTAAATAATTGAACACCGTTATTGAAAACAGCCCAGAAATGTTAAGGGTAAAATTTTGACGTACTCCTTTAAGGATAACGGATTAAAACGGATGCTTGTCGAGCTAATGAGATGTATTTCATGAAAATTAGTGATATACAAGACCTTAGTTTTAATAAGCATCAGACGATAAAAGTCTATTGAATAAGGTTCTTCATAAACTACAATTAGGTATTTATTTCTTAAAGTCTTTAATAATAGGCATTATGGAAGCTTGTCCAGCTAAAGAGATGCATTGGATAAAAATTAGTGATTTACAAGACCGATTATCTTTTTTATTAAATTTTTCCAAAACCAAGACAGTAGATGGGATTAGCCAGTTCTGGACCAAGGTCAGAGGCAAGGTCAGAGGCAATTGGTGTAATTAGTAATTACCCTAAGTACCCACCCCCCACCCTTCGAGCAAGTACCCCCCACCCTTCGAGCAAGTACCCCCCACCCTTAGCGCAATTAGCAAGTACCCCCCACCCTTCGCGCAAATAGCAAGTACCTCCGAATTACTCTGTACACCATGTTATTGCATAGTGTAATGAGTGTAATTGCATAGTGTAATGAGTATAGTAAGTACCTCTCAGTACACACAGTGATGTAAGGACCAACCAATTATTCTGTACTGAGTGTAATTACATAGCGTAATGAGCATAGTAAGTACCTCTCATTACACCATATGCATACCTCTCAGACAGTATTTACTGTGTATATCACGTAGTGTAATAAGTCTAAGTACTTCTCTTGTTTACTGTTGTAGCATAGGGGAAATAAGTCGGCGCCATGCACACCCTTGACTCTCAACCGCCATAGCTAAAGTGAATCACCGGTCTTCGGCAGACACGCGCGATGTAAATATTGTTGGAAGGGGTAGTATCCCAACCTTCGCGCAATTAGCAAGTGCCTCCCAATTATTCATTAAATTATATACTTTAATGAACGTAATTGAGTAGTGTAATGAGCATAGTAAGTACATCTCATTACTCTATACACCTTGTAAGTACCGCTAAAATAGTCATTACTATTTACCTCCTAGTGATTACTATTGTATTCTATATTACATACTATGAATATTGAGAAGGAAAATATAGTGGAGGTGGGGATTTTTAGGGAGGATATATAGCGACCTCATATCCAAATGGAATCAGTTTAAAATCGTAAGCTTTAAGAGTCTTTAGAAGTTTCAAATAATAACTGAGTGTAGTATTGTGTAGTATTGTGTATTATACAGGTAAAAAAAATATTTATTTGTATTCTACTATGGCTCAAACGCAAATTGATGCGGTTAATAAATTACTTGGAGACTGGCCCACAATATTGGACCAAAGAGAACTAAAGTCATTGGTTATAGGTCAACTTTATATTATTAAAACGATATTGGTCAAAGATACCAGATATGGTAAATGTTTACTTATTCATTTAATTGATCGGCACTCACAGGAGCTTTTCCAGTGTTGGTTACCGAGACGCATTTTTGAAATAATGCCACCCGAAGTCATTGCTATGATAAATGATTCTACTGGCCAATATGCCATGGCCTATTTAGGGGAAAAGCCGTGTTACAACTCAACTACTAGGTCTCATATAAGAATCGATCTAGTTGGCCAGCAATCAATTAGTTAAATCCATGGTAGAGTCACTGTAAATATTTTTTTACTTTTAAACACATATAGATATCTAATATACGCAATATTTCATTAAGAATTTCCACAATTTTATCGTAAGTATAACTTTACCAATATTTGTTCATTTAATAACGGCCAAATATTGTTTCAGATTATTTCGACATGTGGATGATGTATTCCGAAGAGCACTGGCCTAAAGCCATCGACTTAGAATCAGCAATAAGCAGGCTTGGAAAGGAACTGGACGCACTGGCGATGGATGCGTTACACTCCATCAATTACGACGCTGAGGTATGGCTGTTTCCAGAAGCTGTGGCCTATCAAAACGATTGTTATGAGAAATACTGTAAAGGCAGCAGTCTTTGCTGCGAATATAATGCATGTGAGCTGGACTTGGATACATTCTGTGAGAAGATGGTTACCCTAAGTTTGAAACGCTTCTTGAACGAGGCCTTACCATACATCACCCCGCAAATAAGGAGTAAACATGGTTTAGATGAAGATGCAGACGATGAGGCTGATGATGAGACAGATGACGAAATGGATTAGGGATTACTTATATAATATATCTATCTATCTGTGATTAAAATATAAATAAAACAATATACATAGTTTAATTGTTTTTTATTTAAAAAAGGTTACATCTTTTTATTTTTGTTAAAAGTGAACACAGGTATAAGTTTGGATACAGTAAATTAGATTATATGAACTACAATGGCATATATTCAGTGTGTACAGTGCCATCTAGTGCATTATAACTTATAAGAGCTTCATGAATAATAAGCGCATACGCTTTAGTGTTGGCGGGAAACTGCATTTTACGTGTTTCGAATTCAACCTTGACATCCACAGTTGAAGATTTGATTGGTTTTGGATACATACTGCAATCAATTACGAATAGGGGGTTCGCTCTAAAGCCATTCAGGCCTAACATCGGTTGGGGATTTTCCTTTTTGTAGTAACTTCGCTGAAAATCTTCATAAGCATAATAAGCGGGAGTATCCAACTTTTTCCCAACATCTAAATTCCAACGCTCTAATGGGTAAACTTCAGAATTTAGATATAATCTGATATTGCTTATATCAGCAGCCGTAAACGCCGTCACATCTTCTTTCCTGTTTTCAGTAAAAGAAGTATTTTGAAATCCAATAATTACATATCTAGGTCGTTCCATGGATGTAGTGGTTTTAATCGCCCATATGTCGTTAGAAGTTTGTCTTAGAGTAGGTAATTCATAAAGATCCCATTTATGGTGCGGTATTTTAATGGATTGCAAATGTTTGTCATTAATTTTTTTATACATGAGAACATCTGCATCATTTTCGGGAGTAATATGTTTGACTATCCAATCCATTTTAGTGATAGTTATGTCTGCATCGACTTCTCCTATATAGCAATTTTCGAATGCTCGAGCAATTATTACAGTCATCTCATGCTTAACACCTATTATCCCTTTTTTGTAAGATTCAGCAAAACCAAATAGATGTTTTAATAAGATTCTACCTGTAAATGTATTACTCGTTGAATCAACCAAAACTTGATTCTCTTCGCTGAGGCCCCAACCGGATGTTTCTAATAATTTCGCATGTTTTTCACCATATGACACCATATTTTTTATTGCTGTCGTTATAATGGGTTTTCGACATTCAGCAATCTTTTGTCCACCCATTTCATATCTAATTTCTTCAAATAGGCCAGGAAGAGCATTGTTGGCCAAATAGCACTTTTTATTAGCCTCTTTTGGCTTAAATGTTCCGACTATATTGATGTAACTATCGCAAATTAAGAGATTCAGGTCCATATTATTGATCGTAAAGGTGATTGTATCAGAATGTTTGTAATTTGGCGATCCCGTAGGCGGGTGGATATATCCATCGCATCTTTTGATTGAGTTATCGACGATCGGCTTTTCAAATACGTCCAACATCTCATTTCTTACATAAACAGCCATTATTTAATATCTTATATGGAATCCAATAGATTGAAGAAATTTATAATCTTTATTAGACAACAGAAGTCTTCTTCGCTTTACAGTTACTCGACGAATGTTCATGTTTTTCCCTTCGATTCTATTTATATGATTATTTAAATGGGTGCTAGTTGAATGTCGTGGTTTGAAGCAGAATCCCATATTAGTTTATCTCCTTTAACTCGAGTGTGATATTGATAGTTTCCTCCCCAAAGTCAATCAACTCACCGTTATCATCTACAACTCGGATAGTAATGTTGTCTAGGTATTGCCGACCGGCAGGTATGACTGGTAGATAAATAATGTTATGAGGTTCCTTCGTCAGTTTGTATCCTGGCTCAACGTCTATGTCGAATGAAAAAAGGGTGTGGGCTTCTTTCCCATTTATATAGGAACCAGAAATAATATTACAATCCAATTGAACAAGATGGAGGTTCATAATATTGATCGGCCTTGTAGAGACATAAGCTTCAGGCCTTGGCGGGCACTTCGAATTACTGAATCCTAAGAGGCTAGCTATACTGTTGTCACAATCAAAGTTGATTATGAATTTAGATGAAATTTCACATTTTAGAGTGTTGTTGTTCGCCGACAATTTAAACATATCATCAAGTTCTCCCTGATTTATAATAGTTTTGGTATCCGGATATAGATAATCATATATAGCTTTTTGGACGAACTTATTAATTTCGTCAATCTCATAAGCGCCGGGTGCCACACGTACATTAATTTTTTTCGGTACACTGCCTTCCTCGGCCCAACTCTTCTCTCGCTGCATTACATCTGCCCAAAACTTTTCTGGGTCTACCACCTCTAAACAGATGATATTATTTTTTGAGGTGATATTTTTGATAGAATGGTAGGCATAAAATGCTATTAATCCAAGACCATACTGTTTATTAACATCCAATTCGATGGGCGGAAAAAAATCATTGCTGAGAATGCTTGACGCTATGGACGACAAATTAAATGTTCTTGACATGGCTAAGAAGTATGTCACACTGACTTCGAAATCTATTTTCGAATACATAAATTATAAACTCGCTTTTTAGTGGCAATTTTCAGTTCTCGAATTTTACAAAAACAACAAATCACGTGTTTTGGTGTTGGATCATCGCTTACGTCAATTGACCCGCGTTTCAAAAATACCGTCGGACCATCATTTACGTCGATAGATTCATTTTTAGAAAAATCCTTAGGTTGTTCTTCATCATGGGTATTCATCCTTCAGAGAGAAGAAATTGCAAACACAAATGTCCACATAGGACAGTATCAAACTTCTGGTAGCGTTTATAATTATAGTGAACTTCAGATACCGGCCAACGCCCTTTATACAGATAACTAATTAAATCTGAAGGTGGGGGTAAATCACCATAACTATCGAAATATATTGAGGACGCATCTCTTTTCTTGTAAGCGACCCAATGTGTTCCTGGCCCGCTACTACTATCCAAATTGACAATGGCTGATTCGTTTCTTAGTGGCCCGCAGTTTGATAAATTATCTCTCATATACACACCTCGAAAGTAGGGAATCTTGAATCTTTTGGCAAAAGATTGTATGTCTAAATTACTGAGAGGTCTTCGAGGTAGTGAACTTACGAGTTTTTTGGCCGATATGGTTTCATGTAAAGGCCCAACCCCTTTCGATAGGGCTTTAAGTATAATCCTTTACCGTTTTTTCCTAGAGAGATGGCTTCCATGGTTCTATTGTGTCGATTAGCTTCTGTTAATTGTTGACTATTTGTTTTAGCGGTGTTCACTGCTTTGACGATTCCGGATGCCGCTCCTGCCAAGCTCCCCAATGCAGATAATCCAGCAAAAATAGGTATTAATGGTAAAAATCCACCTGTTTTTGGTATCGGTATAATACGGGGAATAATAATTTTTTTCTTTCCCCCAGCTGCTTTAACATATTTTCGGGCAGCCATGAGAGATGATGCAGCCATCTTCTTAAGTGTTTTTTCCCCCATTTTCTGTCCGCCATATGTCTTTAATACCCCTTTAATCTTACTGACAATTCCTCTACCGAAAGCAATTCGTTTTTTGCTTTTTGTTCCGCGACGCCGCTTTCTAGACCGTAATTTATGGCCCATACCAAAACTTCGCTTTGTTTTCATAATATTTGTGATAGTCCAGGCAGCTGCCTTTTCACCAACTGACGCGTCGCTAGCTTTAAACCGAGTCCAAGCTAATTCTTGAAGGTCCTTATCAGCAATATGTCTAGCTTTCAAATCGTTTGCACTTTTAGAATAAGCGATATCATGTAATTTACAGGCTTTATCTAATTCATTTATTCCGGGGTCGTTACGCGCTAAACGTTTTTGTAAGCGCGTACCTGGCCCACAATATTGGTACTTCGGTATGTGCAGTTCAAATGGTAATTTATTTATTAGGGAATTAACAAACCCTTTTCCACACTTTCTTTTTGAATAACGTTTAGTGATAGATCGCACTCGTTTGACGCTAGGCATTTAAATGAATGTTACATGAGCGATGGTTTATATAGCCAAAGACAGTCAAACGATGCGCATAGTCAAAGCACAAAATAGTATCTGTGTGGAGAATTTAGATGAAAAAGTTGGTGATGGGCTTAGTGAAAATAAGATTCCTAGACACGGCCCATTGTTGCCCGATACAATACGCGGCCTTCTAATAGGACCATCAAATTGCGGTAAAACAAATGTTATGTTATCACTACTCATTCAACCAAATGGGCTACGATTTGAAAATGTATATATTTATTCAAAATCATTATACCAGAAGAAGTATGAGTACTTGCATGAAGTTTTGACTCCGATAAAAGGGTTGGGTTATTTTACGTTCAACAATAATGAAGATATAATTCAACCAGTAGACGCCAAACCAAATTCCATATTTATATTTGATGATGTGATTTGTGAAAAACAAGATGTTATTAGATCATATTTTAGTATGGGGCGACACAGAAATATAGATTGCTTTTATTTGGCTCAAACGTATTCGAAGATTCCGAAACAGTTGATTAGAGACAACGCAAATCTAATAATTATGTTTAGACAAGATGACCTAAACCTACGTCACATATATTCAGACCATGTAGCTCCAGACGTGTCTTTTAGAAAATTTCAAGAAATATGTGTGGAATGTTGGGGTGAAAAGCATGGATTTCTAGTGATCGATAAAGATAAAGATATAAGCGCCGGTAGATATAAGAAAGGATTCGATAGCTTCATATACCCATAAACAATGCAATACGCGTTATTTTTCAAGTAGCGTCCAAGGCGGCAGGTGGTTTCAGCGATTAAAATGTATAGCAATAAAAAACATTTCGACACCAAATCGGAGCTGGCCGCTGTCTCCGATTCGGTTAGACAGAAATTTAATGCCTTAAAAAGTGGGCGCGTTGAAACTTTGCAAGCTCTAGAAAAAATGTATGAACCGCTGACGAAACCGTTGAAAACAATTTCAAAAGCCGCAACCTCTAACCCCTCTAACGCTAAAGAAGAAAACCCCGCTAACACTAAAGAAGAAAGATCTGGCATGAAAAGGGAACTCGCGTCAATATCACCGGACTCGACAAAATATGGAGAAAGTTTTGAAAGTGCAATATCCGACCGCGGTGATGTTGATGATGATGATGATGATGATAAAAAATATATTAATAAGCATTTAGAAGAAATATCGCGAGGTAATAAACGCTATGATACTCGGTACGGCGTATATATGGACAAAGACATGAAAACAATGGTTGGGAATTTAGAAGTAAAATTTTCTGATGGCAAAATCTCGTTTTGGGATGGGGATAGAAGAGTTGCTGACTACCACGGCAATCCGGAATTGTATGAGCTACTATTTTATCGAAGCCCTAAGAAAGTAAGTAATGCGACTAAGGATACATATAAGGAAATATTACAACTTACCGGAGCGGCCTTTAAGGAGTATGACGAGTCCAAAGGGCTAAGTAACAAAAATGTAAATAAATTGAGAAAAATTATTAGACCATTGTTCTCTCCGGTAAAGATAAAGGGTGGAGGGTTTTCAAAAATACCTAAATACAAAAAAATAATGACCTCTAAACCCACATACGTTTATTGGAACAAGCCGAGAGAATTGGTGGCTAGATTGCGTTTATTATGGAGTTCAAAGCAAGCCGGCCATACTGGGCACGATAATGAAATTTTATCTATAATTGAAGAATTAAGAGAAGAGCGAATAATATATTAAATACATGCGCTGTAGAGGTCAGTCGTAAACGGAATGTCTTCAAGGAACATTGTAGATAAATTCGGAAGAAAAAAGAAAAATCAACGCGTAATTATTCGAGAAAATAGGGGTCTTGGATTCAAATTAACAGGTGACGGTAATTATGATATGCAAAGCAAACGGTTGGTGAACCTCGGAGAGCCAGAACAATCGACTGATGCTGTAACAGTTGGATATGTTGACGATGTTACTATGCAAGCAAAAGATCTCGTTTTAAAAGCTTTAACGGAATCCATTAAAAACGTATTACGCGAAGCTACTATTTATTTCGAAAATCAGCAGAGTGAACTTAAGAAATTAGTATTTGAACATCGAACTGTGTCAAGCAATAGTATTGGTGATGTTAATGTTAAATACCAATCGATGTTACAAATAGTGAAGCACAATAGAGAATTTTTTGAGGACATACTTACCACTACAAAAAGTAATATTTTAAAAATTATTACTAAAGTTGATATTTTGGAAAGTGAAATAAAAGGCATAAAAAATTTTACTATAATTTTAGAGAACCGTTTAACTGACCTTACCGATAAATTCATTTAAGTGTAATACGGAAATTCTTCGAGACCTTGAAAGCGTCAAAGGAAGTATTGGACAAAATACAGCGGTTTTATCGAAAATTAAAGTAGGACTGGAAGAAAGGATCAAAAAGATTGAATAAAAAATTGTATTTTAATTGGAAAGAATGTCTAAGCACCAAATAATTGAAGAAATCCACCGATCTGCCCGTCGAAATTTTCCCAGAAGAAGGACTATTGTAAAAGGATATGCCGACTTGTGGCAGAGTGATTTGGCTGATATGCAAAGTTATA
This sequence comes from Psylliodes chrysocephalus, assembly GCA_927349885.1. Lineage (NCBI taxonomy): Eukaryota > Metazoa > Arthropoda > Insecta > Coleoptera > Chrysomelidae > Psylliodes > Psylliodes chrysocephalus. Next base: position 45,314,376 of record OV651813.1, read on the forward strand.
AAGATGAAAACGATGGTTACAGATATATTCTAATTGTCATCGATTGTTATACGAAATATGTGTGGGCGAGACCATTAAAAAATAAAACAGGCTTACATGTTAGAAATGCCTTTTTAGATATACTCCAAAATTGCGCACACCATCCTAAAAATCTACAAACGGATCAAGGGACAGAATATTATAACAAGGAATTTGGGAAAGTAATGAAAACATATGATATAAATCACTATTCGACTTATAGTACAATGAAAGCGTCAATGGCAGAACGTGTGATTCGTACGATAAAATCCCTATTATATAAAAAAATGGCTATGAGAGGGAAATACAATTGGATAGATATTATAAACGGTGTCATTAATAAGTATAATAACACCACGCATTCAATCATAGGTATGAAGCCAATAGATGTCCTGCCGACAACTAAACTCAACCAATATAGGCAAAACAAAAATAAAGTAAGGCGTAAAAAACCGAAATATCGTGTCGGCGATGTCGTAAGAATAAGTAAATATAAAAGCATATTTGAAAAAGGGTATACTGCTAATTATACAACTGAATTATTCAAAATAAGAAAAATAAATAGCACATACCCCGTAACATACATTCTAGAAGATATGAATGGTCAATCGATTAAAGGCTCATTTTATGAGTTGGAATTATTAAAAACAAATTGGAAAGATGTTTATTTAGTGGAAAAGGTCATTCGGACAAAAGAGGACAAAGCCTTGGTGAAGTGGTTGGGATTCCCACAGCAAGAAAACTCTTGGATTAATATAAATGATATTGTTTAGTATGGATATTAAATGAAATAAAGATTTAAAAAAAAAACAAGTTTTATTTCCCTATTAACTACTACATATACAATAATAAAATAACTTACACTTAAATATATACAGAAAGCTTAAATAATAAACAATTATACAAATTAAATCTAAAACTAATGTATAGAGGGTCATTGGATGCATAACAAAGCCGCCGTATTGCAACCCCTGACTCCTTTATTTCAAGCGCCGATGCATACAGGACAAACATTTGTGTCGCAGAAGTGGGAAATATATCGGGCGCATACATCACATGTTTGCGGATCCTCCAAATCCCCCCCTTCTACAACAAAATGCTGATGCTCGTGTATGTACCTGGCATTTGGATTTCTTTCGACCTCCATCTGCTCGTAATAAAGAAAGCAGGGGTTGCACAGACGTTTGCTCCGTTCCATGCCGGGAATAACCAACTTCACAATAACGGAGCTGGATGTAACGCAGAAGTGGTTACCGCCTCTGGCCTGAAATACAGCCAGCTCCCTTCTTATTGAAGTCGGTGATCCAGGGCAATCAGCCTCAATGCCCTCATCATCGTCGTCGCTGGCGGGTTCATCGGCGGGTGGGGCTGGACCAACGGCGTCTTCACCCTCTTCGACGAGTGGTGCCGGACCAACAGCACCCAAATCCTCGTCGGCAAGTTGCGCTAGACCAGCCACGCCTTCTCCATCACCGTCGGCAGCGGCAGCAGCGGCATCAGCAGCCTGTAAAGAAGTATATTGATTAGATATTTTATAAGCATAATAATTAGATATTTTATAAACATAAGGTAATAGTTAAAAACTTACATCACGTTCTATGGCGTCCCAAAATTCGTCAATGCCTGGCTTGTTGGCATCAAAACGCGCCAACAAGGAGAGCTGACGCTCGATCTCCTCAACCGCATCAACATCAACAACAATTTGTCCATCCATCTTTGCTATTTTTTATTTTTTCGGCTTTCTGATATTCTTAATGGTCAGCTACAGCGAAGTGACTGATGCTGGTAAGTGGTCGGGACCTCCTTATATATGGTTATGTATTCCCACCTCCACTCTCCCAACCCTCGAATTTACCACCTCCCCTGCATAACATCACGCTCAGTAGGGTGCATCTAGTTCCGGAAAGTTGGATGTCAGAAAAAATTTTACTCTAGCATTAATCGGCGCTCTGCATATAATACAAATAACTACAGATCGACTACAGCTATTGCAAGATACGGCATGCCCACATGGTATAAAAACCATTTGCACTTCCTTATCGGTACAAATCTTGCAAGTGAGGCGCTTACTCATAGAACAATCATCGCTTAAAGTATGCATAGTAGCGCGAGGTCTTCAAGTAGAATGTAGGTTGAATATCTATTTAAGAACTATATGTGTATGTGTGCGGTGAGTATTTATAGTGATCTGAAAGATTGTGGGAGATTGGGAGACTCCCAACAAAAAACTGTTATATCTTAAAATTATATTATTGCAAGTGATGCAATATCTAATCTTTCATTTAAAAATATTTCAGCGGTTCTGAAAAGAACCCTTTACTAAATTTCCACGCCACCATCGCCTAGGTATTAGTATGGCACATTGCATTTTTTTTAATTTTATCAACTGCCGCCCGGATCCGAATTGATGTGATCTAACCACTTTGAAATGCCTTCCTTTGTCGCCTGCGCCCGTTCGCTCACTTCATCGCATTTCACCCTCATCGCCTCGCAAGCCCTCTTCCGCTCTTCATGTCCCGGATGGGCCTCTTTGACCCTTGACATTTCAATACCCGCATCCACCTGGCTTTGGCGCACAACATGTTGGCGATGTACGACCTCTTCCAACTGCCGCTGCAAGTCGGCGATGTGTAGTTGGATGCGACTATTTTCCTCATCCAATTCGTCCAGCCTATACTGAATTGGCGCTGAGGCTACCTCCATGGCCTTTTCTACCTCATCCACCTCCATCTTCAATTCTTTGTAGGTAGATCGGGTTATTTCCAACTGCTCCCTATCTGCCGTTAACCGCGTCTGGTGATTCATCACGGCGAGCATTGCTTTATTGAGCCGCATACTAAGTTCATCCTGCGATGATGGTATGCTCGGCTCGGCTCGGCTGGTTGAAGCCACCACGCTTGTCGAGGGTACCAGCAACAATGTTGGTGCTGGTGCGACCTTCGGCTTCCTTGGGGCTCTCGGCTTCCTTGGGGCTCTCGGCTTCTTGGTTTTAGGTGCAACCACTGACAATCTTTTTGTCGCTGCCGGCAGTCTAGGGACACGAATATCCGTATGGACGATAATCTTTGGCGAGTCTTCAAACTCATCCCCGCTATCGTCAATTACATAGGTTTGTAATGCGGTTGGTACCGGGGCTGAAATGGGGGCTGGTACCGGGGCTGGTAGCGGGATGTCACTTACTCGCGACACAGGTGACACGGGTCCGATTGACATTAGCAGCATCTCCAGATCAAAGTCGTCATCTGTCATACAATCATGCAGTCTGCTCTTGGGCTCCATAAGGATGCTGTTGATGGCATTGGTTGTCTCGTCATTGCAACTCATGTTAAAAACTGAAAATAACTGAAAATAACTGAAAAAGTTTAGTAGTTCACTCAGCTAGCTGAAATAAACTAAATTTCTTAGCGCTGATTGCTCGTATATATAGTAAAATCGGGAAGAGTGTCAGGGTGGGAGTGGAGGGGAGACTCTCACAGCCTCATATTGTAAATAACGACCATTGCGCATCGAACCAATGATCATATTTTTAACTACACAATGCACAAATTTCGGGTATACGGCATATTAGTATATATTATTAAATTGCAATACTCGGCATTTCATAGGGTAACATCTTGCGACTGTAACATGATGCTCATACATTTTTGGAATACCGCATAATATATTTTAAATAATATTCAATCTTAATACGAGGTATTTCATAAAGTACTATATATCATTTATTAAGCCATATTGGTGTAAGGCTGTGCATACCTCTAAATAAAATAGTTTGTCCTCTTGGGGCAAATTATTTGTAATAAGTTTTTGTTGGTTCTGAAAAGAACCGTTTTTATAGTTTTTTGTTGGTTCTGAAAAGAACCGTTTTTTTTTCTGACGAGGGCAGATACCCTATTGCGAGTCAGAATCGCTCTCCGAATCGGCATCCGACCCGGACTCAGCATCCGAGTCGGTGTTCGACTCAGTGTCGGTGCCACACCACACGTCATGCACGTCCAATATCAGGACGCGCGAGTCGCATGGACCGGGTGGCGTTGATGGTCGCCTTGGTCTTCGGAGACCATGGGTGGTATCGCACACCCCATCCAAGTCGGTCATTTGACCCCAGCTCGTATCTACTCCGGACGTCGAATCGCATTCGGCTACTTCGATTATATCGGCCATGTTAGTTACTCAACGAGTTGAAGTAAACTGAATTTCCTAGCGCTGATCTCCGAATATATAGTGATCGAAAAGATTGGAAGCGGAGGGGAGACACTCACAACATCATGCGCTCACGCATCTATGGAAAGCGAGTCAATAGCTGCGTATAACATTAAGACTTATCTAAAGGCACTGCCTTTACTATGAATTTTTTTGATGGCCCTGAAAAGGGCCGTTGTCTGACCAAGGTAGGTGGTCTTTACGAGTCAGAATCGTCAAAAACCACCAAGCCGATGTCGGGATCGGCATCGGCATCCCAATCGGAGATGTCGTCGTCGTCGATCGGAGGGTCGATGTCGTCATCCCACCAGTCCGAGGAGTCGCCACTCTCCGACTCACTGTTCGGATCGGTGTCTACTTCGTAGACACCGGGCGGCTGCAGTGTGAACCCCGATGTGGAGTCGCATGGACCATTCAACTCGGTGTCCCACCCGGCTGACAATAGGTCAACAATATCAACCATATCTGTAGAGTCGCACTCGGCGATTTCTGCCATGTCTGTCTGGTGTGGTGAGCTGAACCAGACTGAATGATAATGCTCTGTAGCTGGGTATATACATCAATCGAAAGGAGTGGGGAGGAGTGGGAGTGTTGTGAGGAGTGGGAGTGTTGCGCGCGCATCGCAGGGCCCAAAATTTTTACCTCAACACCCTATCAAAAAAAAAAAAATAAAAATACAAAATATGCCCCCTAAAAAATTTTTTTCCCCAACACCCTATCAAAAAAAAAATAAAAATACAAAATATACCCCCTAAAAATTTTTTTCCCTAACACCCTATCAAAAAAAATCAAAATAAAAAAAATACCTAAAATTTTTTTTCCCCAACACCCTAGCAAAAAAAAAAAAATCAAAAAATTATAGGGGTGGGGGTAATTTTTTTTTTTTATTTTCTTTTTTGTTTTTATAATCCCTATCCCTATGATCCCTATCCCTATCGCATTTCAAATAAACCCGGCACAGATGTTTTTCGCCTAATTTTTTTATCTTGACCCCTAGACCCCTTTTACCCAATGGAAAAAAAAATAAAAGACCAAAGTTTAACCCGCCCCATACCCCCCACCCAACCCATCCCCCTTCGCCCCACCCCCCATAGGCCCCCCTCCCCAAGGAAAAAATTCTATCTCTTACCGTTACGGAGATATGCAATTGTTGGCGGCTGTTTTAGGGAGGGGGTGGGGGTAACTAAATTTTTTTTATTCCTTTTTTGATTCTCTGTACATACATATAATATGATCCCTATCGCATTTCAAATAAAGCCGACACAGATGTTTTTTTATGGAGAGTGGGGGTAATTTTACACTTTTTGTCAAATTTCTCGATTACGGTCGATTTTATGGGAATTATGTATAGAACAAAAATTATAGAGAATTACATTACAAACAACTTTTATTTGAAGAATTTTTTTCTTTTAAAAAAATGAAAAATGAGATACATGGATTGGTATAAATATTTATTCAAAGTAAATTTTCACATACATATATTTATTAAAATTTACATCTCTTCAAATACCATTATTTACGTTTTTTTTTCTTTCTTCTTCTCATCAGATGCCCCGTTTACCATCACTTGACTGATTTGTTGCGCCTCTGGTTGGAACTTCCCCCAATTTGAATTCAACCACTCAAGCTCCTTATCAGCTTGCTCCCTGGTAATTATGGCCGATATGTTGATGGACATTTTTGCTGATTTTCTGAGCGGACTGGCTGGAGTGGAATAAATATCTAACTGTGGGCATCCGCTATTTATAGCCGTTCGAATGAGTAGGGAGTGGAGGGGAGAGATAGTTTGATATTGGTAAAAAAAAGTCACAATAATTTGTTACATATATATTTCATATACATTAATTTTCTATTTACATTTCATCTAATAATAGTCTTAACAGTAACTCTAATCTATTTTCATCACTAACATTATTTACAATATTGGCTACATTATATTTGAATTCGGCTACAGTTTTTCGAGGTCCATTACGATATTCCTGAATATCTCTGTGTCCCCACGGTAGAGTTTTCACGGTGTTTGGTATTATAAACCTTTTGTCATCGTTGTAAGATAATGCGACTTTGTTTTTCATTTCAGTATATATATATCATGTAACTTACTCCTGAATGTATTCATTTTTCTAAATATCTTACCCCCGCCTTCTACAATCTTTTGATAATCCGACATGTTTAAGCTGCTTTGTATTACGCATTTTTTTACTCCCTTAGCGGCTTTGGTCTCTTTTTCGTCTGATCTAATATAGTAGGCCTTGGCGCCTGTCCCTAAAAATGTGCTGATGGCCTGATTTGGATACTCATCTTTGAAATTCCCCAATATTGGTTTACTTACGGGTAGGTTAAATTTATTATCCGTTTTATAATTAGATGTGTCGAAATGTTCTATATTTCTCCCCATAAATTCATAAAAATTAATTTTATCAACTTTAAGTACAAAACTATCGGTATCTGTGTAAAGTAATGAAATTTGATCACCTAATTGCTGTTTTAATATTCCATAATAAAAATCATACATCCTTACTTTTGACAATTCCAACACTGTGAAACCGATGTACAATGGTTTGTTATAGCATATTTTGGTTCTACCCATATGTATAGCCACAAAGTGTTCTGAAAATATAGAACAAGACTTAAAATTCGGTCGAGCAATTAAATTGTTTGCGCCTGGGGAATTTCTCTTACTAACCCAGTGGGTTTTAAGGTAAATATCTCGTCTGTCATCCACGTTTTCCATAGTTTTCCCGTACACACTATTGACCATGCGCTTAAAGTGATTTCTCTCAGATGTGTGCTTGGCATTGTTTCTCATATTAGTATTGAGATCTATGTATTTTTTCAGCCAACGTGACTGCTTAAACTTGAGGGCGCGATGAATTTCAGTTACAATTAGTCCATTATTTATGGCCTGCTTAAAGTTTCTATAGTGTAGTATGTATTTGTCTTTGTGGTTTAAATTCGGCACCAGTTTGGGGATTTCTGTTTTGGAATTAGGTGGAATTATATTCTCCACTAAAAATGGTAAATCGGCGTGTTTATCATGAAGGTGTTGTGGATATGTTACATCAACTTCTAATACATAGCCATAATCCCCGAGATCATCAACTGACATTACATCGAGTTGATTAATTTCCTCCGTCGATAACCATGCAAATTCTCCTGTGGGTAGTGGCTGACTCATACTATACCCATAGAGATTTGTGGCATCAATATAATGTATAGAGGACTTTGGCTCGAAGGGATTATATTCCGATAAATACTGATTATTGGCAATATGTTTTCTTTCCACACATTGACTGATACCGCCACGTATACTATTTTTGAAGAAATTAATCATATCAATATCTGTCAGCAACTCTAACTCCACCTTGGTGTAGCGCAACATCGCATCCCATGACAAACCTGGAGATGTATAATATTGCGCTGGATCGAGTTTATATGCTTTAAGCGATACATCTCTAAAATTTTCAAATATATCGCATAACATTAGAACATCTGATTTTAAATATAAATCAGAATACGATCCCAAGGTTTGGCAATTAAATACATCCCACACTTTCTGGGCCCTCGCGTAATCCTCGTCGGATATGTGACAATCATTTAACTTATCATAAAACTCATCTTTTGAGGGTAAATTTGGGTGATCTAATTTCAATATATTATCCATGAAATTATATGGAAACACCCCTTTCTGTCTCATCAAATAAAATTTTTCTTTTTCTGCAAAACATTTCCTTGTTTCAACAAAAAATTCTGATGGCAAGTTTTCCGACAGCCCAACCAAGGAATCCGCTAAAAATCTGTAACTATCCAAAAATCTGAGTTTTATGTAATTTTTTCTCAAAATACCGTCTCTATCTACATAGCTATGGGTGTACAATGGTTTTGTGAACGAAATATATTTTTCTTTATTTTGGGCAATAACTTCGGCTCTCTCACCTTCCCCATACAATTCTTTAATAAATAAATGGCTGTCATACCCACTCAAATTATGGAAAAATATTGGGACAAATTGCGGGATTTTATAATTTAAATTACAATTGCTATGCGCGGCGCCGGGTGTTTTCTTACCGGTAAGATGGCAATGATCTCTTACTTTAACTTCGCCTTCTTGAAAGGTCTCATCGCAAATAGAGCATATAGTCGATGTGTTAAAATCATCTATTTCATCTTTAGACAGTCGCTGCATTGGAACAATGTCTTTTAAATGAGTATTATAAATAGTTAATACATCATCCTCTAAGCGTTTTACGAAATCGCTCGCGGCATTATCGCCGGTAAAAGTTACAAATTTCGTCAATGAATCATCAAATGAACATTTAATCAGATATGCAAAAGCATATGGCTCATGTTGGTATGTAGGGATGGTGAATTTTTTTTCCGGATCTGGTTCGCAATGATCTATAGGTTTTAGGATCGATTCAAAATCGGCATAAATTACAAATGGGACTCTTAGTTGCTTACCATAATTTTGAAACTTCAGTATATTTTCGGGGACATAATTACCGCGTTTGTCTTTTTTAAGCTCCACTGATGGTGTACTGGTATATATATGATTACAATCGCACAATTGATGACGTAATAGGACGCTTTCAGATGGAAAATAAAGTAAACACCCGTCACAAAAAAATTTTTTATGACCATTTTTAGTTATTTGACTCGAAACTAATCTGGATATACTTTTAATCCAACAATAGTGACTATTACCGGAATCTTCTGTTATTAGCAGTAAATTTATATGATGCCCTAACCTTCTACGGGAATATCGTAATGGGCCTACTATTTCAAATTTAGCCTTACCATTTTCATAACTATGTTCCAAGCCATAAACATTAACACTTATATCATTGAGGTCTTCAAATTTTGAAATGTCTTTAAGCTTCATGGGAAATTCAATGCCATCAACATTCAGCACGGTCTCGAAGTGTGGATACGATGACATTAGGCTAACATGATCTCTGGCTGGATATAGAGCTGATGTGATGGCCCAAGCAAAGCAGTACGCATCATTATTCTGCACATTCACTACACCCTTCTTGGTTTCAATAAACTTAGGCAGCTTTATGTATGAGCAGCCTCCTAACGGAGAGTACTTATTTATATTAACTTCTAGAAATAGTACTTCCTGTAATGACCAACCTGAAACAATGAATAATTTATTAGTTACCGATATATTATATATTATATAACTACTATACCTGAATCTTTATGTTGGAAGTCTACGGTTTGAGATACCAAGGCGTCCTTAAAGTTTGCATATACCACATCCAAATCCGTCGGCAAATCTAGTATTCGATTTATGCTATTGAAAGATTTGATTTCAGAATTATCTTGGCTCTGCAATACATATGTAGCGAAGACCTCTACATTAACTTTAATGGCATTATGGGCCCTCAGAACAACTTTCAACAATTCCAATACCCTCACTTTTATAGCCTCAAAAAATGTTATATAGTCTATATGTTTTTCATCACTTTTGACTCTATAACTTGCGATTCTGCACTTAAATGCACTCTTAATTAAATATATACCATCGACATGAATTGTGCATGCCTTTTCTTTATGACTAAGACTCCTCATATGTGATGTCATCTGATTGGTTGCGATGTCTACATTACATGATTCACATCTACTTTTATGAACTTGTGGGTCTACGGTACGATGTGAAACTCGCATTACACGAGCTTGTTTTACCGGTAAAACATCCGGGCTTGAATTGGCGGTTCTTTTCGTACCGCTGGATGATTCACCATTGCGGTTAGATATCAGATTACAACTTTTATTTTGATGTCGTCGTAAATTATCTGCTCTTGTAAATGTTAAACCGCAATTACACTTATACATATCTACTATTTTTATGATTATTTCGATATTAGATAATGAAACTTCCAACGCACTTATAGCTCGCGACTGATCTCATTCGTATAGATGTGATATTATATACCTCTCAATAAATCCCCACCTCCACTATGCTCCCCTCCCCTATTCATAATATACGGGAACAGCTCCAATTCTTGTTACTTCGGTATAGAGTAACGTAAATTCTAAATACATAGTAATCACTAGGAGGTAATGAGATGTACTTACTATGCTCATTACACTACTCAATTACGTTCATTAAAGTATATAATTTACAGAATAATTGGGAGGCACTTGCTAATTGCGCGAAGGGTGGGATACTACCCCTTCCAACAATATTTACATCGCGCGTGTCTGCCGAAGACCGGTGATTCACTTTAGCTATGGCGGTTGAGAGTCAAGGGTGTGCATGGCGCCGACTTATTTCCCCTATGCTACAACAGTAAACAAGAGAAGTACTTAGACTTATTACACTACGTGATATACACAGTAAATACTGTCTGAGAGGTATGCATATGGTGTAATGAGAGGTACTTACTATGCTCATTACACTATGCAATTACACTCAGTACAGAATAATTGGTTGGTCCTTACATCACTGTGTGTACTGAGAGGTACTTACTATACTCATTACACTATGCAATTACACTCATTACACTATGCAATAACATGGTGTACAGAGTAATTCGGAGGTACTTGCTATTTGCGCGAAGGGTGGGGGGTACTTGCTAATTGCGCTAAGGGTGGGGGGTACTTGCTCGAAGGGTGGGGGGTACTTGCTCGAAGGGTGGGGGGTACTTGCTCGAAGGGTGGGGGGTGGGTACTTAGGGTAATTACTAATTACACCAATTGCCTCTGACCTTGCCTCTGACCTTGGTCCAGAACTGGCTAATCCCATCTACTCAAGACAAAAACAACTCGAAAATTTTTAATTACCGATAATTTTTAAAAACCACTACTATTTTTAAACTATGAGAACGATAAATGCACTGCCCAAAGAATTGGTATTAATAAATTTATAAAAATGAAAAAAGATGTTGCCGCTTTTTTGAAAACATTTTAAATTTTTATACGTAGGTAGGCTTAAGCGACAATGAGCGCAAATATTTTTACATGAACAGATCTAAGGGAGTAAAAAGGGATCATATAATTTACATACATGGACATATTTAAAAGGGATCAAATATTTTTAGATAAATAGGCGAAGTAAGGAGCGCAAATATTTTACATGAGCAGGCTTAAGAGGTAAAGGGGCCAATTATTATTGGATAAATTGCTCGAACAAGTTTGTAAACCCTAATCAAAAATACTACTATCGGCTTTCGGTCTTTCGTTCCAAGTTAAAGTATTTCTCGTTTTTTACGCTACGAGTTTACTCTTGTGGGCCTCAGTCCCGTTAAGGTGGGAACCACCATTTTAGCGTCTCTAAAATTATTTACTGATATGCTGGTAAAATTTATAGCAGTATTTCATTCCTGCACACTAGTCTGTTTCACTCGTTTGAGAGATGTTTGACATAGATCGTATTTTTACCGAAAGCGTTGATGTGCTTTATGTTGAACAAAATATCAGCAAAGATATTGAACTAAAAGGAATATCTCCAAATAAAATTATTTAATATAGTTCCAACTTTCTTGTGGAGAGTCTATTCAATTCTAATTGTTGTATATGTCTAATTAATAAGGTGATGGCTATTTTTTAATCATTTTGAGAGCTTTTTTAATGCATCAGAAACGGTCTTCATCATAAAATAAGGAGGAAGGCATTGTGGCATTTTTACGGCATGTTAACCCCTGCTTCTACCAGATAGAGAGTGGGTTTTTCCCATAGCGATTTTTAGGTCTTGTCAGGACATTTGTCCAGTTTTTTCAGGTACCTTTATGATTCGACTCAAAGCATCAGAGAGTTGCGCAAACATAGTCGTAGTACGGTAGATAATGATATATAGCAACACGTCATCAATAGTATTGTAAAGAGAAAGTTTAGAAGTAGAGATTAAGTAAAAATTATTTATCAAGATACGGACAATCATAATTAAAAAAATAAATAAATATAAAAACAAATGAATAAAACATTTAAAACAAAAAAGAAATAATGCAGGCTTCGAATAGACGAAGTAAATAAAAATGTCTTTATTGAACAAATGTACAACATTTGCACCAGATAGGCTTAACCTATCAGGTTTTCATTACTAAACCTAAATAGACACTTGTATAAAAAAATTCAAATTTATTTATGAAATACAAAATTTTCTTTTTTTACACAAACAGTGATATAAACGATATTTTTGACTTAAAAGATAACTTTTTAAATTGAGTAGAAAACTATGTAGTGAACAACTATCTTACTGCGTTGTATGTACGATCTTTCAAACTTAGCAGAAGAGTGGTGGGGCATGATAAGAGTATTATGTCTTATATTACGTGTATGGACAGCATTACGGAAAATGATTTTTTCAAATAGATATACCGGACTTTTGAATTTAATTAACCGGAATAGAAAATTCATAAAATGTAAGGTGAACAAATTACAAATTTTTAACCATTTAAGTTGAGAGAAGTAATGTGAGATATGATCAAATTTTCTTAAGTTATTTTGAACACGCTGAAGCTGGTTTTGGGAGAGCTTATCTAAACAGGGGAAATAAACAATATTACAATAATTTAGTAGTGAAAGAACTAGACATTCACATAGCTTTTTAGGAGTTTTAAAGTTCAAAATGTGCTTATTAATATAGAGTAACCGCATTCTGATGTAACATTTCTGTAGTACGTTTTTAATGCGATTTTTAAGTTTTTTAAGTTTATTGTCAATAAGTAAACCTAATTTTTTTGCCTTTTTAGAAATATTAATATTACCGCCATTCAATTCTAGTTTTAAAAAGCTTTCTCGTTTAGCTTTACTGCAAAACAAAACAGCAGTTGTTTTTAATGGGTGGTCAAATTATGATCTTTAGAATACTGCGTAATCAAAGTTAGGTCAGTATTAACTGAGTCTGTTGCGTTATCAACGTCAAAAGGATCAATATGTATTAATTGTGTGTCATCAGCATAGAGTTGTAATAAGCTATTATTTATTATTTTAGGTAGGTCTGATGTGTATATAAGAAATAGTAATGGGCCCAAAATAGACCCTTGAGGTACACCTGACACAATAATTTTAGATATCGAAAGATTATTGTCCACAGACACTCGCTGGGACCGCTTCCATAGGTATGACTTAAAAAAAGATAATACTATATGGTCGCAACCCTAATATTTGAGTTTTGCACACAGCAAATCGTGGTCAATTAAATCAAACGCTTTGGAGTAGTCTAAGCTAACTAAAATGACACCCATCTTTTTATCCATAGCTCTTATAATATTATCATTCAAATTTAGCATTGCAGAAGTGGTGCTATGACCTTTACGAAAGCCTTATTGTTCACTAGGTAAAATGCTGTTTGCTGAAACATATTCATACAATTGAGAGTATACCACTCTTTCAAGAATTTTAGAGATAACTGGTAATAAGCTTATTGGACGAAGATCACGGACATAATCTAGCTTAGGTTTTTTTGGAATTGGATATACAATGGATTCACGCCAAGCCTTTGGGAAATATCCACATTGCAGACAACAGTCTATGATATGAGTGATATAATCGCCAATTATTGGCCAGCATAACTTTATCATATGCAATGAAATACCACTAACATTTGATTTGATTGAGTTTATAGCATCGAACACTATGTTTTGAGTAACGAGGTTAAATGCAAATGTGCTGTTATCAAATTGGTTATTTGAATAAAATAATATTTTATCTTTACATTGGTCTGATTAATTAAAAACAAAAATAATCATTAATTTTAGAAGGATTACATAATGTTGAAGGTAACTCTACATTCGTAGTAGAGCAACGAATGTTCATGTTATGTAGACCTTTCCACAAAGCTTTATCATTTTTGCTTGTCTGCAATGTATCTAAATATGCTGCCTTTTCCCTTCTGATAGAAACCAAAGCAAAATTTCTGCACATTTTATAGTGGATCCAATTTTCAGGAGTTTTTTTGTGAATTAAATTTAGACAATGCTTTATCTCTTTCTGTAAGGATCCGTTTTAGGTTATCTGTAAGCTAAGGAGCTGGTGGTTTACTGACCCTAAAAGTTCTAAAAGGGACATGGATGTCAAAAATGAGTAATATATTATCGGTTAAAATATTACTCATTAATATTATCAATGAAAAAAATGTTATCCCAAGATAACAAGGACAAATCTCTTTTAAAAAATTCGATATTAAGATCTTTAAAATTTCTTAAAGTTAAAAGTTTTTGCTTTATTTTTTAACCGACTTCAAAAAAGGAGGAGATTATCAATTCGTCGCGATATTTTTTTTACTGTAATATCGAGTGTACAAAAAGGCATTTTATTATGATCAGTAAAATGGATTGGAATAGTACTACAATTATGACAAATACCTTTACTGTTAATAAAAATAGGGTCATTCAAGGTAGCAGAAGTTGCCGCGATCCTTGTTAACTCATTGACAACATTTACATACCCATATGTATCAAATAAATCAAGAATTAAATTAGGGACCAACATAATTACATTTAATAATAGAGAAGTCATATTCAGATAACAATTGAGGAATAATATTATTTAAAAATTCTGAAAGCTCGTTAACACTAGTATTAGGTTGACGACGAAAGCCACATGAAGTATGACTTCTTTTATGTCTAATTTATTTAATAATAAAAATGAGATATATTTACTTGAATTTTAAGTATCTGTAAAAAATTAGTAAATAATATAAAAAATATTTTAATACCTTTTTATGCAACCAGTTACGAAATGCCTTATTTTATATAACGAGTGAATATTTGCGGGACGAGCAGAGCGAGGTCCCGCAACATGAACGAGTTAGATAAAACGTAACGTGTTACATACAATATAGGTCCGGGAAAACTGTAAAAAGTTACATTGTAAATATTTAGTGTACATAAATTAAGCGCTCGATTTACGATATGATGTAAACCATACAGTATATATACTTTATCGGTATCTTTAAAGGTAAATAATATTAACATTTTAAGTTCTTCCAAAAAGCACATTTTAATTTAATAATTATCAATTTGCATTTTTTTAATTTATTCTATCACCAAAGCAATAAAAATGCTTCACAGCTGTACAATCAGACAATTATTGTTTTAATAGAACCCCGTAACTTTATGGTAATAGATTCCCACTGGAAATCACCTCCAGCGAGGAATCTATGTAACAAATTAATTGAGTGATAATGATTAAAATAGTAAAACTGTCATTGAATTAATCATTGTGTAAACTAACTATCCTTTAAAGATTGATTCGATTCTAAAAAAATATTGCACTACTTAACAATAAGAATAAAATAGTACAATAATTGTTATTAATTTAATCATTTCATTAACCCGTCCAGACTGATTCCATTTTAAAAAATAGTGAACCATGTACAAACCTACAAAGACTGATTTTTATTATACCTAATGTGCTAACTTTCTTATTGAAGGAACGATTTTTTTTTTTAATTATTTTTCGTCGTAATAATTCAAGCATTAGGGAGATCACAATTGAATATTCATAAAATAATAAATCCCTTACACAAGAATTTTGATCCCAACGACTGAACATATTCATTGGTGGTATATTTAAGGAAATGAAGATGCTTTCACATCTCGACAAATTAATGTTGTGATCGATAACAAATTTCCCGAGGCTCAATTGCCAATTTGCTGACGGTAATTTATTTCCACGCAAACTTGCATATTCCTATCACTACACGTATATATACAGCGAATTTTATTCATCGTTCTGTTGCTAGGTACAAACTCAGACGGCTACTTTATCTCTTCTCACATCACCTGCTCACAATTAAAGTTAGCCAACAGACGCAATTAAAAAGTTGAATTGAATATGCATGTCGCATATTACGGCATAAAATTGTGTCGTTCTGAATAAAAATTTATCCAATTTAGTTAATCGCAACGCAAAGTTTAAATTTAGTGAATATTTTTGAAATTATTCCGAAGAATTAAATTTATAATCATGTTAAGGCTGTTTTCGCGGTTCGCTATTTTAGCATTATCCATGTATCTTAGTTATTTTTCATCAGTATAATTTTTGCTGAAGTATTCAAAAGAAACACCTTAATAATCTCTAGTCTTTTAATTTTTTGTTACACCCTAGTTTTTTAAATAACAATTAAAAATTAATATTAAATTTTATCAATTTGCAGATATCAATTTTTGGAAAACTGGAGTTTGTAGCTGATTTTTTTAATTTTTTTTTATTTTTTTTTCTATTTACAAGTTTTTGCTAAGATCAAAAACTAATAGAGTTTTGTAATAAACTGTTTTCCAATATTTTTATTTCGAACTTGTGAAAATATTTCCCTCTTTATCATATACCTGTAACCAACGGTAGCCTGGATTAGCAAATATAAAGTGATTCGGCCAGGGTCTAACTCGCTCTTTTGATTGTAAAAATTTAGTATAATATGTTTTTATTATTTTTTACGTGTTGTGTAACTAAGTATGAAAGAAAAGTATTTATTATACATTTTACTAAAGAAAAAAAAATAATTTAATTGATATGTGAATATGATTTTTATTGATTAATTTCCAAATTATATCGGAATATTTTGAGAAATATCTCGAGTCGAAAACAATGGACAATTTTCAAAATATTCCTAAGAACAGATTATATTAATTTTTAATATATTGGAAATATTATAAAAGTAACCTTTATTATTTTGCTAATTTTTTAATCCTAATGTACTAACACCCCACAATGTCTTTTCGACAATACTCAGCTCATAATGAGTTGGTAAGTAAAAGTATTTTTGAAGCAGCTTGGGAGGCCATGGAACAAGCAGGACTGGAAGAATTGCAATTAGCAAAAGATATTGGAGAAGTAGATAAACAAGGAAATAGTCTAATTGCAGTGATTGTTGACAGTGCATGGTCTAAGCGGTCATATAAAGTCAATTATAACGCTTTATCTGGAGTAGTAAGTTTATATTTAAATATTATAACGTGAGATCCAAAAAAAATGTTTCTAAAGTAAGCCATAGCCGACAGAATTGTGAAGAATCCGTCATGCGTGATTTTTCCATGGTCTACTTTAGAATTATTTTTATATTTGACACAACATAAAAAGGGTTTATTTTTAAAAGTTTTGTTTGTTTCTTTTAAAAGTAAGTATTGTCCTATCTGTCGAGCTTTAACTAAAAACATAAAAGCTGAAACTCATAAATGTTCAAAAAACTGGGATGGTTCGTCGACTTCTATGGAATCGAAACTAATTTTAGAAGGATGCCATAGTAGTATAAAAATGCACAAATTAAAATATGTAAAAATTATTGGCGATGAAGACAGCATTGTTTACCAAAAAATTTGCATAGAGAGACCCCACGGAAGAACAATTGTCCGCAAAGTAGAATGCATAAACCATCTTCTCAGGAATTATTACACAAATGGCGTGATCTTGCGAAAAAAAAAATACAGTTCAAAAACAAAATAGTAAGTCCAGAGCTAAAATTTTGAGTGATAAGATTTTGAAGTTACGAGTGGGAATTAAATCAGCTATAAATTACCACAGAAAAAATACCAGTGGTATTGCTGACAACGTGAAGCAATTAACTACATACTTTAAAAACTCTCCTTACCACACATTTGGAAATCATTCAAACTGTGCACAATATTTTTGTAAAAGAGAACAAAACGCAGAGATTATATAACAGAAATGGAAGAATGCGGACTAATGGATGACCTTGTATCTGCTGGTAATAGGCTGGTTCAAAAGAGCCACAGTTTATTATTAAACATGACTAATAATGCTGCAGAGACATATAATTCAAATGTAGCCAAATTTGTTGGATGAAAGAGAATTAATTTTGCAGTAAAAGGAGGATATAATGTTCGGTGTACAGCTGCAGCCATTTCTTTTAATAAAAAAGAGAACTATATTCACATTCTTTAAAAAATCTGTCAAAAAGTGTTCCTGGGATTCACACAGAGATTGGTTACTCAAATAAGCAAACGTAGATCTAGTAGAAAAGCCAGGGGCCCTCGATTAAAAAACGCAAAAGTGACGCACCTAAAGATAGGGACTACGGATTTCAATGCGATGATGATGATGACGATGTTTTGGATCCTATTGGATATTTTGCCAAAAAATCAATAGATGATATTTGTAAAATTGAAGTATGTACTAGAGGTCAGGCCAGTAATGATATGTGGAAAGAACATCGTAGTAATATGCTCACGGCTTCAAATTTTGGAACCGTTTGCAAATTACGCAAAACCACAGATTCAAAAAAGACTGTTAATAATATATTATTTTCATCTTTTTACGGATCAGTCGCTACAAAATGGGGACAAAATCATGAATCTATTGCGCTAGAAGAATTTAAAAACAAATATGGAAAAACGGTACAAGAATGTAGATTATTTATTTATGAAAAACATGCATACTTGGGAGCAAGTCCAGACGGTTTCGTCCTTATTAGGACTCTTCGGCAAGAAATAGATAGGTTCTCTATTCCAGTCTCTGGAATTAACAAATGCTACACATTTCACCAGTATACAATAAAGTTAGTTGCGAAGAGAATAAGAATTCAAGTAGTGAAATTGTGTCGCCTTCTGTTCCTAGTAAGCAAAATCAAAGGGCGCTGTAGTACCCAGTTAGAAAACTAGGTGGAACCAAAAAATCAGGCTGGCAATTTGTAAACGAAAATAAATCAAATTCAAATGTGATCAAGACGTAAAATAAAATGAATAAATCTTAAAGCCAATATCACATAAATACCAACGACCGTTTCCCTTCGGAAAACAACTACTCCTTTGGCTAATACCACAACAGGTATTGAGTTACCTACCTATATACTGAACTGTATTTTGGCCTAAAAAAGACAAACGAAGTTTTAAAAACAAAAGACGTCATAAAGGGATACAAGTCCTCAGAAGAGATCTCATAGAGACAAATTTTAAATCTGAGTGTGTCGCGTAAGGTATAGCAACTTTATTTTGACTTTTATTTAAAACGAATAAGTCGTAGGATACAAATACTTAGATTAGGATAAGAATGGTACTAAATAATCGAAATGATCGATTTATAAAAATATTCGATTAATCCAAAATAATCGGTTGATCGAAAATAATTGATTAATCAAAAATAGTCGATTACTCGAAAATTATCGATTAATCGAAAATAAACAATTAATCGATTAATCGAAAATAATCGAAAATAATCAATTATTAGATTTTTTAATAAAATCGACTAATCAATTAATAGATTAATCGGTTGACAATCGATTAATAATTATGAGTGGATCACCTAAAGTGCTTTGGTAAGTTTTAACAAATTTTATAAGCCTTTTAAAAGTAGCCCCCGTGCAGACTAGTACACAAGCTGCCACTGTATATTACTAAAATATTTAGACCGCAAATCCCACAACATCTCAAGTAATCGCTGGAAAATATACCATGCAACTTCTAACAACATTTCTTAGAACTCAAGCACTAACGCAAATACCACAAAAAAGACATCAGGAAGAAACAGTAATACGTTCTTATTGTAGGATTTATTGTGTTTATCAAAAATAGTAAACAAGGATCAAAAACATGTAACCTGTTATAATTGAATTTATTCTGTTTTTATTACTGTATTTAACCAATATTTTACTATTTTCATTCCCATATAAGTATAATAATTTTAATCACATAAATTAATAACTTTTGTACAAGATTCTATAAATTGTATGATTGATTAAATCAGAAATGTAAAATTATCAAATCAGTCAAAACAAAGATTGACAGCGGAAGAAAGAATATTTTCTCAATTTATTGTAAATTCGATCAAAAATATTACAGATTTACAGTCCTATATAAGTAGAATATAGTAGTTTGTGCAACAAGAGTGGATATGATGGACACATCGCACTTGGGTACGACGCCGTAGTCAATTGAACACAATTCAATTAAAATAGGGAAAGTATCAAGTATGACACATTAAAAAAGTGATTTTATGGGGAATTCAGCAATATGCCTGCTAATTGCATCACTTTTAATTATAGCGCCCTCTAGCGAGATAAAAACTGTTACTCATTGTAAAGATTCATTCTATTCTGAAAATTAGATTTATTTAACTATTGTATGATTTAAAAATTATCCTAAAAACTAGTGAACTACTGATCTACTCACATGGTAAAACAATAAGATGTAAATAGTAAAACTTATAATTATTATTGCATTCACTAAAAATTTATCTATACTTAAAAGACTAATTCTTTTACAATATACTACTTATCTGTTTTTGGTAAAAGAAAGGATTAACAAACAAAATTATTTATTGAAATTTATCAGTAACTATCCTAAATCGGATTAAAATAGTGCCTTGATTGATGTTTCTTTTTGTATAGTTATGTTGTAGTTTTTATAAAATATTATATTTTTCTTACTTAGTTTTTATATTATACGACCAAGTTCTTGAAATTGTTGAATAAAGTGTTATAATTATTATTTAGTTACCAGCGCCGGTAGATATTTCAAGCATGCATACCTAATAAATTGAACAAGGTGTTTGCATACCTTTAATATTTTAAAACATATTTTCATATCAGGTTTTACAAATTCCGATGAGTAATCGTACTCGTATAAGTTCCTAAATAGGATACTAATTAGTTGATTAACTGAAATTAAATTATTAATTGTTTATATTCGATTTTCGTTTATTTATGGTATTCTAGACATTCGCAAAAAAATATTTGATATTTATTAATATTTTTAAAATAGATAATTTTACTTTTAAGTGCATCTAACAGGTACATTTACTTTGGCGATTGGCGATAACAATGATTGGATATTATTAAGTACGTACTTATTTAGACCTCATTAAAAGTTACCTTGGAGGTTCGAATACCGAAGCACTTAATTATTTATATAAAGATTAGATGGAGTGAAGACAAAAACTAAAAGTTTTAAAAAGATATTTAATATTTTGTGAAACAAGTATTTTTGTATGCATACGGCGGCTTCCGAATATGCGTCCGGGGATGGTCTTAATAATTCGTAAGGGGATTTTTGAGATTTTTTTCCGAATTTTCAAATTTATTTAAAATAATTTTTCATTTAGGAAGTTAACAACAATAAATTTTAGTTTTTCACATTTTGCTTTTTAATATTTGACAAATTATGAACATATAAGTAACCGTCAAAACTCAAAAACACTTATTTGTTACTTTTTTACGTTTATTTATAATGTAGATTTAATTTTTATTTGGTAAAGAAAATAAATAAGTAGGTATATCAGTGTGTAAGATTACTTTGATTAAATAAAGTAAGCCCTCTTAGTTCAACAAAGCCACCATTACATCCTTTCTGAAAATAGTGAGATTAATTTAAAATAATGATTAAAAATATTATAACTTTTGTCCGGTAGTAAAATACCTCTACAGAGTAAAACGATTTGACTATAACATTATTATAACGAAATGAAATTTCTATTAGAATGAATTTATCCATTAGTATTTATAATCAACATTTTTTAATAACTTAATTCGACAACGTCAAGTAAAAGACAAATGAAAGCCTTTTTGATAGTGGCATTAGTGGCTATGATTCCATCCACCGTTATAACAACAACACTAATGAATTAATTATTGTTTTTGTGATTATAAAAAGAGACACAAAAATTAGCCCAAAATTATAAATTAAGTAGGCACTACGTACTTATTTAGACAAATTTTAATTTTTCTAATTTTACCAAAAAATAATCTAACGCTATAATCCCTCTCGGCTATAATATAAAAGGGTGTTTAAAGAAAAGTAGTCTTTTTTAATAAAATATTTCGTGGTTTAAAACATTTTGGTACCTTTAAATTTTTTAAATAACTTGGAAAGGATCGTTTCTGTTTTAAATAAAAATAATTATTAGAGTATTAAGTAATCAATAATAATTTACACGTTTAATTTTAAAAATATATTAAGAGAGTTGCCAAAAAATACTCGAGGATACCCAGGCAATTCTTGAGAATATCTCAGAACAGAATACCTAGGAATATCTGAGACATTCGAAAGAATACTTGAGAAGACAAGAGAATACCTAAGATACCTAGGATAATCTCGCAATAAATGTAGTTTATTTATATTTCGAAATTTACGGATTCTTAAGAAAATAAGAAAAAAGCTGGAGAAACATTTAAAGGCAATATTATTATAAGATATATACGAAATAAAATTCACAAAACGAATTTTCGCTGTATTTTCCCACATTTATATTTGTATTGTTTTAAGATAATTTTATTGTAGGTAATGCTAATATTACAGTAATAGACTAGAATTAGAGGAAATTACAAAATTTTACACAATTAACTATAAACTAGAGGTTCAGTTGACCCGCTTAATTAATGTAGTAATGTTTATTTATAAAATATGAATAAAATATAGGCCATGGCAAAATTTCTTCAAACAGAATGTAATAATATATAGGTGCATAATTATTACACTGCTTAAAACAATTAACGAATATTTAATTATTGCACATTTAAATACTTAAATGAATAATTAATAATAGAGAGTACAAACACTTAAATGACGTTAAAGATAATACATATTTTTGAATGTTAATGCTGACTGAGTGTACAAACTTCAAAGTGTTTGCGCCCTACAAAAAAGAAATATTTATTGTTAAATTAACGAGTAAATCAATAAAGAATATGTCACCTTGGTCATCCCCATTCTGACCAGAACATTATATTAAAAAAAACTATTCCATGATCCTCAACCCGAAAAATACGAGTTCCACATCGAATTTCAACTTGAAGAAGCTGAAGGTATAAAATTGTGTCACAGCTTATACAATATTGTATAAGCTGAGATTATGTTTAAACGTTTGACTACCCCTACAATTTATTAAAAATGTATTTTAATGGTCCAAAGTCAAAATAAAGTTATTGCTGATGAATTATGATCAATGAATTATACAGTTAGGAAATTAAAAATGTCCTAACGAACATACATTATCATAATTTTAGCTTCCTGGAGTAAAAAAATAGTTCGATAATACAATACGGTAAAGTCGGCAATGTGTAGGAAATCCTCCCGCGGTCGTTCAGAAATGCCGGCAATGGTTCGGAAATGCCGGCAATGGCTCGAAAATGCCGGCAGTAGTTGAGAAATACCGGAAATGTTTCAGCAATGCAGGAAATGTTTCAGAAATGCCTGCATTGTTTAGGAAATACGGCACTAGGTGTACAAATTTTGAACAGTGGAAAGCCCCTCGATAATAACTAGATAGGAAAGTCATGTGTTGGACACATGAGATTTTTTGTTAGAAGGAGGGTACCACAGGGGTGGTCCATATAAATTTGGTCAAGATCTGATGATGCGATTCATGAGAAAATCATCACTCTTCAATTTGAAAAGGCATTTGCACGATTTTGGAGCAGCTTTGTACAGGTTTGCACTAATGTCCAATAAAAAATACAATTAATTTCTAGGGCGCTGTATCAGTAATAGTAAATTTTGTACAGGACATGAAGAAATTGTTCCGAAAATTCGTTTACTGCATTAATTTCGAGATTAATTTAATTTTGATAGATAAAATGCTTTTGATTTAGGTACTTAAATGCGAGCTTAAATGTTATTAGATTTACCAAAACACAAACGAAAAATTAATAGGTAATTAATGAACCACTTTACCAACGTTCTGAACTGGATATGTTTTTGTAAGGACCTAAGTAAGTATACGGCTTATATGAAACACGCGCCCTAGTAGAAATAATAAACATTCTTTATTTTTTGTTTACAATAAAGTTTAAAATTGTGCGTTAGAATTATTTTGAGTTTTAATTATTAAATCTTTCAGTCTATCAAAAATGCGAGAATATTCATTTTATTTTCTGTGTCGTTTAAATTGAAATATTTTTCTAGATATTTTTCGTTTATTACATCAGTTTTAGTTGCAGTTTCGTGAATGTTAACCACTACAAAACTATGTGATGTGATTGATCGAAACTTCTAAAAGTGTAGCTTTTTTAGAGGTTCATTACTAATACATTTGGATTTTTCGATGGCATTTCTCAAAACGACAATGTCGTATTCACTTACCTACTTAAGATGAAAAGCAGAGATAAATTAGATAACTTATCATTCATTGATAACTAATTTACGAAGTGGTCGTCGGTGTTTTTCCTAGAGCCATTTAGGTACCTACTTTTTTATTTTTTCCTTCTCTATACTGAATTGAATTTACTGTAGTGAATTTATTGTTATTTTGACTAATGGAAATAAGGACAGGTATTATTACCTACATGTCTTCAGATTATTTTATACTATACATGAAAAAACGTTTAAGTTAATAAATTTTTCTTAATAAATGTGTTTGCTAAAGGTAAGTTAAGTACCTAATTAATAGTTTTCAACTTAAAATTCCCGATACGACACTTTTCATTAAATTGCACTGCATTTTACACAATATTGTTTTACTTATTAAGTGGCCTATTAAAAAATCTGCTGATTTCAATATGATTTCGGACATTTTGCATGTATTTAGGTAGTTTTTATTACATTGTACCTACTTATTTTTTTGATTCATTGATTATCGTGAGCAGTAGGTATATTTTGTTTATAAAATCAAATAGTTAGTCATTTTATATTGCAAAATGATTCAATTTGATACTAACTAGGTACTTTATTGTGTATTGCAGATAATGTACCTATCTACTTTGATAAAAAAATGATAAAAATGATTAAAATAACAATAAATATAAACCAACTAAACTGTTAATTTATTCCAAGAACTTCTGAATACCTACCTGAAGAATGAAGAGTGAATAAACTTTACTTTTACCTGGTCAAGCCTACCTATGCTATGTAGTGACTATTAAATGACTCATAATGTATAAAAAAATACCTTGTTAAAACGGTTCGGCAAGACTCCCTATCCTCTAATTGAACACTTGATCTCTGACTCAAGCATAAACGAGACAAGTAGGTATCAGTTATTTAAAAATAATGATTTAGTAATTGTATTGCAAGCGAAACCTAAATAGAATGCAAGTGACGAACCTAACCTACAACAAATTTAATTTAATTTAGGGCAATATGAATGAAGGAGATACTTATAAGATCAAATAAACGTATATTTAGATTTTGTAAATAAACAGGAAAATTGGAGCATCCCGTAAACACTGGTATTTGTAATTAAACGAACAAATGTATAGAGGTAGGATAATGAACTACCTGCTAGTAAATATACCACCTTGCATTGTTTAGACCAGAAATACGGCTGCATATATAAATCGTTTAACTTTATTTATTTATAAATAGTAGTTGATTGTTTATAAATCAACACAGTTATTGATTTAGGACAATATTGTTTAACAATCCTTACCTTCTGACAGTTCTAAGTCCAGTTCGGCCAGTTTTTCTCTTACATCCTCAGGCAATTTAGAGATATCAATATTTGACTCATCCATGGCTGGAAATTGTCAATATACACTATAAAAACTACACAAATTCACTATAAAACTACACACTATTCGTTAAAAAAATTGCCATAGTAGGAAATGTTTAGTTTATCGGTAAAATTCTGTCCGTTTTATCCTAACAATGACAGCTGAGATTCCTACAATGTTTTGTTCGTCTCTGCACTCGGGTTCATGTTCTTTTGAATTACGGGAACACTACTGTCAAATACTAAAACATACAGGCAACCAGTAATACGCTCTCGTTCGCGCTACCGGCCCCTGATCGTTAGACAGCTCTTTTAACAGGACAGTGTAGTGTGTGTTATCGAATCAATAGATCTCGTTTATAGAAAAATACGATATATTGTATGTATCTAAAAAAATATTCAGCCCATTTATGTCGGTTCTATTTCTACCGACAAATACTGAATCTAAAAAAATAAAAATGTATAGTAAAGGACTAATTTAAGGAGTCAGCTTTTTTTATTAGTCTACTTCACTTCGCAACAATAAAATAGAGGTTTGAGATTTTAAATTTGATATTCTCTCTCAAAGTATGATCGGTAAAATTCAAAAACAAAAATTGAAAATAAAAATTTATATAATGGCTGTATAAATTCATAATTTCGAAAATATTAAAAAAAAATAAGTATGAATATTTAGCAAGGTGGGACACTCCAATGAAGAATTACTCTTTTTGGATAATATTGTGGAAAGCACTGAAGATGGTGTTATGCCAAAAGCACTTCGCTTTTTAATTAAAGAATTTGCACGATTTAAAAATCTATTTTTGCTAATCTACGCAACGTGCACACAGCCGTTAACCACTTTTGGTTTCTTTAATTAATTATCATTGACTGTCCAGTAACGGGAAGAAATTATTTATGTTAACTTTCTTATTTTTATTCCAGATTCCGATAAAACATAAAATTTTACGGTCACTTGTATAAAAAAAATGTAATTTAAGAAATCAAAAATATTTAAAAAAAAATAACGTGGATATTAAAATATTATTTAATTTTGGTTAAACTTATAGTTAAAAATTTTTATAATAATTATATTGAAGAAGGTAGTAATTAACTAGTATATGACTTTTAAGAGATCTTTTGTTATACGAGGGAGAGGAAAAACACGTTTTGTGTAAAGTTCATGTTTATTTCCTAATACTCATCTTGAAAATTTTTTTTAAGAGAAAATAAAAATAACATTTTTTTTATTCGAATATGTCAAAAAACGTCGTTTTTCGGACAGAAAACATAGTCGAAAAGTAGAACTTTTGTATATACTCCATAAAGTACTTTATCAACCATGGCATCTAAAGTTAAGTGTATAAAGTATTGCATATTGATTAGAATTCTCAAATCTGAGGTAGGTTTTCATATAGCATTTTTGATTTTTGGGAATCAAATTCAAAGACGCCAAATTTGCTGCGTCTCTAATTTATGAGTGCATGTCCGTGATGAATTTTTTTTACACCAATTTTTAATAAACTGGGTAATTAAATTAATTTGACATGAACAAATTGATACGACAGAAATTGTTCAATTGTTCTTATAGTTGGCTAAGAACAATTGAACAATTTAACAGTTAAGGAAAAATTATTGGAAATAATATCATTTCATATTTAATTTTCTATATTTATATTTTTTAATATCTAAGCACATTCGAATAAAAAACAATGTATGAAACACGGACGAAAAGTGTTTTTTTCTTACTCCTACGAGTTGCCAGGCTCTACTATGTCTCGCCTGGCAAGCTTCTCGTAGTCTCCTGCAAAACTCAACTTTTCGTCCTTGTAACATAAACTACTATTTAGGATAAATGTAATATTTTTTCCTGTATCGATGCTGTTTTGACAATTAGTTTAAGAGGAATACATACCCTCGCTTATTTGAAATAAAAGTCAAACGCCGTTATTTACCATGCGATTTTTTTTTAAAATTTGGGAATTAATTTACATTATACTTCTAAAAAAAAGTATGGGAGCAGATTTTTTTTTAAAGGTCTAATTTTTGAGAAAAAAATATTTTCACTCCGATTTTATTTTTTTTTTCAAAAATCTGCTGTCATAACTTTTTAGATATTAGTTAGATGTTACCATTCCCAAAATTTCATGCTTTTATCTTTAGCCGTTTGAGCGCACAACAAAAATAAAGGTTTTTGTTCTAAAACTTGCTAAAAATAAATAAAGTGTTTGTTAGCACTGGTCGAAACTCTCACCAGTGCCGTGGCGGGCGAGCTTGGATGTGTTACATCTTTCTGAGATTCTGGATTTTTATGTTTTTGACAGTATGTCTATTTTACTTTCCTCCTGCATTTTTTTAAATAATTTTATAAATTTAAATAAATATTTAGTGTATATTTTTGTCAATATATTTTAAAAGCGGATTTGTAATTATTATTATATAAGCTTCAAAGGTAAAAAAAGAAAATACAGTATATTGGGCTGATGCAGACGCGTTTATTAAGAATAAAGTTTTCCGAGAAATCAACAATATCTTATTCCAAAACAACAATCTTAAATCTTTTAATCCCCTAATTACAAAACAATTATGGTTTTATAAAACTTTATAAATCGGTTAATAAAGCTAATTCTATGTAGGAAATTAGGTTATTTTAATATTCAATAAAACTTTAAAGGTTATTGATTGACACTTATCTGGTTTAATAACAATGTTTTGAAGAATATTGATAGGGGTTGAAGTATCAGCTACCTGCGAATCGCAATGGGAAATACCTATCAAGGGCGTATGTACTGGGCCCGCGGTCAAGAGATTATAAAGGGTACGGATTAAATGTCGTTAATCTCTTTGTAAATTGGGCCCACGGCTACATTTTATTTCTAAGAAAATGTTTCAGGTATAAAAACAAATATATTTATTATAATATTTATCAAATACAATACAACAAAAGTCATAATTACAATAAACATAAACACATACTTAAACCACTGATCTGTATTATTTTACTGGATAGGATATAGCCCCCTAAAAAACGTTGGCCGATTTGGGCAAATAATATGGCGGACCAGATGTTATTTAACGTAACCTCTATTTCCATTTATCATCACATTTGTCATTTAATTGTGTCAACAAGCTACGATGAGATGTTTTTATTGTGGAAAACAAAGTAAAAAGAGTATGAAATAAACAATAAACGATAATTCCTGAAGACACAATATGCTCACGTCTCCATTTTTATATTTTCTTTCATAAAAAATCAAATCATGGGTGAAATTTCCCGAAGGACATCGCCCGCAAAAGAAATAGAAGAAGAATAAGAAGAAAAACTAATCAAATTATAGGTTAGGTATGTCAAATTATCCCAAATTTCAGTCCTGTGAACCCACCATAATTGTCCCAAACCGGCCAGCATTGTTGCACTTCCGGTCTCCTTGGTGGAACGATTTTTTAGTATGTTAAATATAGCCTATATCCTATCCAGTAAAATAATACAGATCAGTGTCTTAAACCTATATATACATCATTTATTAAATTTACCACACAATTTTTTAACCATATCAAATTTACATAATACTTCGTTTTTACAATCATCAATTGTCTTTTCAATATAAATTTGTTTTCTTCTAATGCAAGTTCTGTTTAGTTTTTGGCCCCTTATGCTACTATGTATTTTGCATTCAGCTAGGGATTGGAATTCAATAAGCATTTCACAAAAACTAAAAATATTCGGGTGACTTTTATAAAAACTATTGGCAAAATGATTGTGGAAGGACTAACAAGCATTTGTAGTACGAGACATTGAAGAAGTTGCCTGTGCCCAAATATATGGTGGGTAAATTGAATCTTCTGTCATACATGTTTGCACAATGTAGTCTGCAAATTGTATTATGTTCTCTTGGTGAGGAATAATTGCCATGAAATCTTCATAAAAACAATTTCCCACGTCTTCCGGATTTAAATAGGGCAATCCAAATATGTAATGAAGCCATTTACTTTCTTCAGATTGAACATCCTCATAAACTGAAGACAGACCTAAATTTACTATTTTCCTGTACCATGCTTGTGTTAAATGAAACAAGCAACCTTTTACAGTAGAATTGGGAAACACTGTATTTAAAGATGTATGAATGGCTTTTTCAAAATCAATTATAAACATGGAAAGCTTAAAAATTAAAGAAAATGATGAACATTGTTCTAAAATGGTTTGGAACACAATATTATAAGTTTCCAAACGTTTGTTGGGCAATAAAGAATAAATAACAGGAACATAATAATTATTAACAAAGCAATGTATAGTCACAAGCTGATATGAGAATTGGGGACAATACTGAAAAGTTCCGTCGAGATAAAGGGGATTTACTAAAGATGCTTGGCACATAAATGATAAAATCGAAAAAATAATAATGTTTGACGCTCGGTCATTCTTTAATAAAAAGTTTTCGCCCTTTAAAGTGTGAATTTTCAAAGCATCTAGCGCATCATGGACATCTTTGATATTTTTTGGTAGTGGGGGTAGCTTACTTCTTTTATAATTATATGAATTTCTTCTTATACAATTAACATCTTCCCAAGTCATTTTCAAATCAGGATTCATTTTAAATTCCATATGTATTTATTTGGAGGGTTTTTCAGTAATATCCTCAATGGCCCTCCTTTTTAAGGAATTACTAACTTTCTGGCGATCTGTTTTTTCTGCGTCTACATCATGATTGTGATTTAAAAAACTTTCAACAATTTCTCCATTAACGGTGTATATCTTTGCCAAACAATTATTCTTAGCACAACGCCAACGAATCAAATTATAGGCTAAATAATATTTAAAAAGTGGGAAATATAACTTACCGCATTTTAAAACACGAGCTTTTTTAAATTTTGCCCCACATACCGCGTACATTTCAGTATTACGTTCAATTAAAACTTTTTCTGCATTCATCTTTCAAAGATTCAGTACAAACTAAAGACACAGCTTATACAATATACAGCTCCACAACTCCGTGTCGGCGTCTTTGATCTGGCGGTCGAGAACCAAGCAAGACGGAATGGTGCTATCTCTGTTAGATTCGAGGGAAAAGTCGGGCCCGGATTAAACAATTTTTTTATTATTGAAAAAATTGAAAACCTTGGCGTAATAAGGTTGGTTACATGCCATATTAAGTAAGTTTTGGGAAATTAAATTTTTAATTTGTTTTAAATCTGTCAAATATAATTAGAAACATTATTTAAATATAAATATTACGAAAAATAGCACATCTTTCGGATTAGAGGTAAAATAATTTGTATGTGGCTAGTAAAATCCTCGTTAACAAATGTTTTGAGCTAAAACAGTCACTTCACGACAAATTGTGGCTTGGATCCTTTTTACACCAAGGGCTTCAATTGTTAAAGAATTGTGTCACGCTCGTGGATGCAAATCAAGTGGTACCCCGTGTCTCTGGCAAGTGTTACTCTTCGCGCAAAGGGTTTATAGTTTATACCTAGATAAACGAATGCTTCGACTGAGGTCTGGGAACTCTATGGTATTTTGGAATTATAAAGAATTTGTGCTTTTATTTTAACAATATTGGTTATATTTAGATGTATTCTTATTAATTGAAATACAGATTTGTAGAAGTAATACTTTGACAGTTTTTATTAATATAATATATTCAATTTTTATCTGACCATACCGAAGTAGGGAATTTTGAAACTTTATAGTAATGTGAAATTTGAATTACAATATTACACGATATTACATAATTAGTACTTATTTTAGATAGGTACTAAATTTGTAGAACAGAAGTAAAAGTTGGAAATGCTTTTGCCAGTTCTCCCACTTTATACACATAAATTGACAGGTTGCCAGCGGATCTCACCGAAGTGGACGCGATACATTGGCGTACAACATTATTTTATAGATGTTAATAACAATTTCGAGTAAATAGTTTAATAAATTGTGAATAGCTGTCGAAATTTTGTAAAATTATGATTTGAATATTATAATACATGTTTAATAATTATTTATAATCCATAAATACATGCGATTGTCCGGTTCTGCCAATAACAATTTAAAATTACTTATTCTGTGAAACGACACTGGTAAGTAAACATTACTGCGAAATTCTCGGAGCCGCCCGACGTGGTTTGACGTTTACCCCCTCTCTACCTACCAAAAGACTTTTCAACTTTTACTTTCTCTATACTTGGAGAAAGTAATATCGATTTTTATAAGAAAACTTAAAAAGTAAATTAATTTAGTTCCTATTTCTGATGTAAAACTTAAGTTTTGGTTTAAACCAAGAAAACAAATAACTTATAGTTTGTTCAACAAGGGTGGATATGATAGCAATATCACACAAAGACGAAGTTTGAGCACGACGTCGTATGCGGAGTACTCAATCGTCTGATTGTGATATGAACAATCCACTCGATATGGTCAGTATATTTTTTCTACGACCCACTAACGAAAATCTACAAATTTAAAAAATTATTTTAGGTTATTTAGACAAAATAACTAATTTTAAAATAATTTACGAAGTTGACTAATTTATAAAATAAAATTAACATGAAAAATTAATTAGTCCTCGGCCTAGATTCGATCCCGGGCTTTTCGCGTGGAAGGCAGATGCTCTGTCCTCATCTTCACCGAAACTTTCAGGACTTTAGTTTTAATACTCGTAATTAAATTAGTATCATGTAGTTTGATTAAAATTTATTTTTTTTAAATGTGAACACAATAAAAACAAAAATGCTATTATTTATCGAGTCTACACAAAAATTTTAATGTATATTTAATATCAATAACTAAAATATATATTGACAATTAGTTTAACAGAATTGTGACTTATTTAAAAAAAATTAAATAATAGGAGTTGGGTGACCAAAATATGAACTGTGATTTGTAGATTTAATTTTGTTAAAGTGTTCTCACTACCTAAAATAGATATGAAATATATTCGTAGTTGAACACAATAACATACTTTTTCGTTTTGTAGTATGTGCATAGATTGGCTAATATCCATGCACAGATTACAAAACGAAAAAGTATGCTATTGCCTTCAATTGAACGAATATATTTCATATCCATTCTAGGTAGTGAGAACACTGCAAAAAAAAAATAAATTCGCCAATCATCGTTCATATTTTGATCAACCGACTGCTATTATTTTTAAAATTTTAAATAAATGACAATTCTGTCAAACTAATTGTCAGTATATTTTTTAGTTATTGAGATACATACAATAAAATAAGTTATTCTTTTGGAAAACGTTAGCATGGATGACTAAAGGGTATTGGGTTAATTAATTCTAAAAGTGTGGTACAAATGTTATTTTTTGTAGCCAATTCTTCAAAATTATTTTGAAATATCTTTTCAATATTGAATATTAGTTCTACAAATTCATCATTTGACAGTTGCAGATTTCCAAATGTATCTGGATTGGCGTTATCATATGCCTTTAAAAAGCAATAAAAAGAAAAATCATCTAATTCAACGTGATCTTTGTTATATTTAAGACAGGTATCGCAGAGGAGTGGATCCGCAAGGCTTTTATTAAAAGGTAACCACACACATACCTGATAAAATTTTTCTGTATCATTTCGTCTTTACAATAATTTAGGGTGTTAATAATTTTATCATAAAATAAAATACAAGGTGTTCCATTTAAAAAACATACATTTTAATTTGCCAGGCAAAAACGTGACACCCTGTATATCCAAGAATATTTTTAAAATATGTAGGTATTTTTCGAATCCATATAACTTTTATTTAAAACTTTCTTGCGTGTCTACAACAAAATAATGAACAATAACGCACTAATGGGATACCCTGTATAAATTATATTTTTAACAATAAAAATTTCTTATAATGTGGTACTTATCGGTTTGGGTCCTTGGGAAAACTAAAGAATGTTTTCTTGCAGGTATAACCCTTATTAAAACAGCTTTTGACTGCACAAACAGAATGATGTCTTTTTTTTTCACTCATTCTACTCATAGCTAAAGAGTCACCAAAATAATAACAGTACCTTTAACTCAAACAAAATCAACGAAATTATAGGCTCCACGAAATTATACAATCAACGAAATTATAGGCTCCACGAAATTATACAATCAACGAAATTATACGCACGACTCAACACCTTACCTAAGTACGCTTCTGAACACCAAAACCGTCTTTTCCCTTCGAAGGCGGAGCTTAAGCGTTGCGCGACGAAATCAACGCAAACCGTTGCCGCCAAGAGAGTGTTTTAGCTGTATTGTTAAGCTGTGCTAAAGACATAACAGGATTTCGCCTATTTAAATATAAACAAAATTGCGGATTATACAAACAGGTCAATTAAAGAAAAATATTTTTGAGGTAAACAAATCAAAATCATTAAATTGACTGTTGGGCGTAAATTGAAACAATTTCATCCCTTTTATTATGGTATCAGAAATCAAAAAAAGTTATTTTCTACTTTTGAGTGCATTTAATAAAAGCTTGTGCTTAAAAACTTTTTTATAAAAATTATTTTATATAAATATCACGAACAAATAAAAAAAATCACAAGTGAAAATACGACCTTTATTAGGAAATACATACGTGCATTGCATAGGTCAAAACCCATCTTATTTTTTCTCTTCGACTACATTATTATCAACCCTCAAAAATGAAATCGAGGACCAAGATCTGCCACCATCTCTCAGTCTAGATAGGAATGGATATAATATGTGGGAACGTTACATATCAACTGCATTACTTATGAATATTTGTTTGCTCTTTACAGGTAACACTTGTATTGGAAATGGACAATGGCAATTGGAGGAATTTACTTCTGTTTTAAATATGCCAGCTCTAAATCCCGTCCAGTACAACACAGTTCATAATAAAATGGAAAAAATAGTTGACAAGGTATTTCTAGAGGAGTTGAGAAAAGCCGGTGAAGAAGAAACGGCAATAGCTCAAGAAAAAGGAGATGCCGATTCGACTGGCACGCCATATATAACAGTTATTGCAGATGGAACATGGTCTAAAAGATCATATAAGACAAATTACAACGCATTATCTGGAGTAGCTGTTATTATTGGAGAATCCACCAAAGAGGTTCTATTTATGGAAGTCAAAAATAAGTTTTACACAATATGCTTAAAATTTGAAACTAAAAACGAAGATGCACCTCAACATCAGTGTGCCAAGAATTGGAAAGGGTCATCGACATCTATGGAGAGTGCGATTATTCTTGACGGGTTCCAACGTAGCGTTGAGATGCATGGATTAAAGTATACAACGCTAGTTGGTGATGAAGACAGTAGCATAACTAAAAAATTGTCTTCACACAAACCTTATGGAGCAACACCTATTCAGAAAATTGAATGTGTAAACCAGTTACTAAGGAATTTTTGTAATAAATTAAAAGATTTGTCAAAGTCAAGGACAAGTCCATCAAGCCATCTAATAATTCCGTTAAATTTGAGAAAAAAATTGGAATCAAACATATTAAGATTTCGAATATCAATAAAAAAGGCGGCTGCTTTTCGTATTCAGATGACTGTACCTCTGGCTGAAAAAATACGATTGTTTCAGAATGACATTAAAAATTCTGTGGCCCATATATTCGGTGAGCATTCCAATTGCGAGGAATATTTTTGCAAAGGAACAAAAGACCAGGAAGAAAATATAATGCCAGAGTTAATAAGATGTGGTTTCAATGATGATATTATGGCGTGTCTGCAAAGAGTTTTAAATAATTCATATTCATTTTTAATTAATAAAAACAACAATGCAGCGGAGCAGTTTAATACCTACCCTATTTAACAAGTTTGTTGGAGGGAAAAGGGTAAGTTAAAATTTTTTACTACATTGCCAATTTAACAAATACCTTCTAATTTAGAGTCTTTTCATTCTTTGTCTTTTTAAATAGTTATAGGTAATGTTTTTTTTTTAATATATTATAACTCCCTACATATGTATTTTCGAAAATTCTTCTATAAAGAAAAAAAAACATATATTTTTGCATATCCGGGAAGTTTGTTGTGATCTTTTTGAAAATAACAGATTACACAATATACTCCGAATTTTTATAAATAATGTCGCCATTGTAGTTATATTCAGTTTTTTGTTTTCAGATTAACATTTCGTTCAAAGGATCCTATTTAGCGAGGTGTCAGTTGGCAGCTATTTTCTATAATTCGAAAGATACCTACCTTTAACAAATAGTAAATGCGTTCGGAGAAGCTACTGGAGATTATAAACAAAAAATTTTAACAAGAAGAAAACTCAAGCGAAATAGAACTCAAAGGTATAACTGTAAACGGGGATATAAACCAAAATTAATTATTTCAATTGCTGATAAAGATTATGGGGCAGTGGAAGATGTCGTAAATGAAGAGGAACAGAATACTCGAAAAGGGAAGCTCCAGAAATTATCTTGAAAAAAAAACAATGTCACATAA
Organism: Psylliodes chrysocephalus; assembly: GCA_927349885.1. Classification (NCBI taxonomy): domain Eukaryota; kingdom Metazoa; phylum Arthropoda; class Insecta; order Coleoptera; family Chrysomelidae; genus Psylliodes; species Psylliodes chrysocephalus. The sequence goes on from OV651813.1 coordinate 45,350,310, forward strand.
AATTAATTTAGAAATAATCACAAGAAGGCAACATTTAAATCCGTTATGGCATCAGGAACGACAGTATAGGCTGACTGCATCTAATTTTGGATTTGTAGATTGCGAAAAACGACGGATCGTCTTACAGTAGCAAAGAAAATGTACAGAACAAGATTTACTGGTAATAGAGCTACGCGATATGGTTAGGACAATGAAGCCACAGCAATTCGTGCATTTGAGGACTTGACAGGTTTAACTGTTATAACTTGTGGCTTATTCATTGGAACTGAAGAAGAATATTTCCTAGCTGCTAGTCCAGATGGTTTAATTGAAGACGACAACAATTTTACTATTGAAGTGAAATATCCCTCTGTCCTGAAAAGCTGCTCAATAGAACAAGGAGTAGCTGTAAATAAAATTAAATTTCTTGCCTATGATGAGGAGGGGTTGTTGTATTTAAAAAACACTCATCCGTATTACTACCAAATACAAGGGCAGCTACATCTTTTAGGCAAGGAATATTGTTATTTTATTGTCTGGTCTCCTTTAGGCCCTATCCATGTTGAAGAAATTTGCAGAGATGATGAGTTTTCAAAGAACAAAATGTATCCTAAAATAATTTTTTTTTATTACGATGCTTATTTAAAAGAATTAATTAAAGATGTCATATAACTTCTATGTGGTTTTTGAAATTCCTATTTCCTATATTATACCGTATTTAATTTAATTTATATAATATACATAACTTATGGTAGCAATATATTGAATAAAAATCTTAAACAGATAGGTAAAAATAATGTGCTATAAAAGAGAATAATGTCTAATATATATAAAATAAATACCTAAAGATATTTTTTATTCCAACGAATTTAAACAATCTGAATTTGGATACTCGATGAATTAAAAAAGTTGAAGAAACACTCCTAGTAAAATATTTTTTGATAAAACGATAGGCAGTATTAAATCAATTTATATTAAAGTCCTCAATTATTTACTGCCACTTCCCAATATTTTATTTATTTATATAATCTTAGAAATACAAGGTGCCCATCTATAAATTGACACATTTTAAACGTGATTATTGACTAAACAGAAATAAGATAAAAATATGCGGTTTTGATCAATGAGTTTTAAATTTCGAAAAGTTTTTACCCAATCACATTAGCAAATTTTCCCATATATACAGGGCGAGGAAAAAATTTGCTTATTTTCAACTAAAAATAACTTGATTTGTTTAAATAGAATACCATTCGAAAGCTGAGTTCTTTAGGTTTTAAAAAATGCCAGCATGGGCATTTTAAGTTGTACAAATAATTTATAATTACATTAATTTGATTATCGCATAGCTTTTCAATTTTTTTGGTCATTTATATAATGAAATCTTTCGGTAAGTTTTACTTATTTCAGTGTACAAAAAAAAAAAAAGAAAAAAAGCAGAAAAGGCGTTCTTTCAATAATTGAATATTTACTAGCAATATGGAAATTAATGAGAATGCACGCACTCACAAAAAGTCGCGTTTCTTCTTTATTTGTGAAAATTAAACTGCAAATTTTTTTAAAAGCAAAATAACTCAGCTTTCGAATGGTTTAAGAATATACATAATACATATTTAAATAAGTCAAGTTATTTTTAGTTGAAAATAGGCAAATTTTTTTCCTGGTTCTGTATAAATGGAAAAAAATTAATGTGCTTCGGAAAAAAACTTTTCGAAATTTGAAACTCAGTGGTTGAAACCGCACATTTCTATCTTATTTCGTTTATTTAATAAGTATTGAATCAAAATTATAATTAAATTCTTAAATATCTGAAGATTTTAAATATAATTATAATATTTTTGTTTCTTAATCTTTTCACATTAAATAAAATGTAGTTAAACATTTTTTTATCCGATCTAATTCACGTTCAAATGCTCGATGATTAAGATCAAGTCTGCAAAGGTCAGCTCACAAAATTGTATTTTAAACATAAAAAAAAATATATTAAAATACTTGAAGTTTCCTGAAAATAAAAAAATCTCTCGCAACCGGAATAGGCGCTCTCTGTAATTGGTAAAACATCTATGTAGAATTCACAAATATAATTATGTAGCTACGGCTACGACGCGCGCACCGTGTTCAGGTACTTCAGTTAAATTCGAGGGTCTGGGAGAACAATAATTTTTGGCTGGCACGCTTATGATTTTCTCTAGTTCGCTTAAGACTAGAGCTGACGATTCGAGCAGATTGTTGACGCGAAGTCAACATTATTCTCACGTAAATTTCTCTGTTCATCCTTTTTCGAACAATGTGGGTCGTTCAGACACTGCAGCTCGAGCGAGCCTATTACTTACTTTTAACTGAATTTTGCTATTAATAAGTGACAATTTCACAGTGTTGTATTATCGCAGAGGTACGACTGCGCAACAATTTTGTCTCAATGAAACCCAACAAATACTTTGGTCTGGGTACACAATGTCCCCAATAACTATCTGCCAATTACCATAGTGGCCTTTTTAACTTTTACCTACAAAGGGTCTGCATATATAGGTCCCTACGGCCGACAGATGAGTCGGGATACAGTCATTTTGCCATCAATTACAGTTACAGTTATAGGGCTTTTAATATACCAGAGTAACTCTGCAATCATACTATTTTATTTGTTTAAACTTCTATATCTAACTGCCGGCTCAATATTGGCTATTTTTAATATTTCTGCAGTTTATTTGGAAAGTAAAAGTCTAGTTTGCGGAAAACGATGTTTGACTTGCTGATAATTTCATGGATAATTATAACTAAATAAATCATTCAAACTTTGGTAATAAAAAGAGTTTTCTTTAAATTATTCCTTAATTTTACCACAAACTTCAAATTGAACTATAGATGGGTGTTTGACATGCTTATCAACTTTCAGGTTAATTATATAGGATCTAACAGAAGGTATACGTATAATAATGATTATTTTCCTCACCCCTCAACTTGGACATTTTAACCAATTTACGTTATCGTTAGAACCAAAGAGAACTATTTCAAATTGACTATCCATGTCTGGTGCTTGATATTCACCTATGTTGACATACTTGATTAAAGGTATACTATTTAAAAATGGCTGCTGTTAAATATATTTATTGTCAGAGTTATGAATACTAGAGAGGAGGCGAATCGGCAATGGTCAAATTTCAAATTTCCGTTCTTCTTTTTATAAAGTTCGCGAAATTGACTGTAGTTGGCAATTTACTATGTAAGTCAATGTAATATGAAGTGATTTTTTAAAAAAGTACAAGAAAAGGAGTGAACATCAAAGCTAGATTTACGTCGTTCCAGAATGTAAAACAGGATACAAATCAAATGTAAAACTAAAAAAGCAACACAAGGAGAAATCAATTCAATGTCGTTTTAAAGCTTCTAATGTAAGTAAAATAATGTATTTATGTCTAAATATAATATTTTTCCTACGACCACTTAGGAAAGTGACACATATCCCACTATATAGTCCTACGGAAAGTGCCCTATATCACACGCGTATGAATAAGAATTTACTTTCCACCCTTGTGCGAATATGCTACTTTCCGCATCAGCTATCACAAAATGTCATTTCTATTTTAATCTATGTTCATATTAATACTAAAATCGGTATGATTGTTAAATTACTGAAATTGTTGAAAATTAGATCTTAGATATCTTTAACAATTATTATTAAAATAATTTTAATAACTAAGTAATGTTTGCTTTTTATTCTGGTTAAACACATAACCGATTAGATCATTGAATTGACGCAAGGCCTATTAGCTCAGGTGGTAGAGTATTAAACTTTATCAACTTGCCATTTGAGACCTGGCGAGCGACCGCGTTCAAATCCTTGCGGGGGCAGAATTTTTTTTTGTTTTTTTTTTGTTTTTTAGTTTTTTTTTGTTTAGAAAATATGAATATTGAATAAATACGATTATTGTTTATTATTTTTATAAATACATTTTAATTATTATAATAATAACCTGGTTTTACATTTTTTGATGAAATTATTTTGTGGTCGTAGGAAAAATATTGTACATCACTTGTGTGAAAAGAGATTTTCCACACTCGTTATGTAAATATACTATATTGTAAACTAGTTTCAATATTATCTTACGGAGTGTAGTTTATTTTATTATATAATATAAAATTTTACAGTCATAGATACTGATTTACAAACAACAATAATTATACATTAAGTTTAACTTACTAGAAAAGAAAATTCATTTTTATAGAGTTTTAATGTTAGATAAAGAGTTGCTACTGTTATTTATTTTGTTGAACCCCAATTGTAATTATTGTTTTTTATAGGATACTAAACGCTTAGAACAGTGGCAGCATATATATCGTTCCTAGTGCCGATAAAGCACTTTCTAGAGATGATGCTGTTCTATACTTTGAAGATATTATCAAATATTAAGAGACTACATTTGCTGATGGTACTGTTAGCAAAATAAAAAGGGGAAAGCTGAAGGATGAGGTAATACCATGTACATTCCCAAATCTCCCTTTATATTTATAACAACAATAAAAAATCTGTTAGCTGTGTTTTATTTTGCTCTTAAAATTAAAAAAAAATTGGCCACAAAATTATACTTATCAAATTTCAGCGTTTAACAAACCTTTTCGAATTTGGTCATACCTACCTAATTTGTATTTTATATAGATAAAATTAAATAATTTATCAATTAAAACATGCAAGACTTATTTAGAAATAAATACAATAGTGTTCTGTACTTTATTTAGCTATAAACAAGTTTATTTTTATTATTTTGACAAAATTATGTATAACTCCCATAAGAAGCTATGTATTTTGAACACCGTATGCAGTACTAGCGACCATGCGGTTAATTATAAAAGCTCAATTAGCGTGCTTTTTTTGGGACCGTATTTTGAGTATGACGATTCTCCTCCTTATCTTTAATCCAGAGATAATATCTCTGCTCTTGTCTTCATAGTCAGAGTACAAGCTATTAGAGAGTTATTGCAAGTTCACTTAAGGACAGTCATTAGTGTCACTCCACATACTTTGAATGTGTGTCGCTCTTATTTTGACATCTGAGCATGCGCAGATTACTTACATTCTAGAACTGAATTTAATAAAGATTGTGCCTTTCCTTAATTGTGGATGTTTAAGGACAGCAGTTAGTGGCGACTTTATAGTTTTCGGGTGCTCTCGCCAACATTCGTATCAGTTTTTTAATATTAAATATTTAATATCCCGTCATCTAAACCTAAAATGGTAATTTCTAATGTTTCTTCCATATTAGGTACTATTATAAACAACAAAAAAGATGAACTATAATTTAAATTTTTAAAATGATGTTACAAATATGCATAAGGACAAGGACTCTAGTATCAAAATTTCAGGTTTGCAATAAGTCTTATTTTGGCATGGAATTTATTTGCCTCTAATTACGTTAGTGGCTGACGTTTTAGAAATTTGCAATATCTCTCTAATATCTCGTGAAACGTTTCAAAATGAACCGAAAATAAAAGTTATTTTTTCTGTGACAGGAAAAAAGTTTGACATTTTATCTCTCTTGTCGGGTAACAAAATGTTACTTTTTACTTTTTATGAAACTACTTTTTTCCCCTTTCCCGGGAAAAAGTGTTTCCCTGTGAAAAAAGTGAGTACTTATACATATACAAGGTGGACCGGATTTAATTTGCGTATAAGGAGATCTCGTAAACCGTAAGATATACATTATCGGTTAAATAGAGAAAAAGTTTCGTATTTTGACGGATAATATAATGATCCATAGAAGTTCCAGATTTTGTAGCTTGTTCCGGAGATATTCGATAAAATCCGAAAAACCTCATTTTCGTTTTTTAAGTCGTGCGTTGTTATTATAAAAGATACAAAAAAAATTTATACGAAGTTTTTGTTATAAATCAAGTTCCCTATAATCAGCCATGTCAAAATTTTAATTACGACGTTTCGTATTTCCATGGCCACTTTCAACTTATTTTTTTTTAAATAAGGACCTGGATTTTTAACTGTAATTTTTTATAGCTTTTGTATAGCTAAATACAACGATATGTTTCACTTTACCATTTTACTACGTTCCGACTAGAGAAAATATCACCAGCTATATAGCTTCGGATGATACCGTTTCTTACTTGATTAAAACAAGATAGCTAATTAAATAATAATTAAAAAACAAAAAATGCTTAAAATGTGAAATTTTAAATATTATTTGAAACATAATACAAGAATTATTTAATTACAAAATGGTTACAATTTTTTATCAAACATGATTAAGTACAACCAGCAAACAAGACTAATGAAGAACGAATTATGGTTGTACACATTCTACAAATAATAAAGCTAATAACAAAAAACATAAAATGAAAAACAAAACGGTCAAGCAATCTATAAATTCTTGTCACCTGATTTTCTGTAAAATCTTTCGCTTAGGTTTCTCACACCGTATTTTTTCTATCTTTAATGTTTTCATTTTTGCATACATAAGATCTTAACAAAATCATGTTTGTCATGCATGTCAGTTGTAACTTGCTACCAATATTTCTGTTATAATCTGTAACATCTAATATTACAGTACTTTTTTAGCTTTAAATAATTTAAAATTAAATAAATATTATGGTTCCGTTATACTCAAGAAGAGAAGAAAGATATGTATGATGTGTACATAAGATGCTATAGGAATGAAACCCGGTCAGCTCAGACTTATTTAGATTTATATCCTGATAGACAACAGGACATAAGAGGATGTTTTCTTATATTTCAAAAAATATGGCAGAGCATAGCAGTGTGAAAAAAAGAAGAACTAGATATCAGGTTCGACATACTGATAATGAAATTAATGTTCTTGCCCAAATACATATTAACCCTGAAAATTCTACTTGGCGAATAGCTAAAGAATGTGTAGTAGGAACCTCCACGGTTAAAAGAATTTTAAAGAAACATAAATACCACGGGTATAAATTTTAAAAAGTACAGAAATTACACGCTGGAGACTCTGACAGAAGACTGATGTTTTGTCGTTGGTATAGTAGAAAACTGCGCAATGGCCGTTCTTTCAACAAAAAGATATTATGGACGGATGAATGCTCCTTTACTAATAGTGAAATATTTAAACCCAGGAACAAGCATTTGTATGCTACTTCTAATCCCCATTTAATCAGAGAAGTTAGACCACAGTTCCGTTTTACTCAAAATGTGTGGTGTGGACTAATCAATAATCAGATTATTGGACCGACTTTTTTTGAAAGATAATTTAAATCAGTTTCGATACCTACATTTATTGGAGGAAGTACTCGATGAGATGCCCTTACAAAAAAGACAAAATCTTCAATACTTTATGCAAGACGGTTGTGGTGCACACAACGCTAGGAGGGTTGCAAAATATCTCGATCAATATTTTAGAGGTGATTGGATTGGTACCAATGGACCAATAAGATGGCCTCCTCGATCTCCGTGTCTTAACTTCATGGATTATTTTGTATGAGGCTTCGTAAAGAACCAAATCTACGACAAAAATATGCTAAATAATCTACAAAAACTTCGTCAACGAATAGTAGATGCATTTGAAAAAATTATACCCGAAATTGTTGATAAAACTACATCCCAAATGTCTAGGAGAATTGCACTCTATATCCAACAGAATGGACTACATTTTGAGTAACTATTGTGACTATTTTTGTTTTTGAATTTTGTTTTTGTTATTAGCTTTATTATTTGTAGAATGTGTACAACCATAATTCGTTCTTCATTAGTCTTGTTTGCTGGTTGTACTTAATCATGTTTGATAAAAAATTGTAACCCATTTTGTAATTAAATATTTCTTGTATTATGTTTCAAATAATATTTAAAATTTTACATTTTAAGCATTTTTTGTTTTTTAATTATTATTTAATTAGCTATCTTGTTTTAATCAAGTAAGAAACGGTATCATCAGAAGCTACATAACTGATGATATTTTCATAGACGAAACGTAGTAAAATGATAAAGTGTAACATATCATTGTATTTAGCTATAGAGAAGCTATAAAAAATTACAGTTAAAAATCCAGGTCCGTATTTAAAAAAATAAGTTGAAGGTGGCCCTGGAAATACGAAACGTCATAATAAAAATTTTGGCATGGCAGATTATAGGGAACTTAATTTATAACATAAATTTCGTATAATTTTTTTTTGAATTTTTTATAACAACGCACGACTTAAAAAGCGAAAATTAGGTTTTTCGGATTTTATCGAATATCTCCGGAACCAGTCAGAAAATCTGGAACTTCTATGGACCATTGTATTATCCGTCAAAATACGAAACTTTTTCCCCATTTAACCGGTATTGTATATCTTACGGTTTACGAGATATCTTTATACGCAAATTAAATCCGGTCCACCCTGTATACTTCCATTAAGATACAAATTTACAGCCAATAGAAATGCAATATCTCAGCAAAATTTGGTAAGAATCATATATGCCATGAACATCTGACAGATCTAAAATTTATCAGTTTGACACTTTATTGTCAGATTTTAGTTAGTAAAAATTCTGAAAATTATAAAATTGGCAAAAATGTATAGTAATAATATTGAGCTAGATAATCTAACTTAACCAGAAATTGTGAAACAGTCCACAAGAGCCACAAATAATTTATTACCATCAAAATCCACAAAAGTATATGAAACATTTTATAGTTAATTCATGGATTCGAGGGACAAGAAAAATGCAAACACATTTTCAGAAAACGTAATAATTGTTTATTTTGATAACTTATCAAGAAAATTAAAACCAAACAAGTTTATGAACACATTATTCAGTTTTGAAATCGACTTTATGTATTAAACATCAAGTGTATATATCCAAATATTCCAAATTACATGCTTTGTTGAAAAGAAAATCTGGCATATACGCAAAAAATCAAAAACATTTAATACAAATGAAATAAAGGAGTTTATTGCAAAAGCCCCAGACGTTAAATATCTATTGTCTTGGGTAAGTTACTTTTGAATGTAATATATAGGCATGAAAAGCTGTGATTTTTATAGGTGGCATGTAACTTTGGTATTATGGGAGCTTGCAGAAGACACGAGCGGCACAAGTTGGAGTTTAGAGAAGTAGATGATTTTCTATTAAACCTGTGAGTCACAATTAAAGATACAAAAACAACACGAAAATTCACAGTTACAAGAAACTATTATGAAATATGTAAGAAGTTCATGAATCATCGTTCAAAAAATTGTATAACCGCATCTTTTTTTATCAATTACATAAAAGAAAAAAGCACAATACAAAACGTAGGAATAAATAAATTTGGAGACTTGGGGAAAGAAATTGCTACTTACATAATTCTTCCGGACCCGAATTTATATACCGGACACCGCTTTCGCCGCAGTTCTACGACAATATTCGTGGATGCCGGTGGTGATATCACCACATTAAAACGTCACGGTGGAAATCCACAGCTGTAGCTAAAAGCTACATTGACGAATCTATTCAAAATAAAATCAACGTAGGTAATAAAATTTTGAATTTAATTAAAAATAGTCAAACCAGCAATTCAATAAATAATATTCCATTAGTATCAATAACGGCATTAAACAATATTGCTACAAAACTGCCTGAAGTACCGCAGTTGCATTTTAATAAATATACCATAAATCAAAAATAGTATACAAATGAATAATTCTAATATTTCCTTTATTAGTTAAATCTTGATTTCCATGTTTGTTTGGGATAACGTTTTGATGTTTATTTAGTTCTTCCTCTATAAGTTTAATAAATTTTTCTTCATTATAATTTAATGGTCGTAGAAAAAATAGTGTATACATCTCACATTTAACGGCTATTAAGACACTCGTATTCATTACGACACTCGCCAAGGCTCGTGTCGTAATTCTCATACTCTTAATAGCTATCATTAAATGATCGTTGCATAATATACTATGTATTTACTCACGATAATCTAAATCTATACATCTTATAGTTTGTATAATTTTTTTAAGTGCATATAAGAGTTAAAAAAAAATAAATACAACAGCAACTATAATTGATTATTTTTATATTTACTACAAAAGAATTAAATATCATTAAACAAATCTCAGTAAATAATAATTTTAATTCAAAGTTAGTAGACAACATTTTAGAGAAAAAACTTTTTAAACAGGCTATTCAACAAGTTTATTCCATAATTAAAGATCAAAATTGCAGATATAAGAGTCTTACATATATAGGAGCTCCCAGTGAAAAGGTATCATCATATTTAAAAAACCAAAATATTAACGTAGCTTTTAAAACCAATAATACGCTTGGGAAGTATATTAAAAACAATAAGGGTAAAATTAATCTTAATAATAAATCGGGGGTATATAAATTAAATTGTGGTAGTTGTCTAAAATTGTATATTGGTCAAACAGGCCGTACTTTCAATAAACGCTATTCCGAACATTATAATAGCTATACAAAAAACAAAAATAATTCTACTTACTCAAACCATATTTTAGCCGAAAATAATTCTTTTACAGATAACTTTGAAATTTTACATATAGAAAATAAGAGCCTTAAATTAAACCATTTAGAAACACTTGAAATAAATAGATTTAAAAATTCAGATAACTTACTAAATGATCAATTAGATATTAATAATTCACCCTTATTAAATCTCTTTCCTAGTTTTCTGTGAGATAATCCCGGTAATGTGCTATCTTATTGTTATCCGATTGATATTATAATTACCTAAGTACCCTTATTTACTTTAAATAGTTAGTTTATTTTGTAATGTTATTGATGTTTTTCTTAAGTACTTTGTTTTGTTAAATTATTTCGTATATATATTGGATACCGAAGTGTAAATTAGTCACATTTGAAAAAGAATTTGTACTTCCAAACATAATATGTCATGTTTTTAAAAATTTTTATATTTTTAAAATAAAAGTGTGAAAATCTACCAAATTTGGTTTTACTCTTTCAAGATTAAATGGATTTTCATCAAGTAAAGGCCGAAACAATAAATAATTTTATTGGGTTAGTTTTATAGTGATTTTGAAATTCACCAATTAATTTACGTATCTTTTCCTCATTTTTAAATTTGAACATAAACTAAACATTATTTTGTGAATTGTGTGAAATTTGATTTTCAAGTACCTACATCTACCAGAAACAGGAAATTTCACCAAGAATCTACTGAACAGGAACAAAATAAACATATATGTCCAATATGTAGCAATATAGAGAATTTTTCTTATTATAATAAATATTTAAAGATATACTTGCTTGATATTGACCATATAACTATTAAGAAATCTCTTTTAAATTTTAGGAATTTTGAAGTATTTACATCTTGGAGAGCACAGGAAAATAGGGAAGTTAATTATGGTTAATTATAGTTAATAGGTGAAGAACGCATATTTCAATTGTAATAGAAGTAATTTCAATGGTTGTACCAATTTTTACATGTTAAACGTGTTTTTCATACATTTATTTTTAGGATTCAGTAGCTCATGTGTCTGAAATATGAAATCTAAGGGGGAGTATTCGCATTAGAGGAATATGAATTCTAGTGAGCCTTAAAAAATGGTAATTAGTAGTATTCATTTAATTATTTTAATATTGTTAATTTTATTAATATTTTTTATTAGTATTAGTTTAAATAAAATTTCTTTAAACTCATGTCCGACATGCAGATGAGCTAAGAACAATGCGACTGTCAAATGCTGAAGAACATATTGTAGTCGGACAAATAGCTGTAGGGGTGACAAACAGGATAATTCAAGATGCCAGAAAAATCCAAAATAATACAATAGAAAAAATTTTGATAAGAAGAGAAGACATCATATTTAATAAGGAGGTATACTATTGACAAAATATGAACTTTGATGATATGACAGCTACAACTAAGAAAATTGAAGAATGGAACAGGCAAAGAAAAAACCAGTCATTTTTATTCAAAAAAACTGGTAGGTATGTACGTAAAAATACTTTTAAAAATAAACAATTTTTGATAGGGTTAAGGTGTAGATGGAGAAGGTTTTTATTTTCAGGTGAAAGTTACCCTGGATTAAAGGATACAGATTTTGCAGTGGGTTATATTAATTATGTTATGGAAAAGAAACTTTAAAAGGATTATTTGTATCGATGAAATACATGGATAAACCGAAGAAATTTGGATCTAACAATATTTCTTATTAAAAATATACATACACATTTTTTTTAATTATTAATTTTAAGGTTTGTTCCAACACAACAACAAAAAATCAGTTTACGTACTGTCGGGATTCTGCGCAGTCTAGAATTGGTGTTCCAACAAACTTCTGGCTCAAAACTGTACAATAACCTAGTGTTCCAACATACCAAAACCTAATCACAAACAAGTTTCTGTACTGTCAAATGCGTTCCTGGGTCTGAATAGGAATAAATTGTCAAGATATACGCAAAATTAAAGTAAGCTCGTAAATAAATTACGATCAACTCTGGAAATGTTTTTTTTATAGTATCGGTCGTGGTCTCGATCCAAGGGTTATTTTATCGATCATAATTTGATTTTCATTCATTAGGTATGATTATTTTTATAGTTTATTATTGTATACGTGAATCTGTTGACTTATTAATAATGAATAATGAGCGACGAAAGTGAAAAGTGCCTTTAGTGAGAAAGGCACTTTTAAATATAGTAAAAAATTAAAATAAATAAAGTTTAATATATTAACCAATCGATTAATCAAAATTTATAAATAAATTAATGATTTTTATAATTTTTTATTTCCCAATTCAATTTAATATATATTTTTTAAATTTGTTTTGACTTTGACGTTATTGACAGAGTATGTCTGACAACACGAAAATGTGTTCCAACACATCCATGTTCCGAATTCAGTTCCAGTCGTCGACAATAAGTTGTGGACTGGTTTATGTACGGTTCCAAAATTGTTGTTGGAACAAACCTTTAATACATTTGTATTTTAATGTTTTAAATAAATCAAGTAAAAATATATGCTCTATTTTATTCGTTTTTATTTTCACTCTTATTGGTTTTGTTTATTTAAAAATATACAAATAAAAAATAACTTCCATCAGTAATAAGTAAGAAAATAGATATTAATTAATAATTCTAATGATCACATTATTTATACAGTGCGTTCATAAAATATGGAAACTCTCCCTCATTATTTTAAAGTGAAAGTAATATAAACGCACTATAATTTACAGTATGTATGCAATGCAGCTTTTTTTTATCTAAAATTTAAAATATTTGAATATATCACAAAACCTGCCTAAAAATATTTTCATAAAACATAAATTCCGTAGAATTACATAAATAATAATTTTGAATTTGGCGGTACATAGGCCACGCCCCGACCAGTGTCGGAGCGTTCTCAATGGCCGGGCACATTTGCACTTTAATGTATGCTTGTAAAGGTAGATATTTTAGAATATTTTTTTTAATACTAAATCGTCTTTTTTCCCGTCACAGAAAAAAATAATGCATTATACACGGAAACATATTAGATTTTAGCTCTCGAGCTAAAATCTAATACTTTTTCCCATGAAAAATACCTAACCTGCCCTGTAAGCTGTGACCCTACGGAACGAAAGACAATACAAAAAGTCTTAACAAGTCTACACAAATAAGAAATCAAATCAAACGACTTAGCTCGTTGATGGATCGGTGATGTTTGGGACTTACTATACTAAAGTAGTCGCAAGCTGTAAGTGAATGTTTTTAATAAGTAAAAATTAACTAATGGTAACTATATGAGATTTACCCCCGTATTCACCATTATTATTATAACTCTCTGATAGCTAACAGCCTGTTACGACTTATCAGTCTGATAGTGATTTTCCGTATTCATCATGAAACATGGAGCATCGGTTTATTAACAGTCTGTTAATAAAAAATAACTAGTTTCCTATGTTGGTAATAACTTGACTCTAACTTCGGTTTGGTTATTTTTTGATTATTTTTGATACTTTTGAATGAACCGTTTGCCAAGAATCCCATTTATTGCAGTGTTATTATATTATATTTTTGATTCAAGTTTCTATAGTGTTCCTATCTTTTATTATTAGTAGTTTTTAGTGTTCCTGGTGTTTCGAGTTTTATTAGTTTAGATTAGGAGATTAGGTTAAATAGTGTTTGTAGATATTTTATTATTATTGTTTTGTTTGGACTTTTATTAGTTTAAGTTATAATGGAAAAAGAAATTAAAAGATGTGCCAATTTTACTAGTCGTGAAAAAGATATTTTATTATCTTTAGTACAAAAATATTTTAAATGTTTAGAAAACAAAAAAAACAATGCGGTATTTAACAAACAGAAGCAGGAGTGCTGGGAAAAGCTGGCCTGGGAGTTTAACTCAAGCCAAACGAGTGGTTTCAGGACAGGGATGCAATTAAAAAGTCTGTACGAGCAAATGAAGAAGCTTGCTAAACAGCATAAGTCAGATGAAAAGGTAGTTATTAATTTATATTTTGTTTTGCACTTTTCTGATAATAGAATTATTTTTAGCTTGAAGTTTTTAAAACTGGAGGAGGCAATTACACCTCAAAAGTAACTAGTCAAGATGAAAAAGTGTTAAGTATGTTAGAAGAAAATTTTTTCACTATTCCGAACAATTTTGATTCGAACGCTGCAGAAAATGTAGCTGGACCAAGCCGTATTCAACCAATGATGGTGGATATTGAAGATACAAACGAGAATATTATGGTAATTTACGAGGAGGATGAAGAGGAAGCATTTTTAGAAAATGAAATAAATTTAAAAAGAACGGAACATAAAAAGGAGATTAAAGGAACTGATCAAACGGAAACCATTGAAGAGGAACCAGTACCCAAAAAACAGAAACTTGATGATGCAAAAACACCACAAAAATATAAAAAATCAATGCCAAGTTTGATAAAAAATAGATTAGAAATTAGTGAAAAAAAATTAAATATCCTGAAAATTATGGAGGAAACAGAAAAAGAAAATTTAAGAGGAAAAAAAATTGATAATGAAATTAAAGAAATAATAAAAGAAAGAGAATTATTAGAATTAAAAATTAAAAAAATAAAATTTAATGAACTTAATGCATAAAATTCATACCAAATTGTAAAATAGTATTTTGTTAAGGTTTTACTTAGGTATATGGTTTTTTTAATAAAGATTTTAAAACATTTATTTATTGATAAAAATATTTATACTACATATTTTAGGCCAACAGTTATTAGTTTTTTGATAACATACTATCAAAGCACTTGTAAATTTTTAACTCAAATCAAACCACCCCACACTTAACCTTCATTTTTAAAATTTCATCCCAAATATAAAATTTAAAACTATCAACTAATACAAATTAAAAACTATACAAAAAATAAATAAAATGTCCTGTATACCTAAATTATTATGAAAAAACTGTATTAATAAGTGTATCCCTGGTTGCTGAATTTTCTTGGTTTTGAGGATGACGAACATCATAAGGGACAACTCCTATTTCTTCCCAATCATGTTCTGCAATCAGCTGCTCATCTATATCGTCTTTTTCTTCCAAGCAGAGGTTATGCAAAACAGCTACTGCAACAATTATTTGGCATACCAGCTCTTTATCAACTCTCATGCCCATTGATAAACAAGGAAATCTTCTTTTACAGACACCAAACAATCTTTCTACTGGATTTCTTGTTGAAATTTGAGCTCTGTTATAACGCTGCTCTGGTAGAGTCTGTGGAGTTGCTAAAGGTGTCAGTAAATATGCCTTGCATGCATATCCTCCATCTCCAACAAGACTGAATGGGGAAAATTCATTGTTTTCAAACCGTCTTCTTATGTGAGAATCATTAAAAATAGTTGAATCATGAACAGATCCAGGCCATCGAGCTACTACATCATTAATTTTAAGATTAGCATCACAAACAACTTGAATATTAATACTGAACCAACCCTTTCTATTTCTGTACACTTCTGGTACATTTCCTTCAGGCGATTGTATTTTAATGTGTGAGCAATCGAGAGCTCCAATTATTCCGGGCAGTCCTCCAATATTAAAAAACTCTAAAACATTTTCTCTTTTTCCCTCTTCTATTATGGGCATTTTAACAAATTGTGGACGCAATGCAGCTATATATCTTGTTACTTTGGTCACAATTCTCGATACAGTTGACTGAGAAACATTAAAATGGTCACCAATGTTTATTTGGAAACTGCTTGTGGCATAAAACCTTAAACAAATTAATATCTGGTTTGTTTTCGAGATTGGAATATTTTTATTGTTCACTGGTTCTTCTATTTCCACCAATTCAATAAGTTTGTGCAAAGTATCTTTATTTATTCTAAACCTTTTTTTAAATTCAATATCGTCTAGGTCTAACAAATTATTTCGAGGTTTTATTACTCTGGGTCGTCGTGGAATGTCGTCTTCACTTTCTGATGAAGACGATAATAAATTATGAAAGTCTATTCTTTCCATATTAAAAATATATTTTTATAAATCTTTAACTTATTTTTGATAACTTTTTAATAATTTACAACACTCAACAAAAACAATAAATGACAATAATTTACTGTCATATGTCATAAGGCATCAGGGAGTTAAGTACTTAACTGCTCAAATTCAAGCAGTTAACTTTAACTCTCTGATAGCCGTAAAATATGGTCGGTGAATACCAAAAAATAATTTAACTGACTGATAAGCTACTTAACAGTCTGTTAGCCTGTTAACTTCTGTTGGTGAATACGGCCGTTAAAGGTTATTAAAGCCGTTTTAGAAACATTATTCATTTGTCGTAGACAAGCATGTGCCTAAGTTAACTGTTTACTAGGGGTTATTAAAAAACCTTATTTTGAGAAACTTGTTTACTTATGACAGAAATACGTGTCTAGAACCATACTTTTACTTATGGTAATTGATTTATTCTTTGTAACTTGTGGAGGGTAGATTACATCTCAGCACTTAGACCTCACTAGGCCTATTGTGCATTCTCCTAACTAGATAGGCACCTCCTAGTTCGTGCGTCATCCTACAGATTTAATGTAGTGACAACGTAGCCAAGAAGTGCTTCTCTTATATCGGTTGGTGTTCGCCAATTGCAGCCGAACACAAATCTTCTAATTAATGAGAGCGTCGGGTAATCGTAGAGGATATGCTCTATGGTATCATCTTCTTATTCGCACCCCCTACAGAGTGCATTTCTGACAGCCCCATGATATGAAGATGCTTTCTTGGTTGGCAATGTCCAGTCAGAATGCCTGTGATCAGGCGCAGATTCTGTCTAGTCATAGTCAAGTATTTGTTTGCTGTAGTGAAGTTAGGATAACTTAAGGGCTTCCTGGCAAGTCTGCACTTCTTGTTTCATTCCATCTTTCCTTGAATTTCATTAGGGAATGTTATTAATTATATTTGTCACTACCGATGTTGTCAGTCCAATATAACTTTTAAAAGATATAATAATAATAACCCCACACGATAAGTTTTCGGACTAAAATGAGTAACTCATTCCTGATGGCGTATTCGCCATCAAAAAGGAAAAGAAAACGTTAATCCTGGCATCTGCATACCTCCCTTCCGATGCAACTACGCCACCACCCAGCAAAGAAATGGAGGATCTGATTGCATACTGCCTGGAACAGAAGTTTGAGCTGGTAATAGGTTGCGACTCAAATGCTCATCACTTCAGTTGGGGCAGTAAGGATAATAACGCTAGAGTAAGTCACTTTATGATTATATAATTACCAAAAAACTTTGCATTTTAAATAAAGGTACTACACCAACATTTCTAAACTCTCGCAGTCAAACACTAATAAATATCACTTTATCCACAACTGGTATCTATAAATCAATTCTAAACTGGCAAGTTTCTGATAACATTTCGATGTCAGACCACCGCTGGTTAACATTCAAAATAAACTTGATGTTGCCGATATCCACGCTATCTCGGAACCCTAGGAAGACGGACAGGGCAATCTATGCCCACCTTCTCTAAGAGGCCCTGAGAGAGATGGATGCCGAAACACCAAACAATAACAATGCTTTGGAGAAGTACTCAAAAAGTATCCAAAGCACAATAAACAATGCCTATAAGAAATCTTGTCCCCTGAGGCTGGTCCACCACGATTAGACGACTACCGCATGGTGGTGTTACGAGTTGGATCACCTCAGGAAGATGGCTAGGAAATCCTTTAATAAGGCAAGAACCACATAACTCAAATAGGACTGGGATACTTACAAATCTCACCTCACCATAAGCCATATAAAGTTATAATAGAACAAATAGAAGAGCCAGAAGTGGCAGGTACGATTCATATCTACACCGACGGTTCTAAAACAAAACAAGGCTCAGGATGCGGAATATACTCCAGATTCTTAAACCTAAACATAAAATGGGCTGTGAGCAATAGTGCCAGTGTAGTTCAAACAGAGCAAACGGGGATTCTCATAGCAGCAAAAGAAATAACCAGAAATAATATTACTGGAAGGAACATGCTCATCTATACAGATAGCAGACAAGCACTACTCGCCCTGAACAGACCACGAATTTATTTAGGGTTAGTACTAGAATGTCATGAAGCTTTTGCCGAAGTATCCATCAACAATGTGGTCACCTTAAGATGGATCAAAGGTCACGCCACATCGAAAGGTAACCGTCTTGCCGATTCACTAGCCAAGTAAGCAGCCAACCAAATACTTTTTGGACCTGGCCCTTCTATTGGCCTGACAAAATTGGTAGTGACAGACCTAATTAAAGAACATTCCCTTGTGAAATTCAAGGAAAGATGGGATGAAACAAGAAACTGCAGAGTTTCCAGGGAGCTCTTAAGTTATCCTGACAACACTGCAGCAAACAAATACTTAACTATGAGTAGACAGAATATGCGTCTGGTCACAGGCATTCTGACTGGTCATTGCCAAGTACGGAAGCATCTCCATATCATGGGGCTGTCAGAATCGGCACTCTGCAGAGGGTGCGAACAAGAAGATGAGACCATCGAGCATATCCTTTACGATTGCCCGACGCACTCATTTATTAGAAGATTTGTGTTCAGCGAGTATCGGCTAACACCGGCCGATATAAGAGAAGCACCTCTTGGCGACGTTGTCAACTACATTAAATCTGTAGGCTGGCTGACGAGCTAGGAGGTGCCTATCATCTTAGGAGGATGCACAATGGGCCTAATGAGGCCTAAGTGCCGTAGGGGTAACCCACCCTCCACACGTTACAGATACAGAACTCATTCCTGAAACCCTTTATACATTTATGGAAATAGTTATACCAAACAAAACACGTGGTAACCATGATATGTAGACAAATAAAAGCACATAATCTTACAGCAGTAATGAGGACCAGATCATTCGTCTTACCAATCCTCAGAGGGTTGGCAATATTTCTGAACAAGGACAGCTCAAGGTAATTAGTCAATAGTTCCTCATCGTGGTTTTGTTCATCTTATAAAGAAATTGTTTGCCTAGAAGCATCAGCGATCCGCCGAAAGTTAACCAGTCGTGCTTTTTACAGGAGCCGTACGATTATGCTGATTTCAACATACAATTGACGATTAAAACACCATTCAGTTGAGTATTCACTTTTTGATTGCTGAGATCAGGAAGTGCTGAACTTTCTTCTTTGAGTTTGACTGGGGAGTAGTTATCCAATTGAGTTACGACTCGATGAAGTGGAAAACTTAAGGATTTATCTCTTAAGTATTTTTTCGTGTTTATTTATTTGCTTTTGATAAAGTATCTTTATATCTTACAGTTCCCGGCCTCCCATTTTCCGGGAAATTTAGAGCCTTTCTGTAAAAGCTTTTGGATGGTGAATTAAGTATTTTGTCATTTGCATACAAATCGATCGATTAAGAACCTCTTACTTCATGTTTCACCAACCGATTACTCCAGAGAAATATGATATAATCAATCAATTGTAGAAATTTCATGCATTAATTGCTTTTATTTTGTTTTTTGTCGCAGTATTTGTTTCGTTCTTTTCTCGAGTGTTTGTGTAAGATGTTTTTTAGTTTCTTTCTTATTAATTACAAGTTGTTGCTCGTACCCCCCAGGTATTTATAACTCTCATTATTCAGGTATTTAATGTTCTCGATTTTGATGTTCTCGTATTATCTAGGCTTTCCACGGTGTTATACTAACTTCCTGGTTAACTCAATTAGACTATCTGGTTCTTTTTTAGAGAAAGCGTATAATTTTAAAAATATCCCGCTTTGAATCTGTATTTCATCTGTTGTTATTATTTCGTTGTTAAGTGATAGATTAAAAGTTGTTCTCCAGGAATTTGTATATTTACTTAGGAATCTAACAATATCTTTGTCTATTTTGTACAATTTCAGTACTTTGAGCAGCCAACTGTGTGGTACAGAGTCAAACGCCTTCTTGTAATCAATCCATGCTACTGCTATATTACGCGATCTATGTTTGGCATCTTGTGTAACTACTGAGACGAGAAAAAGTTGTTCTTTGCACTCCTGTGTTTTCTTTCTGCATCCTTTTTTTTCCTCTGTTAATATGTCTTTTTCTAGTAGATAACTGTCAATTTTTCCGCAATTATGGAAGTGGTTATTATATAAAGGGTGGGAAGAAAATTGATGGGACGATATTTTTTGGGTGTTCTGTTTTATTTGACTTCTAAAGCATCTACGTCCCTCCTTTATTCAAATAATCAGGCATTTTTTCGTTGTTGGTGATAATCCGGTTTATTTGTGCAGCAAGGGGTTTCCACACATTGACGTTTTTCCACCAGTAGTTGTGAATTGAATTAATTCCCGCTGCTTTCTAACTTTGAGTTTTTGCAACCGCTTTCCTCACGTCTTCTTCTGTAACTCGAATGGTATTCATTTTTGGTAGTGCTTGGCATTCTTCTCTTTCAGTTTTTAACCATGTAGCTTGTTTGTTGTGTTCGCGATTTTTATTAGATATTTGAACAAAATTCACTAAAATTTTTCTTGCTTGGTGGAACTGCATTTTCTTGTTATCTTGGTTCCAGTGACTTATAAAATTGCTTTTCATTTTTGTAGAAAGTCTTTTGTACATTTCTTTTGTAACTTTTGTTATATCGTTTCAATCTTTTTTCCAGTGTCTCTATTCTTTGCTTGAGTTCTTTTTTAAAAACTGCAAACCTTCTGTTGTATTTTTTGTCACTCCCTTTGATGTTTTTATCTTTTAGGATCTTTCTTACACCTTTTCTTAAGTTTCCACTTAGATTTACTTTCTCTCGCATATTTTCGTTAATTTACTTCTTGTTTGTTTAATGTTTGTTTGCAATCTTATTTTCCATCTAGGCTCTTTCTGGTCTGTACTTAATGTTTGTTTTTGTGTTTTTATACCCATGCATTTTTGAGATAGAGTCGCTTTCTTCGAGTAAATTTATTATTTTTTAATGATGATGTCGATTATACAACCTTTATACTATGCACTAGGAATAAACCTCTTTGTATTTGTTAGTCAAAAAGGGGTAAAAATGTAGGTTTAACACTAAGAAAATGAAAAACAGTCCTTTGTATTTTAATTATTTTTAGGGTCAGGATTACGCTTTTGTCTTACATCGTTTTAAATGTAAATGCAATTTATTGGAAGATACTAGAAACTTTGTGATATTATGTTCGTCCGATTACCACCGTATATTTTCTGATAAACATAGGCATAATATTTGAAGACGGCCCTGATTTATCTTTATACTTTTTAATTACAAGAATTATGTCTTTATCGTTAATGTAAATATTTTTAGAACATCAATTACAATCCTACAACCAATGGTTACAATGATATTTCTTTCCAAATAAGTAATTATAGTAAGCTATAGATACTTCTCACTTATTTTCAATAAAAATTAAAACTAATGATAAGTCCATGATAATGAATATTATAGAGGAAACATCAACGGATGTGATAACATTTATCTGAACGCCCTCATTGATGCCCAAAGAACATCGGACTGTAGAGTGATAAACTGTACATTTATTATTAGTATTGGTAATTTTCTTCTACACGAATATGTTTTAATATTTATATTTATATTTTTGCGATAACCTCAAATACAATCAAAATTTCTTAATCATTTTTATTCGTCAATTTCAGAGCCTTTGTCGAATTATCTTCATGAGTAAACTTAAAATAGAAAAATTTTGAATTCAAAATTAATAACAACTCACTTTATAATTAAATATGTTTACGGATCAAATTATTTTTTAAAAAATTTAATTTTAAGTTTAATTTATTTTTTAATTTATAATTAGGTTCTCACGAAAATACAGATATCTTTAAATAAATCGATAAAATTTTTTATAATTTATGCTGCATAGGTTATATATACTCTTTAAATTAGATAATAAATTAGTCTTCAGTTTTTTTATAATTAAATGCATAATTTAAATCGGCTTTCAATTTGATTTACAATAAAAAATGTTATAGATATTCGGTATTCTTGAAAATAAACGCACTGCAATGGAAGAAATAAATTAAAACTAGAATAAAAATATATATAATGCTTGGTATTCTATATTATACTCTTTACAAGGTTTGTTCGGGTTTTTTTAAAACCGTCCAAGAACCAGTGAAACTGTTGAATTCCAAATTATTCGTCGCCTACAACTATTAAACTGTCTACTGGTCAACTAATTCTCTGATAGTTCTCAATATATTTTTGAAGAACTTGAACATACCTATAGTTTAACAGCCCCCTTCCCTTAACCCCCATATTCAATCAAATTTTGTCAGCCCTCTTTAAACACCCCATTTTTATTAGATTTTTTTTTTAATTTAAAGGGATTGTTCCCCTTATATTGCTTGAGTTTTGCTAAAAATTTCAAGTTGATAACATTTTTGTTAAATATTTTAACCCCCATAACCCCTCATTTTTAATCAGATTTTTTCAGAATAAATAGGCTTCGGTCCCCTTATAAAGCTTGTTTTTTTCCTAAGATTTCAATATGATATCGGTTTTTGTTTCTGAGTTAGGATTTTTTTCAATATTTCAATCCCCCTTAAGCCCCCATTTTTACTTAGATTTTTTTTAGAATCAATAGGCTTCTTTCTCTTGTAGAGCTTGATTTTTAATTAATATTTCATGTTGATATCGCTTTTCATTTTTTATTTTTAAATTTTAACCCTCCCTTAAACCCCCCATTTTTAATCAGAATGCTTTTTCTTTTCATAGAGCATGTTTTTTGCTAAAAAGTTCAAGGTAATATCATTTTTCGTTACTAAATTAGGATTTTTTTCAATATTTTAACCCTTTTATCCCCCATTTTTAATCAGATTTTCTTTAAATCAATAGGCTTCATTCCCTTATAGAGCTTGATTTTTTAAAAAAATTTAATGTTGATTTCGCTTTTCGTTTTTGATTTATGATTTTTTTTAATTTCAACCCCCCTTAACCCTCACATTCTTAATCAGATTTTTTTTAAATCAAAAGGCTTCCTCCTCTTATAGAGCTTGATTTTTGCAAGAAATTTTAAGTTAATATTTTTTGTTTTGGATTTTTTTCAATATTTCAATCCTCCATTTTAATTTAGATTTTTTTCAGAATCAATAGGCTTAATTTTTACTAAAAATTTCAAGTTGGTATCGCTTTTCTTTTTGATTTATGATATTTTTTTTTTAATATCAACCCCCCCCCTTAAACGCTACATTTTAATCAGATTTTTTTAAAATCAAAGGGCTTCTTTCTTTTATAAAGCTTGATTTTTGTAAAAACATTTTAAGTTGATATCGTTTTTCTTTTTTTGTTAGGAATTTTTTTAATTAAAATAACCAAAAAAGGTTGACAGCTGTGTGCACGTAGTTTAGATTCAAAAGGAAAGACTTGTATTTCGTGCAAAACTTTTTAATTAATAAATGCAAAGTGCTTTCAACATTGTGCCATCATCAGGGCTTACCTACAAAAATTGTGGATGTAAACTTACAATTTATAAATATGTGTAAAAATAAAATCTGAGTAAAACTTTTAAGTCAAAAGTTGAAATTATATATATATATATATATAAGGTAATTTTAAACAAATTAACAATTAAAAGATAACAAACAGAGTTACATAACCCAGTGTTGGAAATAGTGAGTGTGGGATATGCCCCTAAAAACTCATATCTAATCTCCAGAAGCAAGTTAGCTTGTGTGGAACTAAGGAATTATACCACCTTCACTATTCGCATTGAGTACAGTTAAAAACAAGTTAACAAATTAGTTAAAAATTAAAAAAAAAATTACTGTGGAAAATATATTGAAATTTAAATTTAGAATACAATAGTTAATATGAAAAAGGTTAAACGCAAAAGGCCAAAGGAAAAAAACTGAAGGTTTTTTCCTACATTATAATTGTAAAAAAGTCTACCTACTGTCCACAAACATATCCACCAAGTTCTTAGTCATCCTCGCTCCCAAAATTGGATATTTCTGGAGATTCACAACTTGCTAAATCATAATTATTACTATTAGTAATATTTTCAAATTTAAATTGCTTTATTCGTTCATTTTTATTATTATTGTTTAACCGTGTCTATATGACAGTGGTGACAAGCAACACTTAAAGACGTTGACCTGTCAAATGTCAAGAGAGGAGGTGCGTTCACCTCAGTCTGGAACATGTTTTTCCAAGTGTGATTCGAGTGATTGGAGGTGGTTAAAGGAAATCAAAATTTGTTAGTACTGAATTTAAAGAAAATTTTTCAAATTTGATATATTTGTTAGTTAATTTTAAATAAATGTTTAATATGAATTGATATTTTTAATGATCCTTTTAATGTCAAGACAAAACAAAAATATCACTCGCGTGATTCTGATGTGCCAGCCCGGGCTCTGCAGAACTTTTTTCAGAGAACCCAAGATGGCACAACTGAACCCGCGGTGTTCAAGTTGACTAATGCAGATGTGTCCGGCTTCTTGATATGCTCGCCTATCCGGACTCCCAAAGATCTGCAAGTTCTGCCAATATAACTGGCATCGCAATCGCTGCATTGCAACCTGTATACTCCACTCTTGTCTAACAAATTCGTTTTGTCTTTTGTGTTGACTAGATGAGAGTCTAATTTATTAATTGATTTGAAAGATACTTTAATGTTATCTACGTTGTTAGCAAAAATTTTTGAGATGCTCTTAGCTAAGTTATATTTCCAGAAGGGGATTGATATGTAAAAATTATTAATGACTTAAATTAGGGTAGGCTAATTTTTGAATTTTTTTGAATTTAATTTTGGTGATTAGAGATTGAATTATGTCCGGTTCATACCCGTTGTTAAATGCAATTTGTTTAAGTATATTTAATTCTGGAAGATAGTTAGTTTCATTTAGAGGGATTGATAGAAGTCTATGAATATAGCAATAGAAAGCAGACATTTTATGTGATTTGAAGAATAGTGTACCACGTGATCTGTTTGGGTGGGTTTTCTATATATGCTAAATTCAAATTTGTAACCCTGTATGTGGACAGAAAATTCCAAAAAGTTCAAACAACATTCTTTTTCGGCCTCCAAAATGAATTTTATATTGGGATGGATAGTGTTGATTGAATTTAAAATATAAGAAGCCGTGTTGGCATTACCATTTATTAGGCAAAACATATCATCTACATATCTGTGGTAGATTAAAATATTTTTATGTTGTGGAATAATGTAGCTGGTTTCTAGATGCGGTTTATGAAGATATCAGCGATTAGAGGAGATAGGCCACATCCCATAGCAAGGTCATCCGGTTGTTCATAGGTGATGTTATTAAAAGCGAAGAAATTTTGTGATAAGCACAGGTTTAAAAATTGTAAAATGATGGTTGTGTTATTGACAGAAACGTTTGAACTTCTCAAGACCTCCCGAACCAAAGGCATGGTCTCAAACCTTGGGACCGAGGTGTACAGGTTGCTAACATCGAAAGAAACCATGGTGCAGTTGTTAGGGATGTTGAAGTTTTTGATTTTATTACAAAATTCTAAGCTATTACTTACCGAGTTGGCTGGTTTGAATTGTGTGAGATCATGAATTAAGTTGCAAATAAAAGTGGTGATTTTTGCAATTGAAGTGTTGATGAAACTTACAACTGGCTTAATGGGTATGTCCGACTTGTTGATCTTTGGAAGTCCGTACAAGCGAGGCATGATTGGATTGTATCGTACCGTGCAATTGGCTTGAAATTCTGCTAAAAAATCTTTGTTTAACTTAAGTAAAGCTTTAGGTCTTCTAATGAAAGTGTTGAAAGGGTTATTAGCCAAGGTATTAAAGTTATTTTCTGTCAAAAAGGTATTTACTTTATTTAAGTAGTCAACTTGATCGAGAATTATTAAACAATTGCCTTTATCAGCTTTCAATATGATTAATTTGTTGTTGGCTATCTTAGTTTTGATGGTTTTTAAAAGTTTTTGTTGGTGATGGACTTGCAAGTTTTGATGTTTGTTTAGCTGTTTTTTGTAGGCATAAAGTTTATGAAAAATATCCTTTCTGATTAAATGTTTATTAAAGATTGAAGGTAAGTATTCAATGATGGAATCCAGCTCGATGGACAACCCCAGCAAATCCCTCTCAGTATGGTGTCCATGTAACGAGTATTTCAATCCTAAGCTCGTTACATGATGATGGCACAATGCCGAAAGCGCTTTGCATTTATTAATTAAAAAGTTTTGCACGAAATACAAGTCTTTCCTTTTGAATTTTGAATTTTTTTAATGTTTCAACCTCCCTTAACCCCATATTTTTATTCAGAAAATTTCAAAATCAATAGGCTGCGTCCCCTTATATTTATAAGGTATTAAGTTACTTAGATATTGAAGTACCCACTTATTACATTTCTAATATTTCAATTTCATATACGTAAAGTCTTCATATTTTTGTGAATAGTATAATGCTTGTAAAATAGATAATTTTTTTGAAACTCTAGTTGTTCATCTATATAAAAATTTATTTAGGTAATTTGTCCATTCATAGACCTTCTAACCTCTTTCACTGCCCTCTATACTTACGCCTTGATATTCTTCTGATGTCTTTCTCGTTCTTTTTATTTTCTCGCTATCTTAGTTTTACCAGAAATGCACTTATTTCTTGTCCAATTTTATCGAATTAAATAAAAAAAATTTAAAGAAAAATATACACAAAAGCGAATGCCACCCTGGACACTCCAAATACAAACCACACATTTCTTAGAAAATAGATGATACTAAAGGTCAATTAACAAAACTGATAAGAATTTGGATAGATTAATGGAACACTAAAATACCAAGGCTTGCTTTGATCTTTTCTACAGTTTATAAAATGTTTATAATTAATTTTATAACGATATCACTTCTTGATGTTACAATATGACAAGTTCAATGATCTTCAGTTATTTGTTAGAAATATGATTCCTATCTTCCGTTTTAAACACCTATTATTACATTATTTATGTTATGTTCAATAAATGGTATATGTGTGAATTTATAGCATTAACTTTTTTTTTAATCGTAGCTAGTGTCCAGTATTATAGTAACTAAGGTAAATCCAAGGAATATAATAATAAGATAACAATTAATAAGAAAAATATATGAAAACCTTATGCAACTAAAAACAAAATTCGAGAGACGCTAAAATGGTGGTTCCCACCTTATCGAGACTGAGGCCCACAAGGGTAAACTCGAAGCGTAACAAAAACGAGAAATGATTTAACTTGGAACGAAAGACCGAAAGCAGATAGTAGTATTAGGACGTTGAATTTTTTGGTTTGTGAAGCATTGACATTACTTAGGTTAAACCATTTGATGATTTTTACAAGCCTTGATTTTTAAAACCATTCTATATCGCCTTTTGATTAGAGTTTAAAAACTTGTTCGAGCAATTTATCCAATAATAATTGGCCCCTTTATCTCTTAAGCCTGCTCATGTAAAATATTTGAGCTCCTTACTTCGCCTATTTATATTCTATTAATAAAGGACCGAAGCAGGGGCTGCTTGTGACCAAAATTTTGGGGTTCACAGTAGCAGAATATAGATGTCGGTACAGATATAGGTAAAAAACTGTTAGTATTTTAGAAAGGTATATTGTAAACTTTCTAAAAAACCGAAAGTTTTTTTCATATATGTGTACTGATATCTATATTCTGTCACTGTGAACCCCCAAAATTTTGGTAACAAGCCGCCACTGGACAAAAGGATGAGTATTGCAACTATGTTAAAAGAAATAAATTGGCTTTCAGTTCAGAATTATGTTCAGTACATGACTGATATTTATTTATAAAATAAAAATGACATACAAGAAGCCAATCTGACTTTCATGTACGGCAAGCCATCACTAAAAGTTCCCAAAACACAATTTTTATTAAAGAGTTAAAAAATTTAATAGACTGCCTACAGAAATTAAAAAAAAAAACAACAATAAATGTATTCAAAAGTAACCTCAAACAATACTTGATAAATAAACAGAACGGATATACTTTCTTGTAATAACACTCTTTAAACCTGCCCTTTTTAAGTATTTCCCTTAATTTTTTGTTATTTCACCCCTCGTTTTACCCGCATTTATTATAAATGATTTCTGTTTTAAGATCATGTATTTTATTTTAAAAAATTACTTGAAGTTATATTAATACTACTTACTATGTTTAAATTATTAATAGTTTTGCGACAATAGGTTATAGCAACTTATAGCCACAAAACTATTTTTGTGTTCAAGTAGATTCATAGAGAGTAATGTAATTTACAAAGGCCTTCTTTCAACATACAAATAAATGACAACTTTATAATTAAAATGAAAAACACAACAAAATGCCTCGGTTATCATAATTGATCAAAATTTGAAATGGTTGATCACGTTACGTCATTAATATTAATAAAAAGATTCATTTTTAAATTTTATGAATTGAGGAAATTTATAACTAGGAGTTTACTAAATATTATTTACAATTCGCTGGTTGAATCTATTTTGCGATATAGTATAACGTGGACTATATGATATTGCACTTTAATAGCTTAATGTAATCCAAAATCGTATAATTAAAATTATCTACAAAAAACCAGCATTATATCCTACCTCTCTTTTATATATTAAAAAAGTGCTTTGTATAAGAACATTATATTATCTGTCTTGCTGTACCTTTATTTATGGAAAGCCTGAATTGAAATACACTACAAATTATTTGCAATAAATATTAAAAGAAGCATACATTTTTAAATAATTTGACATTTAAGAGCAATTCACACATCACAGTTAACATCTTAATACTTGACAGGCACAGCCAAGCATTATTCTGATTTTTGCCCAATAAAATGGCCGTAATTATTCTATGGGGTTGCGATAGAGAGCCAGTAAATTTGATGAAGGTGTTTTTGTACCTAAGGGCGAAATAGTAGTACGCTTACGTTAGCACCACCATAAAAAAGTCATTTTAAGAAACTGCTTATATTTTTCATAAATTGGCAGGCTTGGCGACTAATTTCGAATAAAAATAGCCTCCAAAATGGCTATGGTTGCAAGTATGGAGGTCGCAACTCGCCTTAGAAATCTCACCTTTGCTATCAACAGCTGTTGTTTGACAGGTCGTTAGAGAATGTTTGAAATTTATTGAATGTTAAGAATGTTAGAAATGTTAGACGTTAGAAATGATTGGAATTCCTAAAATTGTCACATAAGAAATGCGTAGGCGGATTTTAAGAAAATTGATATTAAAGTAGTTATGATGAATCGAAAATTCTGAAAATCAATAGGGTTCTAAGTTAGAAGTAACTATTCAAGAAAATCGAAACCGCAAGTTAATCAGAACTTTCGTACTAGAGTTATCGTGCCGGTATACATACACACAGACGACCATTTTTTTTGCATTTTCGGAAACATGAAAACTAGTTTTAAAAAATGGGGGTAAGAAAATTTTATTATTCTACCGAACACAAGTATGATAAATATATTTTTGGAATCGTCTTGAAATTTACAATCTAAAAAGATAAAATAAAAAATTGTCGATGACATAGTTACTCACAAATGGTTTACCCTGTATATTTCATTGTTATGTAAAATTATATTAAATTTAAATAAAAAATTATTATCTCAGAATTTTTCTTCAAAATTGTTTGTTAAGATTAAAATTAATTTTTCCATACTTTAGGTATACTTTTACATTTAAAAAAGCTAAGCTTGTTTACAATCCATAAATATTATGACTTTATTATTATTATCTGTATCTGTAACGTGTGGAGGGTGGGTTACCCCCATGGCACTTAGGCCTCATTAGGCCCATTGTGCATCCTCCTAAGATGATAGGCACCTCCTAGCTCGTGAGCCAGCCTACAGATTTAATGTAGTTGACAACGTCGCCAAGAGGTGCTTCTCTTATATCGGCCGGTGTTAGCCGATACTCGCCGAACACAAATCTTCTAATAAATGAGAGCGTCGAGCAATCGTAAAGGATATGCTCGATGGTCTCATCTTCGTGTTCGCACTCTCTGCAGAGTGGCGACGGCGAACAGGCTGACGGCGAGTCGGCCTTACGACGAGTCGGCGACGGCGAATCGGCGACGGCGAATTGTCCTAGACCCAATAAACGTATCGTATCATATTATTATTATTATTATTATTATTTAGGCATTTTTAAGTTTGGAAACATATTAGTAGTAAAGGTTTAAGATCATGGCACAGGGTGAATATAATACTACAGCTAGAGAGTCTGTGCAAGATGCTTTAAACATAGTAACAAAATGGATAGAAAAGGAAGGACTAAAAATTAGTTCCAACAAATCTACCATAATTGCATTCACGCGCAGGAGAAACTAGAACCGCTAAACCTCTAAGGTGAAAATGTCCAACTAAAGGGGGAGGTGAAGTATCACTATTGACCCGAAACTTACCTGGACTCAACATTTGGAGAGAACAACACGAAAAGCGCAGACATCACTAGTAATGGCAAGACATTCCTTTGGAAAAATGGGAACTGAAACCAAGTATGGTATATTGGACATACATACCAATAATAACATACGCAGCTAACAAAAAGCGGCAATAACGAGATTAAGCAATAACGGGGAAACTGAAAACAACAGCAAAAATGGAAGTACTAATAGACTTGCTACCACTGCATTTTATGATACAAGAGGAGGCAAGATTAGGTGCTTACAGATTAGGGAAAACCTTGAGAAATCTTAACATTAGACTAGGTCACATAATTATTGAGAACAGAGCACATAACCAAACGTTACTCTTTCAACACTTTAGTCGAGGTTTTATTACCAAACAGAACAGAGATCATTATAAGGGAATAAAGTGCCCCACCACAGAAATATACCAAATACACAGACGGGTCAAAGACTGTGAAAGACACTGGGGCTGGAGTATTGGTCAAACACCCTAACTATGCAATAGGAAGTCACCCTTTAGTATTCAGTATTTTAGGCGGTAAAAAGGGTGGCGAACTCGCAAAGAGAGGGTCAGAAGAAATACCAGAAACAGATATAAACCTTGAAGTACCAAAAAGTATATTAACTATTGAGAGAATGTCCCAAAATAAGCACATGGGAAGACCTTTACAGGAAGAAAATATTCAAAAAGAACATGAAAACTATTCTCTATGAATAGAACCTCACAGGGAACCAGAAACAGTCAAACACATACTGTGCAACTGTGAGGCATTGGATCGCAAGAGACAGACAGTTTTTGGACAGCCACAGGTTGATCCAAGAAACCATGAAATACATCCTGTCTAGGACTTATATACAATAGGCCATTAAAATTTCAGTGTTGTCGAATATTAGGTGAGGCGAGCCCAGAAAAAAATGTTTTATCAGACTTCGTACTCTGTAGGGCGTTCAAACAAGAATGTGAGACTATCCAGCACATACTATACGAATTCGTCTACTAAATGACTTGTGTTTTGACTAACACCGGCCAAGATACAAGAACCATCTTTTGGCGAAAGTGTCACCTATATAAAAACTGTATTCTTAAAGAAGTCTCACCGATTTAGGAGGAGGCGCAATGGTCCTAGTGAGGCCTAAGTGATGTAGGATAACCTTCTATCCACATACCTTACAGATACAGATGTAATAATAGTAATCGTAAAAAGTATGTTTATACCAGCATATTTTTACTCATCCACCCAAAATTAAGTAGTCATTTGAGGTTCTAGAGGCAGTGAATATAAAAATATATGTTTTTATCAAATAATGACTTTACAGATTTAAGCCACTGCAAAAAAGTTATAATAAATTGATAATTTTTATTTGTTTTTCGCAACAATTCTGTAAGGTAATTAGCGAGAGGTATTTACTTTTTACTAAAAAATAAAAAAGAAATTACCTAAACATGATTTAAAATATTAATAATTGCTCTATCAATTTGCTTTAATGTATTAATAAATCAAATTAACACAAAATGCCCAAAAATGAAGTTTTACTACCTACTTCATTAATTCTAAAATTTAACACCAAAGTTAATATTACGCCCAGCCATCAAAACCATTAATCATAGTATCTTATAATTTGAGATTAACATAAAATTGAAATGAAAGAGAAACATACAGTCGAAAGCCGAAGTTTTAGTGCTTCGTTTTCGCCCGCAACGGTAAATTTAACCCTGAATTCGTCTCTGTATTCTCAGCCACCATACAAAGAGTAATGTTTGCATTTATGAATGTTTTATCTCGTTCTCCACAGGCATCTGGATCTTTCAGAAAGCACAGCATCTGTGCGTAGTGCTTGCCCGACTTACCATCCCATCAGCAAAACACCGAGTATTCCCTTCTCCGTAGTTCAGTAGTATCTAGTCTCTCACCCGAAGACGTGATTGAAGACTTGGCGGGCATCACGCGGTACCGCTCTCATGAATAGGCCCATTTGAAAAGAATTCCTCGTATTTACTTAACTCCTAAAGCCCGGTTTTTGTTCCTTCTTTCAATTTATACTAAACATCTTTTGGAATGCGTCTGTGCTAGAACGCTTTGGATGCGGTTAGTGGTTTGTGTACTTTTTGTGTTTGTTGTAAAATGTGGATTTTAAGGACTATTTGGTTTTTGGTGTTAGTTTGTTGGGGTTTGGGACAGCAGACTCCTGCTATCGGACACGGTGGTGCACCTTGTTATGATGCATTTAACAGACCGCAGGTAAAATATTTTATTATCAATTGTTTATTCGTAAAGTAATTTAAAAATATACAAATATTATTAAATAAACAAAAAAAAATAAGACGGGTTAATTAATTTTGCTAATAGTATACCTACCAGTTTCAATAAAATGGAGAATGCGTTAGTAGGAGGTTCTTATGAATTAGAATTTTTGGCGAAAGCTCTTCTCAATTTTTTTAAGATTTTGGTGGGCTAATGTATGAATAAATCATTAAAAAATTAAAATTATAGATATTTTATATGAGTTTTGTTTAGCGTGTTAATAAAAATTCTCTGATTTTTATGGCTATACAAGTTATAATAATTAAGAGTACCCCTCAGAGTACTATTTTGTTCATTTCCATTTTTTTCTCAAGCTTTTATTCTTTTCTCTCATAAAATATAAATAGAACTCGCCTTCAGGATATTTCATTTATTCACTTTGAGAGTGGGGAGAGAAAAAGCGAGTAAGATCCAAGAAGGCATGGTTTGGAAAAACAAAACTAAAGATGAGCTTTAAAATGTAGTAGTTATAAAATTAATAACAAAAATAAAGGATCTATATCTACAGACAGCAAAGAATTTACAGTGCAGAGTTGCGAGGTTTACAAAAATGAAGGGCCTATTATATGGCAATTTGTAATCTATCTAGTATAATACAACCTCGTCAGTGTGCTTTTCTTTGTAGTAATTAATTTTTGTCGCTATACGCTTAGTGTATTTATAAATCAATGAATTTGATTAAAGAAAATATATTTTTAGTTTTCTTGGAATCGATTTATTAAATTGTAAATAAAAGCTTTAATATGAACGAGATATTTTGTTAATTAGTGACTGATGACAGATATAGATAGAAGACAAATCTCTTTAAAGTTAACAACGTTAAAAAATAAAACATCTTTCAATAATTCAATATCAGATGTTATTTATTCTTTTGTCTTCTAATATCAATGTATTCTCACATTATTAAGATATGTAATACGATTTAATAACATTTAAGCAGTTGTTGCCAATCATTTAGAGAAGAGTTATCCCTTGATTAACCCTCCACGCGTCTTTTGTTACCGTTAAGTTTCAATTACATACCTTGGTATCAACATTGTTATATACCAATTTTATATAGTGTGCCTGATGATGGTCATTATGACCTAAACTAGCTGCTTCTAATTTTAATAAAGAATTTGAGTTATATGAATAATATTTCGTTAAAGCTGTCCATGTTTTACAAAACCTGGTGTAGAATTTTTAAATGTTTGCGATCAGTACAATCTTCATAGCTGTTAGTTGACATGTTCTTTTGTAATAATAAATTTTTGTATTCTTTAAATCCATGTAGTAATGCTAAAAACCTGATTGAATTGTCAAATAACTAAATAGTTTTTAGCTTTATTATCATCATTATGTTCAGGGGAACAAAGGTCTTTTAATTACATTCGGATCTTGTATGGGATTGTTCGGAAGCACAAACAGAGTTGTCAAACTAGATATTAGTCCTAAGGGAACATAAAGGCAACATAGGAGCTTATTTTTAGACCGCCAGGATTCCTTTTGTTTTCACATAAGAACACCCTCAAGTCTAATCAAATCTAATCTAGATAATTTAGTAGCAATGTCATTTTTTCAGTAGCCTTTTTCACTTTTTTAAGTGTTAATTCATGAAAAAGTGGAATTATGAAACTATAACTGCTGACCAAAATTATTATAAAAATCGGTAACTAAAATATTCCAGTTCGCCCGCCAAAATTTTAAAGAACGTTGCCCTTTTTAAACGTATCAATATAAAACTAAATATAGAATTGTTTATGTTTACAGTGTGTAAACAGTTTGAAACTAAGGGAAGCCAGCTGAACTCGAAAGTGTCGTATTTTTAAAGGTTTTGTTTTTACGGCTTATAATTCACGACTATCAAATGCCTGAAGAAACGTTTACTTAAATCTTATATTCTTAAATTAATCTTATATTATTTATCTACAAAAAGTTAATAGATTACAAAACCTTAAAATGAGTACTAAAAATAAATATAATAATAAATTTTTTGCAAGAATTTAATTATTTTTAAAATTAAATTAAAAACAAGGGTGGGTGGCTCAGTGGTAGAATCTCTGCCTACGGATGCAAGGGTGCAAGGGCCCCAGGTTCGAATCTCACCGTTGGCCGAATTTTTTTATTTAATTTAATTATTTAAAAAGAATTCTGATGTCTTGATAGGATTCCCCACTCGACCATTCATTGTTGGGTTCTAATTAACAGTGCTGATCCTAAAGTGGCGCTGGAAAACAGTAACAAAGCCTACAGCCTACACAGAACACGAGGCTAATAAAAAAAATTTAAAATACTTTTTTGTTCAACTGGCAAAAATGACATTGATTGGTTGCTAAGAATACTTTTAAAAGCGTATTTTTTTCCTGTTTCAAGAAAACTTTCAAACAGGTGACTTTATATCAATTATTTTATGTTTTCTCGTAAAATAGTGTCTACTTTGCCGGTAACAAATTTATAATTGCTGCATTTGCCACATCTTTTATCTCAGATATGGAATGTTACTATCTACCACTGTCGAGTTCATAATATATTTTTAACAAGTCGTTAAATTACACAGGGCAACAAAAAAATATTTTTTTTGGTGCCTTTGATTTTAGAGCTGATTTTAACTATATTTGGGACGCTAAATCTGTACATGCAATCCGTTTTTCTCTATCAGCTCTACTTTTTTAGATACATCAACTTATCTACCAATGTGGTTTTTATTCAGTATATTCATTTATGAGAGTTCTAAAATTATTATATATTCATTAATGTAGGTACAATGGTTTCATTGTCAGTCTGTAATTGAGTAAATTTAAGCTAAATCTATAAACAGTGGAACCATTGCCTATCAGGTACCTGAACTGACCCTTTTAATCCCCTAACTCGGGTAACTCTCGTCAGTTTGTGCGTTCTTACTAATAAGAGTAGATCGAATTCGGCGTGTTATTTTATGTTAAGAAAATAGTGTTTTTGTGTTATTGAACAGAATTTAAATGAGTTCAGGTTCCAGTTTAAGAAGAAGTTGTGTAAATCAACCTGATATATTTTGTTATATATGCGGA
Organism: Psylliodes chrysocephalus; assembly: GCA_927349885.1. Lineage (NCBI taxonomy): Eukaryota > Metazoa > Arthropoda > Insecta > Coleoptera > Chrysomelidae > Psylliodes > Psylliodes chrysocephalus. Next base: position 45,386,337 of record OV651813.1, read on the forward strand.
AAATACATGTTTCAACAAAACAGACAAACTATTACTGACTTTGTAAAGCGAGCGTATCTTGGATATTTTGGAGTTAACCTTGGTGATCAGGACAAAAAGTGAGCCTCGCATCTCGTATGCAAAACTTGTACAGAGCATTTACGGCAGTGGACTACCGGGAAAAGAAAATGTCTAAAATTCGGCCTACCAATGGTTTGGAGAGAACCAAAAAAACCACTTCAATTATTGTTATTTCTGTTTAGTACTAAAGGAATCAATCGAAATAACCGCAGTAAGTGGACTTATCCCAATGTAGACTCGGCAATACGCCCTATCCCGCACTCAGATGAAATACCGACTCCAACATTTCATCAGCTACCAGTTATCTCTGATGACGAATATTTTCCCTCTGATCGCTGTTCTGATGCTATTAAAAGTTCTGATGCTAATGAAACTAACAGTGACTATGAGGAGACGTCATCAGTTCCTCAACGCTTCAATCAAAATTAATTAAATGATCTCACCAGGGATCTCAATTTATCGAAAAAAGCTTCTGAAGTACTGACTTCTAGCTTGAATGACAAAAATTTATTGGAACAAGGAACCAAAATTACCTTTTACCGTACAAGAGAAAAGTATCTGCTACCATTCTTTTCTCAAGAAGACAATCTTGTATTTTGTCACGAAAATAATGGACTCATGAAAGAAATGGCTTTCTGAATATATTCCAGATGATTTGCGCTTATTTATTGACAGTTCAAAGCGAAGTTTAAAATTTGTCCTTCTACATAATGGGAATAAATATGGTTCAATACCACTAGCTCACTCAACGAAACTGAAAGAAGAATATAATACCGTAGCTTTGGTCTTGCAGAAAATAAAGTATCACGAACATCAATGGATGATTTGTGTAGACCTAAAAATGGTAAACTTTCTTCTTGGGCAGCAAAGTGGTTACACGAAATATCCGTGTTTCGTGTGCCTCTGGGATAGTAGGGACCAAACACACCACTGGGTTAGAAAATATTGGCATAAAAGAGAAAACATGGACATTGGAGAAAAGAATGTCATTAACGACGCTTTGGTTAAAAGAGCAAAAATCATACTTCCTTCGTTACATATAAAGTTGGGCTTAATGAAGCAATTTGTAAAGGCTCTTGATAAAAATGGGCCATGTTTTGCATATATAGGGGTAAAAGTGCATCAGTTTAGCACAGAAAAACTCAAAGCAGGGATATTTGACGGCCCACAAATAAGATAATTAAATAAGTATCCTGCCTTCATAAATTCAATGAATTAAGTTGAACGAGAAGCTTGGACATCATTTGTTGCAGTTGTAGAAAATTTTCTAGGCAAACATAAAGCTCAAAACTATGTTGAAATGGTTAAGAAGATGCTTAATAGTTTCAAATCCTTAGAGTGCAATATGCGTATTAAAATACACTATTTACACAACCACTTAGACCGTTTTACAGAAAATTTAGAAGACATGAGTGAGGAACAAGGTGAAAGATTTCACCCAGATATTAAAGTTATGGAGGAACGCTACCAAGGAAGATGGAACATGCACGTGATGGCAGATTACTGCTGGAGTGTAAAAAGGGACTGTTTAAAAAAACATTCAAGAATGTCGCGGAAAAGAAGCTTTCGAAGTGTTGAGTGACTATATGATTTCTTCAATATTTTTTTTTTTTGTTTGTAAATACGACATAATATTGTATTTTGTATAACTAAAAAAAAAAATTTCGTATCTACTTTTGTTTACTACACTTACGGATTTGAGTTAAAATAATGTAACTTATACTTCTCTAAAATTGTATATCTTAAAAATTTGAGCTCCTAGGTAAAAATAAATACGTTATTTGAATTTAGGACATCAAATTGATATAGAATTAGCTCAAAAAACCTCGACACCAAAACAGCTGTTCCCCTGTGTTATCAGACATCGGTAAAAATTAAGTTATTTTTTGACAAATCAAAGTTCAAACGACTATAACAAAATTATCACGTTTCTATGGTTACAAAAGTCAATGTAATGCCAGTTGGAGTTCCAAATTAGGCTTGCGTTTTAGCTTCTGGCTCCTCTAATCAGGCTTGTGTTTTAGCTTTTGGCTTCTCTCAATCAAGCTTGGGCTGTAGCCTCTGATACCTCCAATTAGGCTTGGATTACTACCTGCTTACCTTCCTCTGGAGCTCGCATGGTGGCACTGTGGCCTCATGGTCTTTTTGTACCATTATTTGGATGCCCTACTCCTTCCCGGTCATTCATCTCATACATTCCACCGTCTAGTTGGGCCTCAAGTTCTACGAGTTCGGTCATTCATCCAGAACGTGCTACGCTCATAATACCTGTATTATAATAGCAAGTTACTACAAGTTTATAATAATCTTTTTGGTAAAAGTGGGATGCATTCATTTCTTGTAATGTTAAAGAAATAACCCAAATAAATATGAAACAATATGGGAAATGTGAAAAATCCCCTGTTCCTCCTACGAAATTATGAAAATTACACCCTAATATCCCCAAAGTATAAACACACCAAGGAAAAATTGAAAGAAAAAAATAGTAACCTCGGACTTTAGCTGTCCATCCTCTTACCAACTGAGGTACTAAAGCACATACGTTTCGATGTCCGAATTCGTAGATTTGAAAGTCAATCAGATTCTGACTCTTGTCTCTGACATCTTGTAGAAAGACGATAATCTATATATGATTATACTAGAACAAAACTGAATATTTTCACTTTTCTTTTAAAATATAAAACATGTCTCGAAAATTAAGGCCTTTAAGGATTTTCTAAATGAATTTGCAGTAAGCATAATAAAATAAATATATTTTTCTTTGAAGCGGATCGAATTATACATACTAGTGTTCGCCCAGTGGTCGAAATTCGACCATAATCATTATTGAAAATTTAAAGAAAATATGTGTAATATGCATGTGTATGTTTCTAACAATGTTTTATACACCCACATGGATATTAGCTTATATACGCAAAGATTACAAAGCGAAAAATTATGCTATTGCCTTTAATTGAACGAATATATTTCATATCCATTCTAGGTAGTAAGAACACTGCAAAACTTTGGTCAACCGACTGATGTTATTTTTAAAATTTTAAACAAATGACAATTCTGTCAAACTAATTGTCAGTATATTTTTTAGTTAGCGACATGACCATTTTATTTAAAATGGAAGCTTATTAAATTTGCTGCAAGTTTTACTCAATCAAGTTTTTTGATATTTTGTATAGTTTTTGATTATTGCCTATTTTGCTCTTTTTGACCGGATAACCCTTCAACGATGCACCCAAAAAATAAATGCCAACCATGGGTTTATAGAGAATTAAATAACTTACTATTTTATCTATTTTCCTTTAAGGGTTAAAGCAATTTCAAAATTGAGCGTGAAAGTTTTGCGACAAGTACAAATTATGAAAATTTGTTATTCCTTCTCTACTAAATTTTGATTAATCGGTCCATAGAATTCTCGTTAAAAATACAGCATCCTCAATCCGCATTCAGAAAAAGGGCTGTGTTTGTATAAGGAATAGAGGTAGCCATTTTGAAAATGAAAATTAAATTTTTTAAAAATTTTTGTCTACGTTCATGCAAAAGAGCAAAACTTTATTGAAATATACTTAGTGAAAAAACTGGTTCTTTATTGCACTAGTGTAATAAAAATTTTATTGCACTCATCTGTCATTTTACTACAGCGTTTTATGATCATGACAACCTTAAATATTCAAATCGACACCAAATAATTAGTCCATTTTCATTTTCTGTGAGAATGTATTACGTTTTAAAAACAATTGCATATTTTCTATTATTTTTAATCATTTAATAAATAAATTATTAAAACATGTATTTTCTTAACATATTTATAGTACTTTTTCAATGTTAATCGATGCTAATTATTAGTTATTAAATATTTTGCTATTAAATTACGCTTTTTATTCTTCTGCACTTAGTGTTGCCTAAATAAAATATTTTTTTGGTTTTTGCATGAACGTGCAAAAAGTGTTTATTACACTCGACGTGTTGTCCAACTCGGCCTGACGGTCTCGTTGGACGATTTCACGTCGTGTGCAATAAACACTTATTTTTGCACTTGTTGCATAAATAACTATTATCCATTACAATTTGAGAATGTTTTCTTTTATTATAAAGTAGGAAATACATTTTTTTTGTAATTTTTGTTTTATTACAAAAAGAAAAAATAAGGTGTCAATTTAGTACAATACTTGAAAGAGAGTGATTCAGGAATTCTTGGCAGAAGATGCACGTTTAATTTATTATAAGAATTTTAAAATTTCTAAGCAGAAAATAATTTTACTACTTCTTTACTAGTAATTAGTATTATGTAGTTAGAAATTTGATAAAAACCGTTTAGGTCGTATCTAATTGAGGTAAATTTTAACACCAATATTTGACATTATTATTTCAACACTTGATATTAAAAACAAATGTGAATTTTGTTAAAAATGAAACCGTTACTCTTACAAATAAAAATTATTTATTTAATAATAAAACAAAAAGCTAATTCTGAAACAATGTGACTTATTTTAAAGAAAATGACATGAAGAACTTTTGACAATAGTCTGTACGTTTGATGTGCTTTAAAATTTTATAATTTTATATTGAGTGATCATGTTGTTAGGAAGCATAGTTTCCGAGTTATAACCAAAAATCCGAAAAATGGGACCTTCAGACCCCCTCTATAATAAATTAAACGTGCATTTTTTGCCAAGAATTCCTGAAAGAACTCTCTTTCAAGTAATGTACTAAATTGGCACCTTATTTTTTTATATTAAAACAATAATTACAAAAAAATGTATATCCTACTTTATAATAAAAGAAATAACATTCTCAAATTGTAATGACAAAACTTCTTTCAACAATTTTAATTTATAACTCATTCATTTTCAAAATAGCTACGTCTATTCCGTATACAAGAACGAGCCCTTTTTCTAAACGCGAATATTGAGGATGCTACATTTTTAACGAGAATTCTATGGACTGATGAATCAAAATTTAGCAGAGATAGAATAACAAATTTTCATAGTTTGCACTTTACGCTCAATTTTGAAATTGCTTTAACATTTGAAGGAAAATAGATAAAATAGTAAAGTTATATACATTATTGAAGGGAATTTAATTCTCTACAACTCTATGGTCGGCATTTATTAATTGGGTGCATCGTTAAAGAGTTATCCGGTCAAAAAAAACAAAATATGAGGCAAAAATATTTTTTTCAAAATTACACTTTCAAGATTTGATATATCGAAAACTATACAAGATAGGGTGTTCATTAAAGAATGGGCAAAATTTCAGATGTGGTTAGTTTGGACAAAAATAAGCTCATTTAAGCTAATTTACGTTAGTAGAACTTTGCTTGCTTAAGAAGTTACAGGGTTGAGAAAATAATTTTTTTTCCATATTTTTACGAGAAATATTTTTTAATTAAATATACCCAAATTGTGTGAAAGTACGTTTTTTGGGTGATACAAATGAATACCAGCTTTCTTGTTGCATTACTTGTACAGAGCGTTCTAAACTGGCCAATCTAGTATTTACTTCAGATTTTTTTTAAGAATGGACATTTTTGAAAAATAATTAAATTATTTTGAAAAAGCGTTTAATTTATATGTCGCTAAAACGCATCATTTGAACGAAAAGTTAATTTAAAGTTAGTACTGCAAATTTATGAATTACTCCATAATGTCTCAATTTGATAATGTTAAATCTAGTAGGCAGTTGTCAAATGTAATAGCACTGTCAGCATTAGTCTTACATACAAGCATCAGAGTTTTGAGTGATAAAATTCGTTATTTTTATACAATACCGCAACATAACTGTTTCTCAAACAGTGAAATGACCGATATGATATCAGTTTACGCCCAACAGGGTTTTAAACACGCGCTTCAACAAGAAGTTATACAAATTTGATTCCTAATCGTAGACAGCCCAAAATTGTTTTAATGGCTATTCAGCAGATTAAGAGAAATCGAAAGTTTTCGTCCAAAAAGAGTCAATGGCTGGCCTATGGTTCGAGATGTATAGTAGGAGGAAGAGGTATTAAAGCTTGTTGAAGATGACCCAGCAACAAGTCTCCGTCGTATATCTACCAATGTTGGTTTATGTCAGGGTACTGTGTCTAACGTTTTACATGAACAACAATTATACCCGTAGCATTTAACTCCAGTCCAAAATATATTGCCAGATGATCTTTTAGCGAAAACAAATTTTGTCAGTTTATCTTAAAGAAAAATAGACAAGATCTATTTTTTGTAAATAAAATTCTATTCATTGATGAGGCAACATTTACGGGAAGAAAAACCTTTAACTACAAAAATGCTTACACATGGGCTGTAAAAAATCCAAACAGTATGAGAGTTCAGCACTTTCAGCATGAATTTAAATTAAACAACCTTTTTTTGGTATAGTCGAAGATAACATTATAGAACCTTTTGAACTTCAAACAAAAATGACTGGAAATGATTTTTACATTATTTTTGAGTACAACTAATTTGATCTGTTTGATGACGTATCCCCCCATCGATGGATTGGACGAGGAAGTGAACATCCATGGTCTGCACGTAGTCCAGATTTGAACCCTCTGAATTTTTATTTCTGGAGTTATATTAAGAGTATAGTTTATTCTGACCTTACTATTAATACCAAAAATAAACTGCTTGCAAAATATAGTAATAGCTGCTAAAAATAATATGGTTAGTATTATAAGTTTCGTTTTTGCTTAAATTATACAAGATAATTATATATTTTTAAGAAGAAAATAATTTTAAACCGGTCTAAGAATGGCAAAATCAAAGAGCGTTAAAAAATTTCTAGCTCTGTTGATTTTCTTTAGATAAAATCGCTCTATATTTTGTGATACATGTCTTACGGGTAAAAATGTTTTCTGAGTTCTGCTCACCTTCTCAAATCTGTTGCTTATAGACCCCTTTAACCCCTATTTATTTGATCATTGGCTCAATAACACTTTATTGAAAATTTAGGTTAGTAACCCTTGATATAGAATAAATAACTATAAGGTCGTCCAACATCTTCAGATGAGCCTTACTTATTTATTTAGCCCCGCCTTCTTCCATAGTTTATTTGAAAATGCATGATAGTACAATTTTTATGGCAAAGGCCTAATTCGCTCATTGCGAAGTCATGGTAGGGGAAGCAAAAGCGATATTTTGTAATTTTGGCATATCAAATACACGTATACATTTTACTATTTTTTCAAAAAGTAGGTAAAAACAATACAATAAGCAACCGGAATTGCTGTGTTGAAAATTGTAAAAATACTAACAAAAAAAAAACAGTGTAAATTATAAAAATTTTTAGTAGCAAAATGGAAATGAAATCAAAGAAATAAATGGATATGTGTACAATAAGAAGAAAAATTACCTTTATTTTTGTAATAATAACAGTAATACTGGAAATAGTAGACATCAAAAACTTGAAAGGTTTAAAATAAACAATAACTATCATTTCACGATGTTCTTCAACATCCCTTTAATCCTAAACTATATTTTTGCCTTTGATTACTGTATGTGGCTGGAATGCAATTTTGTGAGTTACTGATAGAAAACCAGTTTTAATCATTCAATTTATGTTTTCTTTTGAACAAAATTAAAAACATAACTCCTTCTGTTCATACATTTTAACTTCACGCTAATTATTTAAAGATATTTTTTTTATTTTGACAGACTAGGTTAATAATTCTTCAAAGACAACTAAATATTGTTGCCTACCTTCATTTTAATATTAATTTTTATTGAATATACTTATATTTTTTTAGTTTAAGCGATAAAAATAATAATAGATTAATGTTTTATTTGTTTTACAAACCCATATATACTTTTATTAAAACTAACATATATACTTTTTAATTATGGATTCTATTAAAAATTGTATTGTCAGTATAGGCAGAAATAGTCCATTAGTACCAAAGTGAATTGGCGCTGCTGTCGCTCACGGAGCGAATACACGATTGTTTAGACAACAATAGGGACTTGTGAGGTCGGGATAGTGTACACCCTCACTACTAAGTAGTGCTTTCCTTAAGCCTACTTTTATCTAGTTTCATAACATTTTAAATAAATAGTAGGGAGTTGAGCCCCAATATAAGTGCACCGTTAAAAAATAGTTTTATTGAATTTACCACCAGATGTTTTATTAGATTAGATGTTTTATTAGATTGGATGATTTCGTTACAGATGGCTTTGAGATTTTCTTGTTTTACTTTTTCATTATATCAATTTTACAGTTAGACGCCATTTTAAATAGGATATACTTAACACATTTCTTATTTATTTTTAACGTTTGAAGAAAAAATAATATATGTTACTCAGAGTTGAAGGCTCTTAAAATGTTTTCACATCTTCAGCTAGCAACTTGGCTGTCATAATCTTCTAAACAATAAATTTTGCCTTCAAATTAAAGTAATATAATAAAGAGTGATCCCCAAAAAATGTTTCTAAAGTACGCCTTGGAAAAATTCACGTATGTTAAGCGTACAATTCTTCTTCTTTATAAGAGTCAGTTTAAAATTAATTCAGAGCTTCGGGAAGGTAGGTATTAAGGGCCATAGGCGCCGGAACTCCAAAAATGCTTTGGGTGCCCAGTGCCCAGCCTCTACACGGGAAATGGGAGCTCCTTCCTCCCTCCCTCCACACAACACTTAGGGTCACTACCGGTTTTTAAAAGCACTTTACAAGCCATTTTAAAGCATTGACTTTATAAACATTTTCTTAAAAAAAAAGGTATTGTCCAATGTCGAATTGCTGGAGTTTTGAGAATTGAAGCGGCAGACGGGAGTATCAACAATATGCTTGAGGCTCCAACCTAAATTGGAATATCTGGCCTCTGGTAACCCCATATGATCGGTGCAGCCGTCATTGGTATTCAGTGGTGCTACAGTACCAATGAAATAAGTAGAAACACAATATAAAACATTTATTAACTATCATGAATTTAAAAGATTTAATGATGATTTATTAATATACACATAATGGAGTATTGTATATATTACATGGTGGCCATTTGAAAACGAAACGGAGCCAATTTTGGGCACCTCAGGTCATTTACGGAAAAATGCTCGGACCCGTCAATTTTTGATTTTAGGGGGAAATATTTTTTTGCCAGTTTCACTCGCTGAACGGAAACCCTTTAGCCGAGTTAAAACTTTTCCCTAAAATCTTATTTTGAAAGGATTTTTACCTAGATTATAACCCCCGAGTTTTAAATCGCTAGTGTTACCAATTATCCGTTGTCGAAGATTTTCCAGTGATGTTGGCTGGGAGGCATAAATTTTAAGTTTTAAGTGGCGCCATAAAAAATCTAACGGGGTTAGATCCGGAGACCGTGGGGGCCACTCAATACTTCCTCTTCTTCCGATCCATTGACCTGGAAACGTTTGATCCAAATACTGACGAACAGTCAGTGCAAAATGGGGTGGCACACCGTCTTGCTGGAATATTAAGTTGTTTGCTATATATCTCAATCAACTCTAGTAATGCTGGATGAATGTCTTTTTCTAATAATTCCTGGTACATTTCTGCGGTTAGAGTTCCAGGTAAAAAAAGGGGCCAATTATACGGTTGCCAAAAATTCCAGTTCAAACATTCAGTTTTTCCGGATGTTGCGTATGCAGTTCATGAAATATTCTGGGAATTGAATCGGACCAATAATGACAGTTGTGACATTTACCGTACTATTTAGGAAAAAAGTGTATTCGTCAGAAAAACACAAGTTGAAAAGAAATTGCTGATTATTTATTGCTCGTTCAGTCATAATTTCACAAAATTGTAATCGCCTATCAAAATCGTCTTAGTTAAGTTCTTGTACCAGATGTATTTTTTAGGAATAATAGTGGTGTTTTTTTCAATATCTTCTGAATGCTACTTCTCTTAGTACCAGATGTTATCGCCAACTGTCTTGTGCTCGATGTGGGTTCTTGAACAATATGCCCTAAAATCGCCACCTCTGTACCATTTACTACAGCATTTTCCATTTCACGTTATTTGTTAGTTACTGACCTTGTAAAAAGTTGGACAATTCTATTAGCACATCCATTGTTCGCAAACAAAGTGAAATTATTTGCACCCTCTCAGCAATTGAGTAAACAATTATCACTGATATGCCACTTTTATGCCGACTCTATAACGAAATACACTGCACCTTACTACTTTACGGCGACCAAAGAATGTCATCTGATAACAATAAAACTGGAATTGTTACAAAAAAAATTCTTTTTTTTTAATAACAATGTAAAGATTATGTTAAAGTTCTTGTACTTTTGGTTAGCCACTGTATGGACTACGTAGATAGTAGCGATGTAAAACTCGGGGGTTATAATCTAGGTAAAAATACCTTTAAATTAAGATATCATTCGACCCCTCTTTGCATTTAAAATTTTAGGGTTGAGTCTCATTCCCGCTAGAGAGTCTCCGTTCAGGGGGTAAAACTGACAAAAAATGTTACTCGCAAGCACTACTAGAGAGCTGTTTCTGACTCTAAATGAACGTTTCTTTTTAACGTTGCTTGATCTGGAGCAACTTCCAAATGTTCTCCCTTCTCCCCTCAAGCATTTGCTCGATAGCATATGTACAGAGCTCTTGTTTTGTTAATTGTAGACCGTTGTTAGTCGCTCTTTTTTAAAGTCTCAGGGTTTTATACAACAAGAATAATAAACCTTTAAGTCCAAGTTCAACACGTTGTCAATGACAACTGACGGTGACTTTTTTATCACAAAAGATACAGCTCCGAACAATAATACATTTTTTTTCGTATACACCTGCACACGCTGAAACAAAAAGATGGTGTTTCTCTTATTTTAAAAATGTTTAAACTGTTTGTAATCGTCCCCACGTATTTTTCAATGTTTTTAAATTTTGGCTGCACCTGAAGATGGAAACAAAATTTTCCGAAACATATGTAGTGCTGTGCTAACGATATAAAATAAAATTAATGACCGAATACACCAAGGAAATTTTTATTTATATAAAATTCTGCTACGGTCAGGAAATTATCCTTATTCACATAATAATTTAGAATGGTGGAAAGTCTATAGTTTGTTTTACTTTTAATGCATAATATTTTAATAAGTGATATTTAACAAATATTTAAAAGTTATGGACTTTCCACCATTTTTTATAGTATTTAAAAGCTAAAACGCAAAATACACTCTTTTATTTGTGTTCTAATTATTTAAGGAAACTTTTCTTAAGATATAAAAATGCACTGTCGATGAGGTGCAGCCAATTTGCAACCGTGCTAATTCGAAACATACGTTTTATTAAACTTATCGTGTTACGTATTTGTTAAAATTAAGAGATAGAAATTTAAAGTGGCGTCTTGTATTACTTCGAATGAAAAGTCGTCTTCTAACCAAAGAAAAAAATTGAGTTGGTCTTAAGAAAAAAGCTTTAATATTTTGCATTGTGATTATCGCAACGTGCACAAATCTGCAGGCCAATGAAAAACTGATGCCGCATTGAGGCATCCTGTCGCTCTACGAACTTGAGCCACGACAGCTTCTTCATTTCACTTATTGGCTCTTTTTATCCACGTTGTGACATGGGTGCACGGCACCCAGTTTAAAACTGCTCTGGGAGCTTGCACACCCAGAGCCCCGGGGATTCAGCGCCTATGTTAAGGGCATAACTTGTATTTCTGTCTTTGTCGTTCATGGTTTACTTTAGAATCATTTTTTGTGGATCACTCTTTATGAGTCTTCCAATTTACAAATTAATTTGAATCAAATTAATAACTTAATTAAAACTATTATTACAATAAATAAAATTATCTTGCCAAGTTTTTTAACCCACGTAAAAATGCGTCACATTGATCTTTTCCCTATACAAATGTTAGACACATGTTATTGTAAGCTATTTTCGTTTTGCTGCCACTGTAATTGTTTATCTTATAGATGTAATAAAATACTTCTTTTCTTAATTAAGATGGAACTGTGAGTCTGAGCAACTACAAAATTTTGCAAGAATTATATCTATAAAAGTGTGGGTGTCAGCAAAAAAGCTATCTCCAAAACGAGATGAGAATATGCAATACTTCCATTTGAAGAGTAGATGTTAGTCCAAATACCTTTTGTTTCTGATAATTGATTATGAATACTAATACCGAAAACATTATTTATCTTAATCGCTCTTGCGGAAAAAAAATTAATTTATCACGGCCAATATAAGCTAATTCAATTAGCAAATAAATTGACCTTATAACATTATCATACAGTGTGTCAAAACTTCATTTATATAGGGTTCTCCAAGAAAGTGATATATATCAAAGTTATGATTTTTAATGGGACACCCTGTATTTTATTTTATATTTGAATGGCCCTCGCTTTTTCCATCATAACAATACCAATTAATATTAAATTATACAGGGTATTTCACACGCTATAACCAGTTTAATATGAAAATCCTATTGATTTCAAAGTCCTTTATACTGCAAATTAAAAATCCAATTTTTTTTAGGGTAGGAGTTTTCGATATTAGTCAACATTTTATGCCGATGCACTACTTTATTTAATTCAATACATATCTATACAGGGTGGGACAAAACTAATATATATATATATATATTTTTTTTTTAATATTTAAATTGACCACCCTTTATATGATATCACCATTTGAAAGTACATTAATTAAAGTTTTATTTGAGTCAAACATTCCCTGTACTTCAAGGTAATAATTTTGGGAGTTTTTTAAATTAAACTAAGAAAAATGATTATTTACAAAATACTTTAATTATAACTGGTTACTGGTTAATAGGAAATAGAAGTTTTGTTAATTGTTAATTCAAATTTAACCAGCTATAATTTATTTTCGACTGAATAAGTTGTTGACAATACCTTTAATGTGACTTTTACATTCAGTAAAAAACTAAATAAAAATAGTAACCGAAAATTTCTTATAATACCCACTTGATTATAAGTTTATTAAGTGTTATTTTGACGGATTTTATTTATTTAGAAAAGTTTCTTTAAGTAGCCCGCAATAATATTTGAATCGGTCATTTGAGAAACACCATAAGTCAGAAAAGTAAAAGTTTGGGAAATTAAAAATATAAACTTTCTTAAATCGTCTGTGTGTGAGACACAGCATTGATTCTTTTTTCTAAAATTACGAGATTGGTTTACTATTTGACAGTATCAAAACAACTTTTGCTTTTTTTTCTAAAGAGTCCAAAATATTGTTACGCAGCACTCTGTAGTAGCCTACGGCTATTATAGGAAACGTACAGATAGAAAAAGAAGTGGAATGTTACTCATCGCCCTACTGTGTGCTGCAGTCGTTATAAGTAAAAGTACAAGTACAAGTACAAGAAGATGGAATTGTCCCGAAATATCATTACCCGTCAAGAATATTCTAGATGACAGTTCGAGAAGGTTCGAGCTATATAAGGATGATCCTGACGTCAGTTTTTGGGTTTTATAATAGACGTTATATGTTAATGTTATCAGTTAAATAGTTATTGTAAAAGTTGAGTTCAAATAAATTGCGATACCAAAAACCTGCGTAACAATATGTTTTTGAAAATGACTAATGGAGTTTCTTAAATATATGGATATTATTTTAATTTATTTAGACAATACTGCTTGTTGAATTATGTTCAACATTGCGCTAAGCTTTTATTCTCAATTCTTTATTATTCCTGGAGACATATCTGCAAGCCACCTTGCCTTTTACTCCTGGAGACGTCTCTCTGGAGACGTCTCTGCGGCACTGCCTTGACCGATAAGGACGGTCTTCCGTCTAATAGTTACGTCACAGGCGTCATTCACATCTTGTCCACTTCTCATTGGACATCCACACCCGGCAATCGCTCTCATTGGTTAAAAACACCGGCGTTAGGCACTTCCTAATTGGTCAATGTCGAGTGTCACTCTCAATATAGGTGAACAACTTCTCTCCCGGCAGAGCTTCAGTACCTCTCAAACACAACGTTCTGGGGTGTACAAGATGGCATGAGTGCTTAAGTAACAAATTTCCAAAAAAAAAATCTGTATGTAGTGTAAAAAGTATGTAGTTTGTAAATGAACCATGTAATAAAATTAACATAGTTTCAATAGTGTTTTAAAATAAAGTATGCAATTATAAAGTGATATTTTCACCCAAGCATTAATCCTTCCATCCCTACGAATCGTACAGGTATTTCCAACATAATTTCGGTCAATCTGCGACAGTTAATTGTATTAGCTCATGTGTCGCATCTATTAGTCAGCGACTTATGGGGTTTCTCAAATAAAACAGATTTTGATGTTTGAAAATTTAATACAAGGAGTGCTACGATTAATGGGATTTCTCGTTGAAATGTACACCGAAGTGTTAGGAATGAGAATCTGTCATTTTTGGAATATGTAAAATTTATGACTTATGGGCTTTCTCAAATGACCGATTCATTTATGGGATCTAAAGGTGATTTTCAAAGGTCCAACTCACATTTCTAAGCATTTCTTAAGTAACACTCGAAATACTTCTTATACAAGACAACAGGTTATGTTAAAAAATCGCCTATATTTTTTTAAAAACAAAAGCAACACCATGACGTTAGTAATAATTATGAAGACTAGAGATGAGGCGAATCGGCATACTCAAAATACGGTCCCAACAAACGCATGCTAATTGAGCTTCTATAATTAACCGCATGTGCGCTAGTACTGCATACGGTGTTCAAAATACATTGCTTCTTATGGGAATTATTTATAATTTTGTCAAAATAATAAAAATAAACTTGTTTATAGCTAAATAAAGTACAGAACATACTGTTGTATTTATTTCTAAATAAATCTTGCTTGTTTTAATTGATAAATTATTTAATTTTATCTATATAAAATACAAATTAGGTATGTATGACCAAATTCAAAAAGGTTTTTTTTATGCTGAAATTCGATAAGTACAATATATAGTTTTAACAGTAAATTAAAACACAGTTAACAGATTTTTTATTGTTGTAATACAAGTATAAAGGGAGATTTAGGAATGTACATGGTATTACCTCATTCTTTAATTTCAACTTTTTTCTTTTTATTTTGCTAATAGTATCATCAGTAAAAATATTCTGAAAATATTTAATAAATATCTCCTAAAAATTATAGAACAGCATCATCTCTAGAAAGTGCTTTGTCGGCACTAGGAAGGATATACAGGGTGTTAAAAAAAGTGTCACAAAATGAAATGGTGAATAGTATGACCCCAAATAAGCAGAAAAGTATATGACCGCAAATTAACGGTTTCGGAGATACGGACCATGTTGTAAAATATTATCAAAAATTTCAGCGTATAATCGACGATAGAAGGCCTCTCTGTCGTCAACATTATCAATTCTAATTCTCTTTCATTCAGGTTCTAAGCCTATGTTTGGAGTCTTTTTAATTTCAATTTTAATGTGAATTATCACAACGTCGGCAGTGCATTTAATTAAATTATTTTGATTATGTTTGAGGTACCTCGGAAAGTTGTCGAATCAATAAAATTCCTACCCATCTGTAATTTTTATAATTTTTACTTTCTTATCTGTATACAGTGTGTTTGTGTGAGTTTGTGTGTATGTTTGTGTGTGTATGTGTGCGTGCGTGCGTGTGTGTGTGTGTGTGTGTGTGTGTGTGTGTGTGTGTGTGTGTGTGTGTGTGTGTGTGTATGTGTGCGTGTGTGTGTATGTGTGTGTATGTGGTGTGTGTGTGTGTATGTATGTGTGCGTGTGTATGTGGTGTGTGTGTATGTGTGCGTGTGTATGTGTGCGTGTGGGTGCGCGTGCGTGTGGGTGCGCGTGCGTGTGTGTATGTGAGTGTGTGTGTGTGTGTGTGTGTGTGTGCGGTGTGTGTGTGTGTGTGTGTGTGTGTGTGTGTGTGTGTGTGTGTGTGTGTGTATGTGTGTCTGTGTCTGTGTGTGTGTGAATTTTGAAGAAAACTCAAAAACGGATAAAGAGAAAAATATTTTAAACTTAAGCTTTATTCCGACCTGAGATGAACTGATTAGATTTTGGACAAAGTACTTTATACAGGGTCGTTTCTATATTTTATGAAATATAATTGTTAGTTACATTTGGAGAAGAAAATTTTTTAGATAAAAGTTACTTCTAATATTATTCTCTATATAAAATTTTCCTAAAATGATCTGTATTAGAGAAACTCGACAAAATAAATGTTTTAAAATTTAACTGTTTTAAAATTTAAATGTTTTAAAATGTAAATGTTTTTGTGAGGTGTTTTTTAACCAGTAAAAAAAAAGAAAATTTTATTAAAAAAACAATTTGGATGAGAAATTCTTCAAATTTTAATAAATATTAATATAATAAGCTTTTTCTCCTATATACACAAATCATTAAAAATTCGGACCTGTGAGAGGGCGGCGTGCCATACCATGGAAAGCCGAGTGATATCATAGCTCTTTACTTCATCAGTGAACAAAATGATTAAAAAATGTAATACTAATGTTGTAGTCTATCGTTATTTATATTTTACATTTTACATATTCCTATTTTATATTCTTAACGTGTAACATAACTGAAGGCCACATGTTCAATGTTTGATTATATTCTCTTTTCGTCCTACTAGACAAGTGGTAGACATAAATGAATGTACAGAACAAATTTATCTACAAGAAAAATTTTAATTTTTCTTACATCCTCAATATTTTTATACTTTTATTATTTATTACCATCAATAATTTTGTTTTCACTGTGCATAATCCACTACATTGTATATACTATAGATCCTTAAAACCGTTATTTCCTTAGTAATTAAAAATTCGTTTTTAGACTAAGATTATGAATTTGGAAAAATATAGTTCTTCATAAAAATATTTATATTTTGTATCACTTCTCGTAGAAAGCAGGAACATTCTTCAAACATTTTTATGTAGGAGTGAACGAAAATATCCAGAAATTAACACCTTACAACGTGTTACAGAATAATTATGAGTTCAAGTATTAACTGACAGCCAGACTAACACAATCATGCATTTTTTGTGTTGTGGCTTACCTTTATACATTCATCACGAAGACGAACTTTTCCATGAATTCATTGTATGGTCGCATTGAATAATGATTTCACATTAAAAGTCGTGAGCTTCTGCAGATGTCTTTATCAAATACGAATAAATTAAAGAAAACGATACAGGAGCTGACAACAGAAAATCTATACCATCGTATGAAGATGTATCAGATTTTGTGCAGGATAGGACTGACCATCTACCTACAAGGTTTTATATAAAAATGCGGACCAAGGAAATTTTTTAGAGCAAACTTGGAAGGAATTGTTAAAAATTTTAAAAATTTGGCATAAAAAAATCAGGTATTATAATCTCCTAAAAATAACGAATACCGGATAATATAGTAGTGCAACAAGAGTGGATGTGTATAATCTACTCAAGTTGTACAGTATATTTTTTCTACGACCCACTGACAAAAATCTACAAATTTTAAAATTTCTTTTAGGTTATTAAGATAACTTCATAATTTAATTAGTCTTTAATCCCAGATTTAAACCCGGGTCTCTCGCATGGAAGCCAAACGCCCTGGTCTCACCTCCATCGAATCCCTCATTTTAGTTTTAATACTTCATTTCATATAGATTGATTAAAATGTATTATTTATTTGTGAATATAGACGAAATAAAAATAAATGTTCTTATTGATTCTATATAAGAATAACACATTTTTACGAATATTTAATCTCAATAACTAAAAAATATACTGATAATTAGTTTGATAGAATTGTCACTCAATAAAAATGTCAAAAATAATAGTAGCTATGATTGGTGTATAGATTTTTTTTGCAGTGTTCTTACTAGGTAGAATGGATATGAAATATATTCGTTTAGTTGAAGGCAATGGCCACTGAATAAATATATTTTATATTCATTCTAGCTTGTGAGAACACTGCAAAAAAAATGAAATCCATCAATATACCAGGTTATGCAATAATTTACAATAAAGGTAAAATGATGGCACCGTAATATACATAAAAAATGATTATGAGTTTAAACATGAAATTATAAATATAGAAAATTCAAATTTGAACAATATTATAAAGATTACTGCCTGTTATAGATTACCATCCGCTGACATCAATGACTTTATACATAATTTACAAACATACTTTGAAAGAACTCAAACAGATAATAACTACTGTATTTTTATTGGTAATATTAACATAAACTTATTAGAAAAGAATAACAATACAATTGAGTACATAAGTACACTAAACGAACACGGTTACGTATTCACTATTAATACTTGGAGTAAATCTTGTCTCGATCACATTTTCATTAAATCAAAAATCTCTGAAACCCCTGATATGATTTTGCCCTTAATTGTTACAACAAATATCGCAGATCATGCAACGGTAATATTACAAATAATAAATTTATTAAATATCTAACTCATACTAAAATTAATAAAATATTACAGATGACTACTTGGGAGACAATATACTCTGAAACAGATCCAAATGATGCAGCTAATATCTTCAATAATACTATTTATGAAATTACTCAATTATGTACAGATACAAAAAAAGTTTTAAGAATAAATACCAAAATAGTACCATGTATGACAAACTCCTTATTAAAAATAATTATAGAATAAAAGTAATTTATATAGAAATTTTATAAAACATCCAAACTATATAAAAATTGTAAAAATAAACTAATTTAATAAATAAAACTAAACAAAATTATTACAAATAACGAATACAATTAGACAATCAAAATACGAAACGGTTATGGAACATTGTACGAGAAATTACAGGCACAAACACTAAAACAAAAACTATTGGCCCTATAAAGAACGATAACGGAAAACTCCTCATAAAAACTTGATATGGCTAATGAATTCAACACAAAATTTATAAATATGGGTTATAACCTTGTAAAAGAAATTAAAAAAAAAATTCAAAATGTATTCCTAGTATAACGGGTTTACCGAACTCAAGAATAACAAATCCGTCGGAACTGACGAAATCAAAGCAGAACTTCTAAAATCAGTTGCAAATAATATAGTAAAACCACTAAAATATATTGTAAATAAATGTTTAGATTCTGCAGGGTTATTCTACTAAATTTATAGCCCGGCTACAAGTTTATAGCCCGGCTACAAGTTGGATTTTGAAGTTAGGAACATATAAAGTTCAAGCCAAAATCCAACTTGTAGCCGGGCTATAAATTTAGTAGAATAACCCTGCTGGTGTCTGGCCGAAAGTATTCAATGAAACAATTGTGTGCCCCATATATAAAAAATCTGATGTGTCCAACACATGACTTTCCTATCTAGTTATTATAGGCTTTTTCCGGTTATTTTGTACAACCTATTGCAGTACCTCTATACATTTTTAGAGGATTAACTAAATATATACATTTTCCACATACATCTACCTCGAAACATTTTTCTATATTCGTTGAAAACGAAAATACTGAAAAATTAAAATTTAGCCCTTTTCCTACAATTTTTCCATTACGGTCCATTTTAGAAAAATCATGTATAAACAAAAATTATAGAGATCGATATCGCAAACAACTTTTAGTTCAACAATTTTCATAAAAATCAGAATTTTGCACATTCTGTCAAATTTCTCGAATACGGACCATTTCAGGAAATTTTGACATAAAGCAAAAATTATAGATAATAACATCAGAAGTACAATTTTCTTCTCCAAACATATATAACAGATATATTCCATAAAATATAAAAACGGCCTCCTTTAAAGTACCCCCCCCCCCAGATGTTCCGACTTTGTCCAAAATCTAATCATTTCACGTCAGGCCGAAATAAAACTTAAGTTTAAAATTTATTGTGTTTTTCTTTAACCGTTTTTGAGTTTTCTTCAAAATTCGAAATTTACACATTTTCTCAAATATCTGGAATGCGGTCCATTTTAGAGAAATTATGTATAGGATTAAAATTATAGAGAATTATATTACAAACAACTTTTATTTGAACAATTTTTATAAAAAAATATTTTTTTTTACATTTTGTCAAATTTCTCGAATACGGACACCATTTTAGGAAAATTTTGTATAAAACAAAATGTATAGATAATAATATTAGAAGTAACTTTTATTTAAAGAATTTTCTTCTCCAAACGTAAATAACAGATATATTCCATAAAATAAAAAAATGGCTACCTATAAAGTACCCCCCCAGATGTTCCGACTCTGCCCAAAATTTGGTGTTATTCTCTGTATCGGTACATGAGTTATGGTGGATACAGACACACACACACACACACACACAGACACACACACACAGACACACACACACAGACACACACACACACACACACACACACACACACACACACACACACACACACACACACACACACACACACACACACACACACACACACACACACACGCACGCACGCACGCACGCACGCACGCACGCACGCACGCACGCACGCACGCACGCACGCACGCACGCACGCACGCACGCACGCACGCACGCACGCACGCACGCACCACACACACACACACACACACACACACACACACACACACACACACACACACACACACACACACACACACATCATCGCGAAAATAGTCAAAACGGATTCAGGGGACCACAAAACGTAAAAATCCGTCGAAAACTCGGGGTCGAAAAAAATCATGATTCCTATACTTTCCTTATATCTGTATACAGATAGGAAAGTAAAAAGGCGATCGAACATCAGCCAGTAACAATAGACCAATTTCTTTGATTATTCACTTATCAAAAATATTTGAAAAGATATTAAAAAACAGATTCAATATTTTTAATAATAGATACGACCTAATCTCTAAAAATCAATACGAATTTAAAGAAAAAACTTCAACCGCAGATGCCATACTTACACTAACAGAAAAATTCATGAATCACTAGAAAAAGGTAAACCGTGTCTGTGTCTTTTTATTGACCTTAGCAAAGCGATTGACACAGTTGATCATTGTCTACTATTAAGAACTTTAGAAAGAAACGGAATAAGAGGAAATTGTTTAAACATTTTTGAAAATTACCTTAAAAAAAGAAAACAATTAGTTAAAGTGGGCAACGATCTCAGTGATGGTCAATATATAAAATGTGGTATGCCTTAAGGCACTGTTATGTACCCTGCCTTGTTTAATTTATATGTTAATGATTTATTTAATTTCAAAAGTGTTGGAGACATTATTGGATATGCCGATGATACGGAAATCTGGATTGAGCTGAAAACCAAAGTTTAGTTTGATTTTCGTCTCATAAAGAACTGGTTTGATCAAAAGTTATAGACAGTAAACCTAGACAAAACAAATTTCTTACCGTTTAGTTGCAACATTACCGGCTCTTCGCCTTTTGAAATTCTGGAAATTCAGTCACAGGAAGACGTGATAAAAATCCAATCTGTAACTGAGATGAAATACTTAGGGGGTATATATAGATTCAAATTTAAAATGGGACAGTCACGTAAATTTTGTGATAAAAAAACTGCAAATGATTTTGCATAAATTTAGACAACTAAAAAAATGCTTACCAGAAACAACCCAATTAAAAAAATTATATTTCGCCCTGGTCGAAAACCACATAAGGTATGGAATTCTGGTTTGAAGAGGGGCTTTAAGGGTGCATGTAAATTCTTTAAAAACACTGCAAACAATATTTTTAAAGTTAGTTACTAGATAACATTTTAGATATTCTTTAGACAGTTTATATTCTGAAACTAAAGTACTAGACCAAAGATAACTATTTTATTTTCACACAAACATCAAATATCATTTTAGTACCAAGAAAGCCTCTAGTCATGAACACAGCTATAATACGCGTAATAATAAAAAACTTACGTATCCAGTAATACTAAACAAGTCAATTTCACAACGAGCTTACTCTTATATTGCTGTAAAATTCTATATTTCTATTCCTGAACCATTAAAAAAAATAAACAATACATCCATGCTTAAAAACAAAAC
Organism: Psylliodes chrysocephalus; assembly: GCA_927349885.1. NCBI lineage: Eukaryota > Metazoa > Arthropoda > Insecta > Coleoptera > Chrysomelidae > Psylliodes > Psylliodes chrysocephalus. Next base: position 45,408,271 of record OV651813.1, read on the forward strand.
TAAAATTATTTATTTCAGAAAGGCCAAGATTATTTACATTAGATATTTTAGAAGAAACTAAATAATACCAATACAATCATTAAATAATAATAGTAAAATAATAAACAAAATATAATAAAAAAAAATTAAAATTATTTATACTTACTGGATTAACAAACTAATACATGGATTTGACACACTACTGGATTTGACACATAACCCGACTTGACACATTACTATGTGAATTAGAAAACCCCATATATACCAAGTCACGACAGACTAATATAATATATTATTGATATTAAATATACATTAAAGTGAGTTATTTTGTGGTGGAGCTGAGGACAGAGCTTCTGCCTTCCACGCGAAAAGTTCATAATCGAATTTTATTATTTTTTAAAATAGTAAAATTCATAAATTATTTTAAAATTAGTTATTTTGTCTGAATAGCCTAAAATAGCTTTTTAAATTTGTAGATTTTTTTTGTTAGTGGGTCGTAGAAAAAATATACTGAACGACTCGAGTGGATTGTCTATATCGCATTTAGACGAAAAATTTCGTCTTCGAGCGATATCGCCATCATACCCACTCTTATTGCGCAAACAACTTTACTTTAACGTTGTAATTGAATGGAATATATAAATGAATGTTTAGTTTCGTCTTTCTCTCTTTCTTTTTACCTTTTCAGACAATTAGTTAATTTCATGGGTTTTCTGTCACACATCACACACATCATTACTATTTCCTTTTTTAAGAAAGAATATTCTTAATTAAGGGTAATAAAGCAGGAGTACCCCAAGATATTATACTGAGTCCCGTATTTTACCTACTATATGTATACATCAATGTCATACCTAGCCTTAAATACGACACAATAACCACAGTTACAGACGATACGAAATCACCTTGAAGAAGTTTACAGAAAAATATAAATAAAAACAAGTCTATTCAAATTACTCACATTCTACTCAGAATAAACAATACTCAGGTTCCGTTTGACGATTCAGCAAAATAATATAGGTATAAATCTAGATGCTAGGTTGCGCTGGAGAGTACATATCATAAAGAAACAAGTAGAAATATAGATAAAAAATATAGTAGCTGAAAGGTATATATTTGTATCTTTATAAATATAACAAATTGCTTCTCTACAAGCCAATCCTAAAGTCTGTCTGGACATATGTCATCAAAATTTTGGATTGTGCCAGCAGAAGTAACATCAAAGTTATTCTACAACAAAAGAAAATACTAATGAATATCGTATTGCCACAACTCTGATCTTTATCGGGGAACGAGGAATGTAGTACGTGAAAGAAACTACCACCAAGTTTGTCAGAAGTCATGAACAAAGACTTCTTGAACATGTAAATGAGGCAATCCAGCTTTTAGACAACACAAACTAGTAAGAAGGCTTGAGAGGATTAAACCCTCTGATTTAATCTAATAGTAAAAAAACTAGTGAAACACAGAGCATAGTGCAAAAATTGTCCACTTTGTTAAATGTAATTAATTTATTAAAACCTTTAAATATTATTGAGTGAGACCATTATTTATAATTAAAATTAAATTACCCATTAATAGTTTTTAATAAGATTGCCATAAGTAACGTACACAAAGGAGTTAAATTAAAAAATAAACATTCTATAATTTAACTTTTTCTAGTTTACTTCGATTTATTTTTGTATTGACTTCGATTTAAGTCCAACTACCATTATGTATTTCATCTATGTGTTTTAATACATTATCTAAATTTATAAATTTTTTTCAGAGGTGCATCCCAGAATTCGAAAATGCAGCTTTTAATGTCCTGATGGAAGCCACTAACACTTGCGGCCAAAATGGTGACAATGAGTATTGTGTACAAACTGGTGTAAATGGAATTAGGAAATCATGTGAAATTTGTCATCCAGGTGAACATGATGCCATCTACCTCACTGACTTTATCCACCAAGACAATCCCACTTGGTGGCAATCTGAAACTATGTACGAGGGCATCCAGTGGCCTAACCAAGTCAATTTGACGCTTAATTTTGGTGAGTACCTAATACCTAGAAACATATAAGTATCCAGTAATGCCTTATTGAAGTAAGCATTGGAACAGGTAGGTTAAATACCCTTCGCAACTCGGGCGTTCAAGGATTGGTACCAATATTATAGTAGTATAATGAATGTCACCTCTTTAGTTGAACCTGAGAAGGTCCTTTCGGCTTAAAATTAAAATTATATACAGAGTGCCGTACAAGAGAAGCTTACCAGGTGTTACGGTTTCAAAATTCCTACTAAATATTACTCTTCGAACTAGTGAGAAAAATGCACCTCCTATGCAAATGAAACGTTTAATATTAATATTATTTAAAATGTATATAAAATATCTTGTAAAGAGAATAAATCTAAAGCCTGATGACATTTAATAGAGTAGTGTCTCTCTGAAATTTAAAATAAAACATACCTTTAATATTCGGAGAACCAAAATCTAAGTCCTGAAGTTACTGACCTTCTTTAATTAGATTTTCCATTTTAATATTCTGTTAATTATATTCTTCTGTTCATTTTTCCTCATGTCGTTGAGATTTTCTATCCTAAAATAAGTAATAATAATTCTAGTTATTTTAATAATAGATAGTTTATTATTGTGTCACTTGTCTTTGTGTCATTGTCATTCAATCCACCAGATTGACAAGATTTGGTTCTGGGTGAACTAAAAGTACAGTTAGAACTTAGACAAAGCTAGACAATGGGCATATACAAGTTATTCTTTAGAAATAGAAAGAGACATATACTTTTGTTCAACATTTTTAAAGAGACCTTGGACTCTGACTTTCAACCTTTTTTTGTGGTTGATTTGGTCACTCTCTAACACGACTTGCTAGGCTGCAGAAGCTTCTGTATCTACTTTTTTGAAAAGGATTCTGCAAGTCAATTTAGAACCCAAAAATATTATTTGGAGGTTATTTATTCTTGTCCAATTTGTTGGATAGGGGATAAACCTAAAAATTAGGGATACTGATTACCAGAGTTGGGTCGGATACAGGAAAAAAGTATCCGAGTACCGGATACGGATACTTACAATGTATCCGGATACTTTTTAGGATACTTTCACCTAAAAAGTACTCGGATATAAGTATCCGAATACTTTTTTCGGATACTTTTACGGATACTTTTAAAGTGAGTTAAAATAATGTTTTTATACCAATAGTTATAATTATGCAATAAGATTGATTACGAGTAACAATAAACAATACTAGGCAAAAATAAATTATCGAAAATGGAAAGCGATATAATAGAAACACGAAAAAAACTACTCATTATATTGTTTATTATTTTTGTTCTGTGAATATAAAACATTAAACCAAAATGAACAATAAAACATAAAGGTGCGTGTAAATAAAACGAGTCGCGCCTGAACCGCGCCAAAAACCAGCCAGTATCATGTCCATATAAATCTAACGAAATAAGCTCGTTGTTGGCGCGACTTGCCATGTTTATACAACCTTTGATATTCTCGTCAGTATCAGATGCATTCGACAATCCATTTTTTATGGATCCTCCGACGAGCGGTACTTGGTATAGTCGAGAGCGTTGAAAGGAGGAGGAGCGAGAGATTGCTGAATGTTTCGTTCTGGCATAGGCAAAGCAGGCTCGTATATATGATCTTGTCAGATCTGTACACTTTACTGATGATGATGATGACGACATAAATAAAACATCATCAGTAACATTATGAACAACAACGTCATACATGTATTTTCTCGACTACATTTTAAGAACTAATAATATAATTCGACATTTTACAAAACAAAAAATTCTAGGTACCTACACCTACTTACCTTTGCGTATAGTTAGGCACTAAAACTGATACAGAAAGTTTAGTTATATTGCACTATATAAAAACACAGTAACAAACGTCTCTTGTCTTTGCCAACTGAAACATAACTGGGCTAATGGAACCTCCATAAGTTCGTGACGCTAACACCGGATAAGGATTTTCAGGATTTTTCCTGTAAAAACGTTCCGCAAAATGCTGAATCCCGATCGTCTGTATACTGGATGAATCGTCGAATTCATCCTTGGCGATGACAATTTTTTTTTCCATTGTTTTAATTTTTATAGGTTGCACCAAACAAAACTACAAAACATAATAAAATAATTATTTTACTATTTTTTATTTAAGTAGGTACCTATTGCAATTGTGTCTTAAATATTGTAATATTGAAAATTACGTATTTTATTTCTAATTATACAGGGTAGCTCAAAGTATTTGAAATATATATTTTAATAAAGATAATTTGGATTGGATCAGTTACGATTGTGGTAAATAATTGAAAAGTATCCGAATGCCGAAAAAAGTATCCATTTATCCGGATACTTACAAATTTAGTCACGGATACGGATACCGGATACCGGATACAAAATTTGAAAAGTATCCGGATACAGCTTTCGGATACACATAAAGTATCCGGACACTGTATCCGGATACAGAAGTATCCGGATACTACCCAACTCTGCTGATTACCCAAATAATATTAGATATTACTATCTGGCCACCCACCATCTTAGGTAAGTCTCTTTGAAATTGTAAGATTAATATTAAAACCTTCGATCGCTTTTGTTATGCTATTTTCACATTAAATATTTAATTAATTCATCTACTTACATGAAATTGTAAGATATTCAGGAACTTAGATAGTTTTCACCCTTTTAGGCCTGCAAGTTTTACGTTAACTTTTCGTTAACTACAATTTCTACTCAACTTCACATCGACTCCTCGTTACCTGCTAGTTTTACTTTTAACTTCTCGATAACTACCTAGTTGTCTGGAACATATATATCAACTCTGTGATTTGGGATTAAATAGATTGATATAAATCACTTGATAACATCACTACAGCGGCCAGTGCCAGATTCCAGTACACGTATTGTATACCTGGATGATCTGAAAAACCATAGTTACCAGTTAATTAATCAAATAAGGAATACCATATTATTAGGCCCACAATACAACCAGGGTAATCTTCATTCGGACCATCCAGTTAATACACTGTCTGTGTAATTAAGATAGTGCATATCAATTGTTTGTTTGTTTGAACCATTAGATTAATCATATATTAGTAGCCTACTAATCGTTTGTAAATATATATTATCGTTTTTAAAGAAGGGTTTGGCTCTCATCTCGGGTATCTCTTCTGTATATAAATTAGTTTTATAGGTTAATTTAATTAGTACTATATATTGCAAATCCTTACCTGTGAACCAAGAGTACGTACCTGAGGGGCAACTACCTTAATCATAATTAGAATTGTCTTGGTAAAAGTTACACAAAGATCTTATATTTTTTTTGTATATATGTGTCGTCATTCTAACCTCACAATACGCACGAGGACGATTTGACGTCTGGTCATAGAAATATAATAAAAGGAACGGAATACTCCATATAGCCTTGCAATTTATTTGCGTTATAACCCGATCCCTCCTGACTGAGCTTAGTAAACTATCTTTCTTCTTTTTTTATTAGTTTTAATAAATTAAATTTTATAACTAATGTTATAATTAAGTCGGAATTTAAAATCCTATAACAAGTTCGTAAAAACGAATAACACAGGTTTTACATATTATGTACCTTTCATAAAACAAGATTTTTTATTTATCTTTCTCCGCGAAAATAGTCTTTACATTATATTGTTATGACATTTGAAATTGTCGTTTTTATTGAAAAAAGTACAATTTATTTTTTATATTACAATTAGATTGATAAGTAATAGTATACCTACCCCAGCTAGTTATTTAATTTTTATTTTAAAACATTTTTTATGTATGCCTATATTGGCTACATATGGAAAGCTTTTTTATTATTAGATTTATCAAAAACAAATTAGTCAGCATAAAAAGTTGTGCATGGTCTAAAACCTAAAATACAACCATCAGATATCATATTTTTTGAGCCGTATACGAGGACAGTTATTTATTGGTTGAAAATTCAACGTTGAAATTTTAGTTGAAAAATTAAACGTTTATAAAATACTATTTTCTAACGTATTTTTCTATTTTTGACTGAATGTTATAATTTTATAAAATAATACGTTATTTTCTCGTTTATAATTATCGTTTAATATTTATCTCGAATGATACTATAAATAAACCAAAAGTTAATTTTTTTTTGTAAATAATACGTATCATATCATCGTTATTTTAAATTACGTAAAAACGTATTAAAACCGTTGTTATATCGAGACATTTTAACGTTTAGTTTATTTTTTAAACTAAATATATACGTTATTTGAATATTAGTTATTTATCTATATTTTAATATTATTTTTAAACGTTGTTATGTAACTAAAAATTAATCATTTTGTTACATTTATGTAAAATATTAACGTTAGTTTAAATTAATTACATGCCGTCGTCAGGGTCGGCCCTAGACATTTTGGCGCTCCGGGCAAAACCTTAATTTTGCGCCCCTCCCCGTTTTTTTTAAGTAAATCTCATGTGACCATATCAGAAAGTCAAGAAAACATTGAAAAAAAAAAATAAAAAAAAAAACGTTTTATTAAAAATATGATAAGCAATTTAGCACTTAAGGCAAAATAACAAAAATTAAAATGTAGTAATGCTAACTAAACTAGAATTCCATATTATAAATAAATTCTATTTAACTAACCAAAGTAATTAAAATGCCCTTTTTCTAACTTTTCTTTCGGCAAACTCACGAACCAGTGATTTCAAGTCTAATTTGTCACTAATTTGGTGTTCTATAGCTATTGCCAATCCACTGAGACGATTTTGCGTCTGCATCGTTCTGAGATATTTTTTTATTATTTTTAATTTTGAAAAGCTTCTTTCCCCTGAAGCCACAGTGACTGGCAATGTAAGTAGGATTCTTAATGCTATGCTGAGGTTTGGTGAGAATTTAAGTGTAGCGATAAACTTGAGAACTTCAACAGGGGTTTCCTTTTTTGTTAATAATGACGAAACAATGCTTATTTCATCGGCTAGTTCCAGGGCGTTAAGATCGCTTAAATTTCCATCAGTTAAAACTACTTCCAAATCTTTGCAATGAACCTGCAGCTCATTTCTGGGCATGTCTTTTAGACCAAAAATATTATACAAAAAGCTGAAATAATTACTGTGAGTATTTAGCAAATTATATCTGGTTTCCAAGGCATTTATTGCTTGATCTATAGTGTGAAAAAAAATCTATTTTATATTTTTGTTTGAGGTCTTGAACGGGTTCATCCGGGCTCTCATACAAAAACGTTCTTATTATGCTTCTGACACGATGACGTGGTGTGGTGGTTTCGAAATTAGCTTTCACGTCACTCTGAAACAAGCTCGGTTGCTTCTAAAATGATACTTTCAAAAGCTTCATCTGATCTCAGGTTTTCAAAGAAGAGTTTGCAGTTGCTAAGCATATCAATAGCTTGTGACATATTAAAATTTACAGTTTGCAAAAGTTTACTGATGGGATTAATATGACTCAAAATTTTGTACCAGATCACAACAGAGCATATAAATTTGAACTGCTTCAAATTATTTAATAATCCGCTAGCTTCGTCTCTGGTCATATTATCGATTTCTGAATCTTCATATTACTCTACAATTTGAAACCACAGAGCTTTTAATGAGTCGACTAGACTTTCCCATCGCGTATCACTCAATGGTTTTAGGGTGTAAGTATCAATATATTTCAGTAATATTGCCCAACTAAAAGAAGAGAAAGAAAAAAATGTATATAACTTTTGAACAATATTGAAGAAGTTGGCTGCATCAAACGAGTATTTTGCCATATCATTTACAACCAAATTTAACGAATGGCTGCTGCATGGAACATAAAATGCTCTGGGGTTTATATTTCTGATTCTTGTTTGTACTTCCGATTTTTCTCCTCTCATATTGGAATCATTGTCATACCCTTGACCATGCATGTTTTCTACTTTAAGCCTATTTTTCTCTAGCTCTTCTTGTAAAACCTCCGACAATTCCTTAGCTGTAGATCTCTCTATGGGTAGAAACCCCAAAAAATTTTTGTTGATATTAACTTGAACTCTGATTCCTGTATGGATGTCATCTATTCTACTTTACTTGCATCGGAAGTAGAGTCAAGAATCACGGAATAATACTTGGCCTTTTAAACTTGCTTAATGATGTGGTGCTTTATGTTGTCATGCAATAATTCAATTATTTCATTTTGTATAGTTTTCCCTAGATATGTAGCTTTGATTTATTCTTTATTAAGGACTCTGCGAACGTGTTCCACCATTTTTGGATCGAACTTAGCCAATAACTGAATTAACTTCAAAAAGTTTCCATTATTGTGTTCATATAGTTGATCGCTTGTTCCTCGAAAAGCTAGAGAGCTCCTACCTAGCATTTTAACGACTGATATAATGTGTAAAAGAACTTCAGACCGGTGATTTATCTCAGAATCAATGAGTCTATGAGAAACTGCATCTATTGTTTCACCTATTTTTAATCTTTGCTTCAATTCAAGCCATGATTTCAAACAATCATATGAGTTTTAGCATTTTCATGATGTGCTAAAGAGTCCCCTGAATGCTCCCAGACTTTAAATGCGAGATTGCCAAGAGCGCTCAAGCTAGATGGTGCAGCAAAAAGTCGAAAACAGTACAAAGCGTTTTGAAATACGAAATATACCATTCATTCTCTTAAAACCTCTTCTCCATTTTTAAGCCTTTTCTTGTAATGTTTTGGTGAGAATCTTCTATGCTGATCATCAAAAGGAAAATCAAAATTATGCAAAGGTGCAGCTGGACCACGTTTAACCAAAAAAACTCTATCTGTTGCACGCATAATTTCGAGCCATAATCCTGGGACAAAAAAGATACTTTGGACGGTAGCCTTTTCTAAATGTTTCTCTGAGGTCTGCAAAACTTGCGAATTTTGATTTTTGGAACTGCATGGAACTGCATCACTACTCGCCAAACTCGTTTGAGATGACTTACCCAGCTCAGTAATGCTGACGGTTGCGTCCAAAGGGGGGTCCATATCCGGAAAGTCAGTATCTAAGTGCTGGGCGTTGCTCAAATGTTGGTCGGTTGTGGGAGCGTTGAAACTACCTTCTTTCAAGAAGTTCTGCAGCGCATCTGACTGTTTTTAAAGCTGTGTTTGCTTGTTCAATCTCCGCTTTTTAAATTCGCTTCCAGAGGGTTTTCTCTTAGCATCGGACATTTTGGTTTCTGGAACAAATTAATTAAAATAAAAGATAATACTGAAATAAAAAAAGCCATGATTTTATTTTAATTATAATTTCTGAAATCCCCCCTTGTGCGCCACTGGCTTAAAAAAAATGTATTTCATTCAACTCCAGACTCAATTACCTTTCATTTGATACCACACTCGCCATTTTTTTATAAAAATTTTAATTTTTGAAATCCCTTCTCGTGTGCCATTGGCTTAAAAAAATAAAATGCATTTTATTCATTTCCAGACTTAATTACCTTTCATTTGATACCACACAAGCGATTTTTTGATGTAAACTCTAATTTTTGAAATCCCCCTTTGTGCGCCACTGGCGTAAAATAATAAAATAAATTTTATTTAACTGTAGGTTCAATCAACTTTCATTTGATACCACACAAGCCATTTTTTGATGTAAACCCTGATTTTTGAAATCCCCCTTGTGCGCCACTGGCCTAAAAAAATTAAATAAATTTTATTCAACTGCAGGTTCAATCAACTTTCATTTGATACCACACAAGCCATTTTTTGATGTAAACTCTAATTTTTGAAATCTACCCCCCCTCCACCTTTTTTTGGGCTTATGTCTGATGGATTTTTTGAGTTTTTAAAAATGCAGACCGCTAGAGGATACCTGGTAGATTCCAAAACTGAAATTAGTTCGTTGATACCTCAAGCCGTTTTCGAGTTATTGGTAAAAATGTAAATTCTTTGTTTTTTTTTTAGATATCCGGAAGGATTTTGGAGTTTCTATTTAGTAGAAAATATGCCCACATATAGAGAAATTTACAATAAAGGAATTTGATTTATACAGGGGCGGTTGGGGCCTCTCAAATTCAGCGCAAGAAGTCATCTGAAATGACGCCGCATCAATTCTTTTTAAACTTCAAATTGTTCTAAAAACAAAAAACAAGAAAACAAATGCGGCGGCGAGTATCGTCGCCTGTAGGACCGGCGCTCCGGAAAATCTCCCGGTTTGCCGGTGGGCCCATCCGCCCCTGTATGGGAAGCATTACTTAGCTTAAGGGAGCACGTACTGGGGTCAAATATAAAGAAACTAGTCATGCTAAGGATAGAGAACAACCAGCTGAATTGGAGGATCATTAGAAGCATAGTGGAAGTAATCTTCCAAGATACCGGTTTGCAGCCATTTGCCTAGTGTCCAGGTTTCAGCGAAAACCATCTCTTATTTTCATGCAAATGGAAATGGTAAAAGCGGTTAAAGTAGCAGATACAACTATTCGTGTGACCGACTCTGTTCTTTGTTGACCTTCACCCCTGCCGTTACGTCTGACGCTCGATATCGAGATTTAACTAGAATGTTTCAATGTATGCAGCGCGATGCGTGGAGAAAGGATTTCACAAACTCATCTAGATTCTTCTAACTATGATCGATTTTTTCTAGACTACATTTACATTTTTGTATACATTTTTGTATATATTTAAATTCTTTTGCCGTTTAAGTTGTTTTAAGAAAAATGTTGTCAAGTAAAGGTCATTTGCAAAATAAATTATATGTGTAAAATAGTGCTTAAGTATAAATAAATTATAAATTAACTGTTTTAAATAAATAAAGTTTTTTTAAATTATAGAAGAGTTACAATAAATATTTAGCAACTTCTAATTGTACACCACTAGATCATAAAATTTGTTTGGATCCGAAAAATGAAAAATACAATTTTTCGAAATGTAAAAATGTAATCCCCAATTATTCCTACGAAATTAAGAAATATATCCCCAGATACCCAAACTATAAACAGAACAAAGAAAAATTGTGAAAGCTGAGAAATAAAGAAAAGAAATAATGAGTGGATGGTTACGATATATAGTCGCATTTATAGATTTAAAGTCATCGGATTCAAACTCTCGCCGTCTCACAAATAATCTACTTCCCATCCTACAGTGATCGTACTTGGCCCTGGCCGATGTAGTAATTTTTTCTTCCAGCCACAATATAATATCAATAGCATTGTTAATATTATCATCCAACAGTAAACAATAGAGCGGGAAATCCTATTCGGTATTAATTTTTAATCAACTCTATTCATTAGAAAAAACTCTACTCTAAGTCAAAATACTATTATGTCACATACCACAAAATTACATATCCCTATTTTGAATCATTTGAAATAAACGGTGTTGATTTCCTCTTATACCTACTCAAGAATTATTTAATTTACACACACAAAAAAACCTCATTGAAAATTATAAAACGATTACGGTATTTTTTAGATGCTATCTATGTATACATAACGATGCAAAACAAATTGATTTAAATACATAATTTATAATTTGTTGATTTACTGATACTTTTTAATATTAATGGTATTTACTAACAACATCAATCAACTATATTACCTATATTCTAATACAGAAAGAATCCTGTCAGAGTTACGAAATTTATTACGGTACATGACAGTAGTTGTTATTTTTATAAATATTTATGTTTATTTTATAAACCGACACAAGTAACGTGGACCAAAAAAATAAACCATTCAATGGTTGATGATCTATCCATTTATGGACCGTACCGTGTAAGGGTTTTCAATTTTTAATCGCAAGTGCTATTCAGTTTCTTTACCCTAAGATGGCAAAACAAACAAAAAAGAAAGTACAAGGAATATTTTTCAATTCGTTATAATGAATTATTCATCATACTGCATACATTGATATCTAATGCCATTTAAGAGCCCCAAAGAGTTGTTTAACTACAAAAGGGTTGTACTGTACAAGGTGCAGTATTTACAGTTCAGCAAGGCTTTTTTGATCAGAACAATCATTATGTGATGACTGTTGACACTGAATTATTCATCTATATTACGCTCAGTTTAATAATTAATGGAAAAAATGAGTACCTAGCCCCGAAGTCATAAGAAAATGTATCATGATTCTATTGGATATGATATAGAGTAACATCGAATCTATAGTCTAGAGGAGAAAGAAGGGCAGTAATTTAATTTTCAGAACGTAGTACTGGTTCAAGCGGTAGACATTTTATTTATACCTCCTCCTTCAATGCTTATTTGTAGTTAAAATTTAATACATCTGATCGGCCTAATAAAGTTTTCATTTAGATTTAATTTTTCCATGGTTTTTACTGTAATAAACATGGAGGTAAAATAAACGTTTTCTTTTGACAGATAAGTCAACTTTATTTATTCATAGCCGTATCGTATATAATTTAATTGATTTGAATATTATAATTTTACTGTTATATAAACATGGGGAGTGCATTATATTCGAACAAAATATTGAAGAAGGTAATTCCTTCCTGTTCACGTACAACAATCATACTATACCAGAGCATAATGAATCGAATCACGCGCTTAAAACTGCAGAAGTTATCGGAATCACGTGCCAACTAGTCATAAATGCATGTTTATTGCCAAAATGAATTACGCCAGTGGCGTATAAAAACTATTGGCAAATTAAATGCAGTAATAGTAAATAATATTACATGAAAGTAGGTTGGTTATCTATTTTTGTAGTAATAATCATTTATGTTCATAATTTTGTTTTGTTTATTGTTAAAATATGTAAATATTATGCCAGTGGCGTAGAAACACTATTGGAAAATTAAATGGGGCATTATACTAGAACAAAATATTGAAGAAGGTGCGCCTTAAAACTGCAAAAGGTATCGTTATCATATCAAAATGCACTCTTCCAGTGTCGCAGAAATACTATATTGGCAAATTAAATGGGTATTTGTGAATATTACTAGATGCAAGTAGGTTGGTTATCTATCTATTTGTTATAATAATTCATCTATGTTTATAATTGTATTTTGTTTATTATAAAAATATGTAAATTAAGCTTGGTATCACTTACTTGAATTCTAAATATATGAAGTTTCGTAATCCATTGATACTGTAGAACTATCACTGGAATCGTCTTTATCGTCGGCACTTAAAGTTATGACTAAAAGGTTCAACTACCGTTTCGATCATACCGTCCAAGCGCCACATATAATTTTCTTCCTTAATTACATGGGAAATAGCATTCTGCCAATCTTCAGGTTTTACACGTACTATACCGGTTTTTAATAAACTTTGAACGTCGGCTATTTTAAAAGTTTTATTTTTTCGAGCTACAAGCCCTTTCACTTGCGCCCAAATTAGTTCAATAGGATTGAATTCGCAGTGATAAGGGGGAAGTCTTAATACCGTAATACCACGATCACGAACCATTGTGTCGACAAAATATTGAATATATTTATGGCGGTGTTCCTTTATTAGGTCCATTAATTCCGCTTTAAGCATCTCCTCAGTAAATGTTATTGCTTTATTCCGCAGCGAGGTCTGCATATCCGCTTTCCTACTGGACATTATCGGAATGCGTTCAACTCGTCGACTGTGATGAGAAGCGTTATCTAGTACAATAACTGAATTTCATTCTTCATGCTGTAATACTTCAGTAAAACATTTTTCAAAGCATTTCGCATTCATGTCCTCGTGGTAGTCTTCTGTTTTTTTCGATATAAATACAAGAGCGCTATTTTCCAAAAATCCACTGTCACTTCCGATATGGGTAACAATTAGGCGCTGTCCTTTACCTAATAGTGCTTTCAAACCTGTAGATAATCCCTTTATAAAAGCTTGGCGATGACTAGTTACAGAAGTATCTTGCCATATCTTAGATACCGTATGTCCAGCATTCACCCACGTTTCATCGAGATAGTATCTTTTTTTAGCGGCTCTAAACTCTTTAATATTTCGTAAATAACGCCGTCGCCAGGACACTATATCTGACCTCTCAATTAAAATTGATTTCCTACACCGTTCGACAAAACGAAATTTTAGGCCCCATAAAATTTTTCGTAAAGTTTCACGGCTCATTAATGGAATTTCTTCGTTTTCTCTTAATTTCGTAAGAACAACTTTAAGTGTTGGGGCTTTGTTTTCGAAAAAAAAAAAAAAACAATGAATGTACAGTTCTTCGAATGATTTGTTTTTGGTTATCGTCCAATTTCAACAATTTTCGACCACGGGTATGCGTTTTAGGGGCTTCTAAGGAGACTTTTTGTCTTTTCGCGTACAATATGTTTAATTGTTGAAACAGATACTCCAGTTAAAAAAGAACTGCGGTTTACAGCTTCATTTGTAGGAAGTGTCTGTTTCAACCCATCATACACTTTCCATATAATGTTCTTTTCATCCTTTGATAAGGGCTTTCATCGACGTAATTGGGTTTCACTTGGACCCGCCTCTGAATCCATTACTATTGTAGCAATATAATTCTACTATTAAATTGTTTTTATTAAATTTATAAAGACACCAATATTTTACTATTTAATAAACTTTTAAAGTACCTACCTAATATACTACACAATAAATATAACTCCTCGAATATGCACTACCACTACCAAATTGTAAGGCACAAACATGAACACCTACTCGTATATCAGAAAAGAGCACTTATACGAAAAATGTTTATAAAATATAAAATACTTATCGTAAATAGTTAAAGCGATACAAATCTAACTTCGTCGAAAGTTAATTTTAAACTGTCTTTGTGCCTGTGCTGACAATATTCAATCTGCAACCCGTCTGTCGTTTATTTACTTGAAACACTGTTTAAAACCATTAAACACAGATAACGAAGTCATTAGGGAATAAATATATTCATTTCTTGAAAACTATCAAAAACGTATATTTAACGTATATTTGTTTAAATAAAGATGTTGACAAACAAATTTAATAAAGTTTACTAACAAATACCTAATAAATAATAAATAATTATTTGGTATTTGATACGCCGCCTATGCTGACTCTGTCGGAATTTTCATTCATAAACAACAGTGTTGATCATGCATATGACGTACCTTCTCCAATATTTTGTCCGAGTATAGAAAATATTGCAAGCACAAGACGCTTAAACCCCCTAATGGACATAACGCGTTATCTTTAGAAGAAACAAATATTGTACTGTACTCTAATGTACTTAATAATCTTCTAAAAGCCTTTGTATTACTTTCTGATTATGAAATAGCCACCACTAAATGTAAGACCTATACAAGAGTATCTAAGCGGACAGTGTATAAAATTATTAAAGAAGATACAGTTATTGGAGAATAAGGATAATTTCCTGACAGCAGAATATTATATAAATAAAAATTTTCTTGGTTTATTTGGTCATTAATTTTATTTTCTATCGTTAACACAGCACTACATATGTTTCGGAAAACTTTGTTTCCATCTTCGGATACAGTCAAAATTTAAAAAAAAAATTTAAAAACACATGGGGACGATTGCCGTTTATTTTTTTTTAAATAACAGAAACCCCATCTTCACACGCTGAAACAGAAAGAGACATGGTCGTTAGTGTCGAATTAAAATTAAATAAGGCTGGAGGATGGACAGAGTCACTCTTCTTCTTGTTAATTATAAACCCTAATGATAAACTAGATGAAGTATCTTTAGTATTTTGGGGAACTTTTGAATTTTACAGTCTTACGTAATACCATTAACTTAGGCATTTGCCTCAAATCTTTACCTAAATGCTACATAGCTTTAGCAGATTTGCTTCGGTTTCAACTTAACTTCCCCTATTATTTCCATGAGATTACTTTTCAATTCTAATGTGAGAAGAATTCTTCTAGTTTCAGAATTAAAATGAGTGTCTTACCAAGTAAGGACATACTAGACCCTTACTTGGTCTGTAAAGACTTTAACCTCATTTAAGAGCTGTATTGGTATTAACTCTCTGGGTTGACTTTGGGTGGCGCCATCAAAAGGCAATTTAAGGATATATGAAAACAAGCCATGATTTGTAAATGTATCTAGTCCTGAATCCAAAATGTATACTGTATAGTCATGAGGCAACTACCTCTTTTTGAATAACTCCATCAGTACTCCTCCATATTGAGTCCATTGCCCAAAATTTTAAGGATATTTTCCTTTAGCAATGGCCCTTTAGTTTCTTTTTGATATAAGACTTAAAAGAAAAGTAGAACCACAAAAGGCAAATAATTACAATTCACAAATGGTTAGATGTAAATAAATGAACATAGCAATATATCCCAATATTACGCGAACAATATTCTTAGCCATCATATAAAATGTTTCTATATATTTGACAACACTATCAAAAAACCATTATCTTCTTTACCTTAGTGATTTTAGCATGTCCTCACTAAATCCGGGACACCCACCGGATCTTATAGTCTCACTGTATTTAATCCGCCCTAGATTTGTTTTTAAACCACACTGGGTTCATGATAAAACTTGTACTGAGTTGTTACTATCTGGAATCACGTGTAAATTAAATCGACTCGAAAGAAAAAAGTATGTCCAATTTACCAGCATACGCAATATAAAGTTTTTCTAGATGTTTGCTAACACTATCAAAAAACCAGTATCTTTCTGTCTTAGTTATTTAACAGGTTCACACTGAATCTGGAACCCGCACTGGGTCCAAGACTCGCATTGACTTTATTTAATGTTATAAACCCGAACTAGGTTCTATAAAAAAAAACTCGCACCGAGTTATGACACTACTTGGAATCCCATGTAATGTGAATCGAAAAAAAAGTATGTCTAATTTGCCATCGTCCGCCATATAAAAAACTCTCACTGAGTTATGGCCTACCTGGCATCCCATGTAATGTGATTCGAAAGAAAAAAGTATGTCCAGTTTACCATCGTCCACCATATACAAACGACTCCACTGAGTTTGGCACTACCTGGAATCCCATGTAAAGTAATGTGATTCGAAAGAAAAAAGTCAGTTTTCTTTCATTTGGCAGATGTTTAAAATGGCTATTAAAAAATTAGTTTTAACAGGTCCACACTGAACCTGAGGGTCCTAGACTCGCACTAAGTCTTTTTAGTCCGCTCTTGATTCGTTATAAACACACAGTGGGTTTTACATAAAACTCACACTGGACTATGGCACCTTCTGGAATCACATGTAAAGTAATGTGAACTGAAAGAAAAAGTAATTAAGTCCAGTTTACCATCATCCTCCATATAAAATTTTGCTAGATATTTGTTGCTATCAAAAAACCAGTATCTTCTTTGCCTTTATGATTTAACAGGTCCATACTGAACCTGGGACCCAGCACTAGGTCCTAGACTCGCAATGAGTCTATTTAATCCTCACTGGATTAATTATAATCCCGCACTAGGTTTTAAATAAAACTCTCACTGAGTTATGGCACTATCTGGAATCACATGTAACGTAATGTAATCTGAAAGAAGAAGTATGTCCAGTTTACCATCGTCAGTCTCCAATTTCTTTTTATTTATTATTAACCTACCTGCATCATTCTGTTGATAAATAAATACTATCTCTGGTTCTTCTGCCAGAGAACTTAAACTGGATGAACTGCGTTTTCTATGTCTAAATATTCTGCATTTTACGTTGGTGATTTTCTTCATTAGAGTCGCTCCCGCTGTTTAAGATTTCTTCCTTTCTGTTTGTTATTTCTTAAGTGTTTTTACCTTATTACTTAAACGACACAATTTTAAGTCGTTGTCCGACGTTTCTGTTTATGAATAATAATATTTTTATTAAAATGTAAAACATTTTCGATTTGACATGTGTATTCAACTTGGCACCAAAAGGCGTAAACTACATAGAAAGTGAGGTTATAAGTTTTGGCTTTGGACTATGGTGCACAACTAGCTCCTAAATGAGTACTACGTTTACTGATCATCTGAAGAAGGGAGCGCAGTGTATAATTGGTTAAATTTAATTCGTTCAATGTGCAACAATTTTGTCAGAAGCATTTATTTTTATTCTTATAAATAATATAATTTTTTAATTCAAAATTTAATCCTCTAAGTGCGTATATAATATTTTATTTGCCGTGACCTTCTTCATATTACAGAAACTTTTTTTACAAAGTACACCTATGGAATGTGATGTTATATCCCTACTTTTACTACACCCTTTAACGATAATCTGAAATATTTAAATACATTTACACCTTTATTCTTTTGTTTTCAGATAAAGCTTTCGATATTACTTACGTCCGTTTACTTTTTTCGTCACCCAGGCCAGAAAGTTTTTACATTTCGAAAAAGTTAACCAAAGATTCTCCATGGATACCATTTCAGTATTATAGGTAAGTATTTTATTTTACTAATATTGATTGAAATTTTTTATTCAATTTTCGATGAAATTTACGTTTTTGGACTTTATTATCAAAACGGTAGTATGTAACGATAAAGTTGTTAATGAATTAACAAAAAATGTATAATTAAGGCGGTAAAATAAGTTTTGATGCTCTAAACCGGGAAAATATTTTGGACAAGAGACCCCTTTTCCAAAATGAATTTATATCCCAGATCCACATACCCAAATTAAATTTAACCGACTTCAAAAAAAACAGGAGGTTCTTAATAATTCGTCGCGGTATTTTTATTTATGTGTGTTCAGCGATAATTCTTTACCACCTTGTCCAATTTCTATGATTGTTTTTTTCTTAGTAAGGAGGTAACTCAGGGGTGGTCTCATATAAATTTGGTTAAAATCTAATAATTGGGTCCATGAGATAAATCCTCAAACTCTTAATTTTTTATGTATGTTTAGCGATAATTCTTTACCACCTTATCCGATTTCTACAATTATTTTTTTGTTAGTAAGGGGGTACGTTAGGACTGGTTCCATATAAATTTGGTTAAGATGTGGTGATGATATCTGCACGATTTTGAAGTCGGTTTTTTAAAATTGCTTTTATTACTTGTAAAAATTATATTTTTAGTTTTTTCCTATTGATACAAAATACTTACCAATTTAAAAACTTTGTGGTTGGTTAATTAAGTAAACTTGACATCATTTTCTCATCAAAATTTAACAAAATGAATAGATATAAAATTTAGTACATATGAAGTGTAATTAATAATTAATAATACAAATTACGTAAAAATTAATTAGAAAATTATTAAAAAAAAAACATTTAAATCGCAAAGTAAAGATAAAAAAAATAAAAAATTTATTGGGATGGTGACTTTCTACCAATATAGCTAAATTTGGTTCAATGTTAGTGAGTTGCAGCCTTAAATCTCCGCGTTCGTTAATTTTCAAACGGTTTCTTTATTTTGTCAAAATGTTTGTTACCACCCCGAAGCCTTTTTCGACTAGGTATGATGATGGAAAAGCGATAAGGTATTTTTCAACAATTTTCCACAGGATACTGTGTTTCAATGTTGCGCCGCAACCAGAACTTCTAATAGCCTTGGTTGAACCTCTGCTTAAGCTTCTCGTCTGTGCTGATGGTGATCAACTCTTCTTGTATTATCACATTGGCTACTTCCATGGCTGTGATATTATACTGATTTATTATCCATTGAGGAATTTTTAAATTTAAGAGATCCTCAAACCTCTTAGTAATATCATTGTATAATGCGTCCAAGTGAGTGACATATAATAAGATAACATCGTCTTGAAGCATTTCTGGCAATTTTGACAAATGCGAAAACTGTGAATATTCTTTTCTGCTTAAATTTTGTTTATAAAGGATAAGTTTACCCACAAAGGCCGATATTATTGATTTTGTTTTTATCAAGTTGAAATCGTCACCATGCAGCTGCAAATTAACTATGTTAAACATACCAAAGATTTTCTTTCAAATTCGGATCTTTTTCATGTAAAAACTCCAACAGAAATTCAAAAATAGCAAAAAGTCTGGCTAAGATGGAGCCTCTTAATAGTCAGCGAACTTAACGTGTGCAGAAGTAACCCAGCAAATAACTGAGAGTTGGTACACGTAACACAACTTATAGAATATCTTGAAAGTTTAAAATACGAACTTTTGTTAATTAATAGTGGTCGATTTTTAGGCATCTTTGACTCCCAAAATCAGTTTTCGTTTATGTGGACCCTTTGGAAACCGGTTTCGACCCAAAGGGGCCAGTATCAACCACGTTTGGAATCCTTGCTCTAAACTTTTGGGCTATTATGCTAGTAAATCATACTATAGTCTCTTTTGGAAATTTGATGTAAATCTTGATATATTTTGATAATTAGGGGTGACATTTATAGTCGAGCCTTGAGGAGTCCTTGTGCTTGAAGACCTCCTTAGGAACAAAATTGTTTTTATAGTCGCTGAAGGACCCCTTAAGGATTCCTTAACAGCGCATTAAGGCATCCTTCGCCGATTTTAAGGTTAAAATAAGTAATTCTTAAAGGCTATCCATCTTCTAGTAACGATAAATAGGATTCATTTTGGAGATTTCCTTTTGTACCTGATATACAACATAATTAAATTAAACACCTTATTACTCTCTTGTCTCAACTGGTTCCTGTTTGTAAGGTTTTCCAACCTTAAACGGCTGATTGATGTATTTGAATCCTTCCACGCTAATTCCCACACTAGTTCTCCAGTTTTTTAGCTTAAGTTACCACATCTCTTATGCAATACTTTATCACTGATTGGTTTAGTAGATTTGCATTCTGACCTGTACCACTTTCCATTTGTGATTGCGTCACTTGAACCTTGCACCTTTTTCCTGTTTTCTTTTCATTAATTTCTCTCTTGCATCGAGATGGTAAGATCACTCACTTAATTTTTAAATAAATTTAAACTAAGGTATTCACATTTAATGTTTTTGTCTATTTGGTCATTGAATTTCTTTGTAGGCCTGATGGTTGCTATTTAGCCGAAACCGGTTCCCCTATTTCATTTTAAAATACATTTATATGGATCAAGATTTTGTGTTTTCTTAATCGTTAAAATATACGAGTAGAATTTGTGTACCTATCTGTATCTGTAACGTGTGGAGGGTGGGTTACCCCACGGCACTTAGGCCTCATTAGGCCCGTTGTGCATCCTCATAAGATGATAGGCACCTCCTAGCTCGTGAGCCAGTCTACAGATTTAATGTAGTTGACAACGTCGCCAAGAGGTGCTTCTCTTATATCGGCCGGTGTTAGCAGATACTCGCCGAACACAAATCTTCTAATAAATGAGAGCGTCGAGCAATCGTAAAGGTTATGCTCGATGGTCTCATCTTCTTGTTCGCACCCTCTGCCAAGTGCGAATTCTGATAGCCCCATGATATGGAGATGTTTCCGTACTTGGCAATGACCAGTCAGGACGCCTGTGACTAGGCGCAGATTCTGTCTAGTCATAGTCAAGTATTTGTTTGCTGCAGTGTTGTCAGGATAACTTAAGAGCTCTCTGGCAACTCTACAGTTTCTTGTTTCATTCCATTTTTCCTTGAATTTCACAAGGGAATGTTCTTTAATTAGGTCTGTCACCACCGATTTTGTCCACCTTTGATCCATCTTAAGGTTGATGGATACTTCGGTCAAAGCTTCGTGACATTCTAGTACTAACCTTGAGTAAATTCGTGGTCTGTTCAGGGTGAGTAGTGCTTTTCTGCTATCTGTATAGATGAGCATGTTCCTTCCAGTGATATTGTTTCTGGTTATTTCTTTTGCTGCTATGAGAATCCCCGTTAGCTAGGTTTGAATTACAGTGACACTATTGCTCACAGCCCATTTTATGTTTAGGTTTAAAAATCTGGAGTATATTCCACATGCTAAGCCTTGTTTTGTTTTAGAACCGTCGGTGTAGATATGAATCGTACCTGCCACTTCTGGCTCTTCTATTTGTTCTATTATTACTTTATATGGCTTATAGAAGATATAACTCGGTGAGACGGAGTCCATGTTCGCTTGAAGCAGTGGGAGCGTATCGAGCGCCTTCTGCCAAAAGCGACGTCTGGCCTCACCAGATCCTACATAAGGTTCTATTTCAACCATGCGAAGACGTGTCATTGTCGTCAGAGCAACCTCCTTGATGTAAATATCAAGGGGAGTGAGACTAAGAATGACTTCCATGGCTCTGATCGGTGTTGTTTTCATGGCTTCTGTTATGTTGAGACATGCTGTTCTTTGAATTTGTTCTAGTTTACGAAAAGCTGATAATTTTTGGGTAAGTTTAGTTTTGTGTTTAGGAGTTCTGGAGGTTTTAATTCCATTTTCGTTATTTTCCTTGTGAAAAGGACCATTTCTGTTGGTAAGAACACTCACTTAATTTTTAATTAAATTTAAACTAAGATGTTCACATTTAATTTTATTGTTTTTGTCTATTTGGCCATTGAATTTCTTTGTAGGCCTAATGGTTGCTATTTAGCCGAAACCGGGTCCCCCTATTTCATTTTAAAATAAATTTATATGGTTCAAGATTTTCCTTTATCGTTAAAATATACGAGTAGAATTTGTGGTACCTATGTTGGGATTGGTTTGCGCTTTGAATTGTATAAATATTGGAAGGTTTTGAAGAATTTATGGAACCAGTTCGTAATTTTACCTCCACTTTTCTGACTGTCATTTGCAATGGATTGTTATGACCTAGAAATCGATTCACATTGGCTTCTTCTTGGGAAAAGACATTTACGATTTTAAATGACAAATATTCACTGGCTTCAATTTTAACAAATTCACGAGAAAAAATTTATTTAGACAAAAGGTATTAATTATTTTGATAAAAAAAAAACAAAGTTGACTTGAAATTTTTTTACTAAATTTATAGATTGATAACTAATAATTTTAGTTTGACAAACTAATGTTATATTTTTAATTAAATTCAAATTATTCAAAATTCCATTGTAAACTAAAAGCCATACATAATTTAATAATCCTTTTGCTGCAATATAAAACAAAATATTTTTTTACAATTTAATAGCCGTATAAATCAATTTATTACAAACTTTTCATTCTCGTCCAACCAAAATCCCATCTAATTATTTTATAGTCTTCTAACCTACGAAGAAAAGACTCTTTTGTCCATGAAACTAATAATGGTCCCCTTTTTTCAGTGCCACCTGTCGAGATACCTACGGTCTACCTGACATGACGCACACGACGAGGGGCGAGGAGACGAGGGCCCTTTGTACATCAGAGTATTCCGACATTTCACCTCTTCAAGGTGGCAATGTGGCTTTTGGGACTTTAGAAGGACGACCGTCGGCTTATAATTTCGATACCAGTCCCGAACTGCAGGTAGGGTCATTGAAATTTAATTTTTTTTATACAAGATTTTAAGTGATCATGCAATGCTTTAATCGTGGACCGTATTACAGAAATTTAGGTAAAGGAATAGGTATACTATGGATTTTTTTGAGTAGATAAAGACAATAATTACGCAATAAAGTTATAAAGAGTTTCTCTACAGTATGATATTTTGATGTAAATGTATGGAATAAATCAATAAAAGACGTAAATTTATATTTTGAAGGACCCTTTTAAGAATTTATTATTACAAACTATACAAGCTCTCGGCATGATTAGCACTTATTTTATAATAAAAACATACTTAAAAAGTTTATAAAAGAATCATTTTGTCCAAATTGTCTTCGGTAGCTACAAAAGCCGATCTTTTTAAAAACGAAAACAAGACGTCTAATCACAAACACGCGCGTTATTTAAATTCCCCAATTATAAATCGTCGTGTACCAAGCTTGCCAATCATAAAGCATCGTGTTCCTGATACCGGAAGGGCTACCCCCTCAGTACATAACAAACCGATTTGAGTAACATCTCTAGTCTTATATACTCCAAGAGTATTTTCATAAAAAAATCCATCGGAGTCAAATCTGGGTGTGCTGGTGGAAATTCGATAGGTCCCCTACTTAAGTAGGTTCGAACATCAATGGCGTAGTGCGGGGGCGCCTTATCCTGCTGGAACTACAAATAATTTCTATTTGAAAACAGCTAATTCGGTTGTGGCAACAGAATACAATGAAGAAATTCTAGATATCGAGGACCAGTTAAGTTTACCTCAAAAAAGTATGGTCGTATAATCTGGTTGTTTATAATTTCGGGCCAATCATTCTTTTCTTGACAATCTGTCCTGCTACCCTACCCATTGTGGGTTTTTACTTTCCCACTATCGATATATCTGGCATACAACTAGCTTCATCTGAAAAAATTACCGTTCTTTATATGAATGCCATGTTTACTTTTTTAATACTAGTAAGTGGATTTTCTTGAAACGCAAGTACCACGTCAAGTTTCTGGCTTCACCACTTATGGGTAGATTGATGTATTTTGGGATTTTTTCGAAATTCGTCTATTTTTGAAATATTTAATTCATTTCATACATTTCAATCAAATTGCGTCAATTACAAATTTCCATTTTTAAACCTGTACAGGTACAGAAGAACATGCCTAATGAGGCCTAAGTGCAGTGGGGGCAGCCCACCGTCCACACGTTACAGATAGGCAATGGTCCTTTTAAGAACTCTTTGGATTGTCTCTGTCCTGGTGATTTTTTCCACCATTCTTGAGACTTTTTAAACATCCACTGCTTTGTGCATGTTCTAATAGCTGTCCTTGTGACACCACAGAAGGGTTCTGAGCCAATAAGAAGATCCTTTGAGGCTCCTTTTCGGGCTAGTAGTTTAAAAAAAAAGTTTACACGAAAATTTCAACAAACCATACTCTTCCATTAATGTCCAATAAATTAAAATTAACAATAAAAATAGGAGTTTCCAAATAAAATTAAAAAATAAATTATTAATTACGGAAAAACCGGAAGTAAGTCATGACGTCACAAAATAATTAAATTCGTTATTAGAAAGTTCTAATTCCAAGTTTTCAACCAAACAAATCATAATTTTTATATCTCAAATATTAACTAAGATAACGGCGGGTGGAATTTTTAAACACAATGGCTAATCGACCGCCGGCGCGGCGGTGCTTGTATTTGTTGAAAAAAAAAAAACCGTCTTCTGGCGGCATGGTCTTCTCACATAAAAGAAAGCCGCCGAAAATCTAAACTGATTTGTTGATGAGGGCGGCAGGCTATCTGTGAATTGAAAAATTCCGCCGGACGACGGTCTACTGTATTTAAAATATTGAATGCCGGTGGTAAGAAAAAAATACTTGTAAAATCGTCTACATTTTTTGGTTTGGTGGCTATATTGTGAATATCTTTCAGAAGTATGATTTTATTGCATTTTTCCTCTATGTAGCACTTTTTTGTCTTCAACTTTGCAAGATGAATAATTTCTGATTGTATATCAGGAGGAAGACGTCTTTGTTATGGCAAATGATCATAAAGGGCCTACAAAGATATAGGATAGTTACCTAATGTATCATCATATTTGTTAATGCAAAATTGTGTACGGCTCGGTCAAGTTAGCGCCGGTGTAATTGCGAATTGTGCGGGCCAGCTTGACCGCCAGTCCCACATTTTTTTGACTTCTTCGCAATATTTTTGGCTCATTCAATTGTGGTCATTTTGTGCTCAATTAAGCCTGAGTGGATTTGACTTGTGCTCTTTTCCATATTTATATGAAGAAGAGCACTATTGTGGGTTGCCAGATCATATTTAATATTCCAAGGCAGTTCCAGACCAGCTTTAACTTGATTCTGTTTAAACTAAGGGCCTTTAAGGCTGCTTGTCTATCTGACTTTGTTTTTTTATACTTCCTTCTTAAATTATCTCGTACACACAATTCGATTGCATGTATTTCAGACTGAAATACAGCGGTATGTTTTCTCAGTGGGACGATGATGTCGCATTTGAGTTTAACTTTATGTACGCAGAGTCTGTTCCCTTGTTACTTTTAGATCCATCCGTATAACATATGAGACTGCTTAGCAAGTATTTATCTACCTCCTTATTTACCTCGTTCCAGTTGACCTGGAAGGGCCTGTTGAAGGTTGTGAGGTGTCATATGATCTGATCCCATGTTTAATATTCTGGTATGTTCTATATATCCCAGTGGGTTCCAGTTGTTGATGTTGTACGCAGGAGGAAATTTGGCTATGTAACCAAGAAGGCGTATTTAAAATTCAGCATTACTTTAATTCTTAAATGAAGTAAAATATTCTTTATTTGAATCCTAGCATTTTTAAATTAACATTGACGGCAATTTTTGAATCAAAAGCTTATAAATAAGAACCAACGTTGTTAGTTTAGCATGCGTACTTAAATATTTCTTAAGTAAAGATTGTGGCATTCTTGGCTCAAAAACAAGCCCAAAAATGCTTATTTTTTACTTAATATGGGCATTAATTTCTTTCTGTGTATGTACTTATTCTGGCTTCCCCCTTTATGACTAAGTCAAGGGGTGGGAGGTTCAGAATGATTTCTATAGAGGCTTTGTGTATTTCTCAGAGCTCCTGTAATACAAAGGCATGCCAGGCTTCTGTACTTCTGAGAGGGTATTGAGTGCTGTTTTCTGAGTTACTTTTGACCACCAAACAAACGCTCCATAAGTTATGATGAGTCTTGTTATTGCCAACTATAGCCAGTGGACCATTTTCAGTTTTAATCCCCATATTTTTTTAAATGCCCGTCTTTCATCAATGAGATATATTTTACATTTGTAAGTGTTGGTTCCAAGTTCCAAGTAAGTTTGCTATCTAGGATTAGACCTAGTAAGGCATAAGTGTCATAGGACAACCTACCCTCTGCACGTTACAGACAGAAGTACCATGTTCAATAAAATAAGCCTTTAATTTTTGTTTAACTTTAGAGTTTGATTTAATAACTTAAAGAGTAATCGAAATATGGATACATACCATAAAACCTTTTTTGTTAGATCATTTTTTGACATACCTTTTTCTATAGCAATGTGTTTTCCCTAATATAAAGCGTTTAAAAGAAATTGTAAGAAAACAATATGTTTTAGGGTCACCGGGGGTAAGAGGGGTGAAGCTTACCTTCTGGGGGTGGAAACTTTGTCTGTATGTATTCTTACATAAATAAGCTAACTAATCTAAACAATTCAGCTTTATATTTGTTTTCTTCTGTTCCAACTAAATTTGTGTACGAAAAGATTACTTGATATTTCAGTTTCAATATTTTTAATACGTTCAGCAAAATATTTGTTACCATATGCTTTGATTCTTGATATTTTTGTAAATATGTTACATTCTTAGCTATCTTTTTGTATGAATGTACTAAATACCATTTTATAATACTTATTGTTTTCCAAAATTGAAATAGTAGGATTACTGAAACAACTCTCTGAAAAATTGTAATATAAATATTTTAATTTAAAATTCAAAATAGTCTTACAACATATTTAAAAGTGCATTTGTTTTATTAAGCATTTAAATACCGACCCCATAAACAGTGACTATACAATACAAACTGTTATTTTCCCATCTAACAGTACAAATTCCATCAGTCGAATTGTCCCAATAACACGAACTTGCTGTATGTAATCCAGCTCCACTTCTTTGCAATATTGAACAGGTCACTACGTATTTAAACATCTTGTTCAGTTTACTTAAAGAAGCGAGGATTTGTTCAGAAATATTTGCACTCCAGGCACTTATCTTGTCCGGTTTGTATTCAGCATCACTTAAATTAATTTCGATTGTCGATTTGATAATTTTATTGACATCTTCTGGTACAAAGAGGTTTTCATCTTCTTCATCATACATGGTTTTCAACTTATGACAGTCGGCGTCAAATTTTTGTGACAAATAATTTAGATTGCCAAACATAGTGACTAGATTTTCTTTAACTAAAACAGAGATGTATTTAAAATTAATTTTCCATAAATTATGTTCTGGCTACAATGATGATTGTATTATTTACTATTTTTTTTTTATATTTAAATAAAAGAGATTTGTGATTACGAGGTATTGGATTTCTGAGTTTGATGAAGAATTCAGATGCACGAATTTCAAGAAAAGTTTTTTTAAAAATCAAAACGTAAAAAAAATGAGAAAAAAACTACTATTTTTGTGAAAATTGTAATTAAAAATTTCGATTTTGTCGGTTATATTGATACAGTTTGTCTTGGTAGCAATGTTGCCAAATTGAAAATTAAATTACAAGTATCAAATAAATATGAAACAAATTAACCTAATCTAAATGTATATTAGAGAAAATAGAAATTAATCGGATATTTGGAAAAGGACACAAACGAAAATTTCGACAATTTTCATTTTATGCAAGGGATCATTTGGTGCGAAAAGGGAACAAAATATCAGGCAAGAACTCCTAGAACTGCATTAACTAGATACCCGTTTCACTGTGTTTGGTTCGAAAAGGTCTTATGTGACAAAAAAATGTGGCCTTTTAAGAATGTAAGGTTAAAATTTTAGTTTAAAATTGTTTGTTATTCAATCAGCACTGTTTTTTTTTGTTTTGGTGTGTAGTTTAAACAGTGGCCGCTTGTCGTTATTTAAAATGGGTGTTCAATTTCTTCCAATAATTTTATCATTTGTAAGATCGATTCAAATCTTTGTACATGCGCCAATATCGTTGTTTTTTTATTTGGGTTTACATTAAATGTAGTTATGATTATCATCAATATCATACTGTTCTCAAACACTACAACTATTAATAAATGAATGAATGAATATTTTAGTTATTGTAATATTTGTTTTTTTTTAATACGTTGAAAACCATCTATAAACAGTATCAGTTATAGTCAGCTGTTTCTTCTTCATAGTTTGATATTATTTTTAAATATGTATCAGGTTATGTAGAAAGCTTTTTGTGTAAAAATAAATATTTTCACAATTTATCACACATGTCAAATAAAATAATATATTTTTTAAATATATTTTATTGGAAAATAAAACAAGTGAATTAAAATATTTTATAAAATCAGTCCCATCACAATACATAACATTACACAGATAAAAACTAGAATAAAGATATATAATGCGAGACATTCTAAATTACACTCTTCACAATTTAACAGACTCTCTTAACCCCCATTTTCAATGAGATTTTTTTCAGATTCAATAAGCTTCATTCCCTTATAGAGCTTTATTTGTTTCAAAAATTTCAAGTTGATAATATTGTTCGTTTTTGAGTTAGAATTTTTTAAATACTTATACCCTCCCTTAACCACCCACTTTTATTCAAATATTTTTCACAATTAATAGGCCTCATCTCCTTATAGAGCCTAATTTTTACAAAAAATCTCATGTCGATATCCCTTTTGATTTATGATTTTTTTAAATTTTAAGCCCTCTTTTACGCCCATTTTGAATTACATTTTTTTTTTCAAATTTAAAGGGCACTTTCTTCTTATAGAGCTTGCTAAAATTGATATAATTTTTCAAGTTGATATCGCTTTTCGTTTTTAATTTATGATTTTTTTTTTAATTTTAACCCACCTTAACTCCCTATTTTTAGTCACATTTTTTTCAAAATCAATAGACTTTGTCCCCTTATAGCTTGGTTTTTGCTTAAAATTTTCAAGTTAATATAATTTTTCGTTTTTGACTTATCGTGCAGACAAAAAACATGAAATCGGACAGACGGACGAAGTAAACCTATAATACTCTTTACTACTGTATTTAGAGTAGAATAATATAATCAATGCTAAAACAACATAATGGACTAAAAAATAGGGACAATAAAAGAATGATAAAGTAAAAGTTTTTAAAATTATTTAATATGTAATAGTAATAGTACCTTGAAGGTAAACTGCACTATGTCATTCTAATCAACTTTTTAGTATTACAGACTGAATGTTGTTTGGACACGTTTTGTGTTCCACATTTACATATATTAGTTATATATCGACAAGAAATGCAGTTAGCTCCATTATTGTTCCAATATATATATTGTTTACTAATAATCTAACTATTAAAACTTTTTATTAATATGCCTGAATTGTTAGTTTTTGTAACATATTTCTATGTTCTAATAACAATTTTTCTATAACATGCCTCTATAAGTAGTACGTCTAACGTGAGAGTTAAAAAGTGTTTTTTAACTTGTAAGTTTATTGAACATAGTGTTATATTTTTTTTGTCAACTTTTATTGTGACATCACTCTACATGGTATAGTATACCCTTGAAAAGGTCTCGATATGCAGATTAAAAAAATATAACCTTTATAAAACTGCACCATGTCGACATAGTACAGTTTACCTACCATAAACTGATATCGGTAAATATCTTCATGATATAGGTACATACCTAACATCGACACAACTATTTTGTTGCTTGAATTAATTTAGGTCGGTGCAATATTATTTTTTTATATCGTCTTTAAAAAAAACTGTAATTTAAGTTTAGCTTTCAATTTTTTCTAGATTCGATACCATTATTTGAGTAAAATCCTCACCGCTACATCAGTCTAGCACTGTTTATCAGTACCTCTAGCATTTATAGATAGGACATATTTCTATAACTTTAAATTCATTAGGGAAAACCTACAAAATAAAATACAATGTACAATGATTTTTCTTGGCTGGCAACTGCAATCTAAGATCTGTTTAAAGTTAGGTCACAGCTTATACAATACAGCTTCACAACTCCGTGTCGGCGTCTTTGATCTGGCGGTCGCGAACCAAGCAAGACGGAATGGTGCTATCTCTGTTAGATTCGAGGGAAAAGTCGGGCCCGGATTAAACAATTTTTTTATTATTGAAAAAATTGAAAACCTTGGCGTAATAAGGTTGGTTACATGCCATATTAAGTAAGTTTTGGGAAATTAAATATTTAATTTGTTTTAAATCGGTCAAATATAATTAAAAAAATTATTTAAATATAAATATTACGAAAAATAGGACATCTTTCGGATTAGAGGTAAAATAATTTGTATGTGGCTAGTAAAATCGTCGTTAACAAATGTTTTGAGCTAAAACAGTCACTTCACGACAAATTGTGGCTTGGATCCTTTTTACAACAAGGGCTTCAATTGTTAAAGAATTTTGTCACGCTCGTGGATGCAAATCAAGTGGTACCCCGTGTGTCTGGCAAGTGTTACTCTTCGCGTTTATACCTAGATAAACGAATGCTTCGACTGAGGTCTGGGAACTCTATGGTATTTTGGAATTATAAAGAATTTGTGCTTTTATTTTAACAATATTGGTTATATTTTGATCAACCGACTGCTATTATTTTTAAAATTTTAAGTAAATGACAATTCTGTCAAACTAATTGTCAGTATATTTTTTAGTTATTGAGATTAAACATACATTAAAATAGGTTATTCTTTTGGAAAACGTTAGCATGGATGACTAAAGGGTATTGGGTTAATTAATTCTAAAAGTGTGGTACAAATGTTATTTTTTGTAGCCAATTCTTCAAAATTATTTTGAAATATCTTTTCAATATTGAATATTAGTTCTACAAATTCATCATTTGACAGTTGCAGATTTCCAAATGTATCTGAATTGGCGTTACCATATGCCTTTAAAAAGCAATAAAAAGAAAAATCATCTAATTCAACGTGATCTTTGTTATATTTAAGACAGGTATCACAGGAGTGGATCCGCAAGGCATTTATTAAAAGGTAACCACACACATACCTGATAAAATTTTTATGTGGCAACTCGTCTTTACAATAATTTAGGGTAATAATAATTTCATCATAAAATAGAATACAAGGTGTTCTATTTAAAAAATATACATTTCAATTAGGCAGGCAAAAACGTGACACCCTGTATATCTAAAGATATTTTTAAAATATGTAGTTTTTTTTCAAATCCATATAACTTTTATTTAAAACTTTTTTGCGTGTCTACAACAAAATAATGAACAATAACGCACTAATGGGACACCCTGTATAAATTATATTTTTAACAATGAAAATTTCTTATAATGTGGTACTTATCGGTTTGGGTCCTTGGAAAAACTAAAGAATGTTTTCTTGCAGGTATAACCCTTATTAAAACAGCTTTTGACTGCACAAACAGAATGATGTCTTTTTTTCACTCATTCTACTCACAGCTAAAGAGTCACCAAAATAATAACAGTACCTTTAACTCAAACAAAATCAACGAAATTATAGGCTCCACGAAATTATACAATCAACGAAATTATACGCACGACTCAACACCTTACCTAAGTACGCTTCTGAACGCCAAAACCGTATTTTCCCTCCGAAGGCGGAGCTTAAGCGATGCGCAACGAAATCGACGCAAAACGTTGCCGCCAAGAGAGTGTTTTAGCTGTATTGTATAAGCTGTGGTTAGGTACTTTATATCATAGCTGTAAGAAACCATTTCTTGATGGAACCCAGTCATTGCTTGATTTGAATAATTTTCATATAAAAGATTACCGTTTTAAACAAAAGTCAACACAATAAAGTTGCTATAGTTTACCCAACACACTTGGATATTAAATTTCTGATTTTGAAACTTCTTTTACGTCTTTTAAAAAAAAAATTTGCTCACTGCATAGCACTTTGAGTTATAAATGTAGTTTGATTTGAAACATTGAGATAGAATCAGACATAAGCACTATTTTGCGATATGGTAAGTGAACGCACTTTAGGCTGTATTTTAATTAATTTATGTTTTTATATCATTTAAATCACGATATTTTAAAAGAAGTATTTATTTTCACCAAACTGACTAGCTCCACTAGCTCGAGTTTGACATATGACGTAAAAGTGTTAACCCAAAAGTGCGACACTTTAAGTATCATTATAGCATCTCCTCTTTATTCTATATTAATGATTGGAAAGATTCGTATGCCCCGTCCTACATTGTAACGTGATGATTTAAGTGATATTAAACAGGCACATGATTTGGACTGGAAAATAAGGACCAAACAACATTATTACTGGGTGAAAGTTTAACCAAATTCTATTTTTATAAATCAACCTGCCCTCCTTTGATATAAACTTTAAAACATAATGTATATTATTGATTTTAAAACCAAAGAAAGGTTAATTTTTATTTGTTTTCTTTTCGTAACTGTTGACGTAATTAATTTTCCAAAATCAGTTTCATAATGTTCAACATTATGCAGCGGGTTGCGTAAAGTAAATACTTTTGACAACTTGCTGCAATTACAGTTCATCAAATTTCTAGAGGTGTTCGACGCCCAGACAGAGAACGCGCTACGTGTGACTAAGATAGCTATTGTACAGTCTGCTAAACAAGTTATTTTAAATAGTTTTTAATATTTTTAGGTAATTAAATTTTAAAAGTGTGGAATAGTTTAGGGATTAAATTGGTCTGATTGGACTTTCTTAGAACGTTTTTAAAAGCAGCTAAAGATAGTATGTAGAATTAAAAATAATTATTATGCCATAGAAGGTGTTTTGGAATTCCTTCAACCTTTTGAAATTGAGTCAGAAAATATAAATTTTATAGGATATCGGAAAATACCTATAATTTTTTTGTAGGCCTTTGTAAATCGTGGAAATAGTTTATATTTTATTTCTACCTTATTAAGGAAAATGGTACCTATTATTAATAACGGTTGTTTCTGAAACATTACTAAAATTTTCGAAATTTTGTTTTTCTACAAAATAATAAACTATACTATTTAGAAAAAAATTTATTTCTCTTATAATTTTATAAAAAATAACAGGGGAATATTTACATTTCTTGATCTATTAAACAAAACGATAAATTATCTCGACGAATGACACCATGTTCTAGTACGGAAGCTAGCTTTACATTTTTGTTGGTGGTTTCATGGGTTTCATATCAATTTTTTGTAATTGTAGTTTACACGTACATATACCTCTTAACACTTGTTTGCTTTATTAAAAAAGTGTGTTGTTGTGATTTACGTCGAAATAAGTCAAAAACAACTTGAAACCCCATATAAAATCAAAAAGGAGAAACGGAAAAAAATTGAGCCTGTAAATGAACACAACTCAGAAACAAAAATAGCTATCTAATAATAAAAAAATAAAATTTGATTCTTGTGCAGCTTCATCTATATCATTAACTGTTTTTGGTTTTTTAATGGTTTTTCTTGGTGATGAAAATTCTGATATCTCATGGTTATCGATTCTTTTTTTCTCTCCAGAAATGCGGACGACAGTGTTTTTAGATACTCCTGTGGCTGCAGCAACACGATCATTTACATTTTTAAATGGTATTGAAGGTGAATTAAAATTTCCTTCTCTTCTCATAAACTCTATAACATTGGCTATTATTTCGCGAGATTGACTGTTAATCACGCGGCCTCTTAATTTGCTATTAAACTCCATACTTAGGTTCTATTAAACTGTAATGAGCAAAAAACACAAACGAAAATAAAAGAAATGTTTTAGCGAAATTTACATCTGACATTTACGTCTGAATGAAATAGTGAAATACTTGATGCGCAGAGTGTACTTTCATTGCGTAAATCCGTCGGGATGCCTGTCAGTAGTGCTTTCTCTGTCTAGCCGTCGAAAGCCTCTAGAAATTTGATGAACTGTACAGCAAATGTAACTTTATATGTTAAAATTAGAAAATAGTTAATTATAAAACCAGTTACGAAATGCTTCAATTTATGAGTGAATATTTGCGGGACGCCCAAGTGAGGGAAGTGTAGCAACAAAATGCAATACGTGGTGACACTTTTGGCCACGTGATTGCATCTCCTTCTAGTTTCTACCGTTATATAAAATTAAACGACAATTTGACCTAAAATAGTATATTATGCAACGATCATGTAATGATGGTTATTAATACACGAGCATTAACCGGGATACGAAACGAGCCAAAGGCGAGTTTCGTATGGTTTATGCGAGTGTTTTAATAACCATTACATGAGAGTTGCATACGCTATTTTTTCTACACCCGATAAATAATCAAGACCTATAAATATTCTATTTATATTGGTATTGAACACAATAACAGTAATTACTCGTATTTCTATAAAAAATTCTACAAAATTGTAATTAATGGTATTACCTTGGGTACTGGTATTACCACAGATTTTTGGGGCAAAATATTTTGTACTGCATTTTCTCCTTTCTCCTATATGTGTGGAGGAGTGTTCTATATCGCTGATATCAGACATTTTAATATTATAATTATCGAAGTTTAGCTATCTACGAAAATTTAATACGTTTTGACAACTAAAACAATTACATAGGAATTTAGGACAAACGTCAAACATCATGCTTGATTGAAAAATTGTAGGTTTCTATTGATTAAAAATCTGTATCATAATGAAAAATCTGTATGATAATGGGTATCATTATGAAACGGATTATGGGCATATAAGTGCATTATTATAATACGGGTGTAGAAAAAATTATACATTAAATATGAAAAAAATTAAAACAAAACTTAACCAAATTATTTAACATGTACCATTAAAATTTTTCTAAACCAACTTTGACACATATGTAGACAACTGAGCAATATAATAGAGAGAACAACAACGTGCGTAATATTTTTGCGATTTTGTGTATCAAAGGGATATTTAGGCTCAGTGGCGGCTCGTGTGGTGGTTCACAGTGACAGAATATAGGTATCAGTACAGATGTATGAAAAAACTTTCAGTGTTTTAGAAAGTTTATAATATACCTTTCTAAAACACTGACAGTTTTTTACCTGTATCTGTACCGGGATCTATATTTTGCTACTGTGAACCCCCAAAATTTTGGTCACAAGCCGCCCTTGTAGGCTACCTCATCCATATTAACCCATTAACGCCGGTTTTTCTGAATTTATGAAATTTAACTTTATATTACAATATTATTTGTCTAGATGATCTGCCCAATAAAAAAATATAAGAAAAAATTGTCGTACTCTAACCGTTTACCAGATATTGATTGTTGCCATATGGCAACGCTAGGCGCTTGCACTACCTTGTTTTGTCGGGTATATAATATTTTATTTATATTGCATATTATGACCAATCCAGTCAATTCGCTTTAAAAAGACAAAATAAAAACTACAATGGGTAATTTACAGATTTACTAATAATAACATTAAAACGAATTGAAATTTGTGACTACATAAAAGTAATTCTTTCAAGCATATTACCGAGTGTGAAACGGTATGAAACAATCTATGCACAAGCCTACATTGCATTTTGAGCATATTGTTCCCACAATTGATGTACATGTATTACGAGAACATCTTCTTTTCTTTTTATCTTCGGTGTGGTGCACCAAATGATCCATTCTATCAAATCGAAAATGATTGGATATTCGACTGTCGGCCGCTGATGATGGTGAGGCTGATGGTCTTCTAGTTCTTCTTGCCTGCACACTCATACCATATTTCGATAAATATATTGGCTACTTCTCTTTTAAAATCTAATTGGGATATTTTGTTCGTCTTAGATTTATTATACAACACCCAACTGTTTTGGAGGGCAACATCAGGCAACCACGTAAAAATAGGCCAGTACCATTTTTTTCCACGTATGCCAATTCGGAAACAGGCTACATTTTGATCCATCTGATCAGTTCCACCTATAAATGAGTACTTTGCTATTAATTTTGGCATTCGGATTTGTACATTGCGCTTGTGCTTCTGTGAAAATCTTTTGACTTGACGCACAGGTTGGGTGCCGCATGAAGAAGAAATCATCGTCACTACTGCGTTATCCATCCATCTAGCATACAATAGTCCATCTTGTCTTTCAATTGTTGTTTCAATATGACCACGTTCCTTTTTTTGAAATAAAATTTTAACAGTCAGTGGATATCCTTTAGGAATTCGGTTTTTACGAATAGTCCTTATAGCATTACAACCACGAAATTTGAAAAATGAAAAAAGGACAGGTCCACAAAACAGGTTATCCATATAAAGACTGTATCTTAATTTATTTTTTCTTTCGGTAATTAATAAGGGACTTGTTGCTTTTCCAAATAATTTTTCATAATCATCATTTTATTTCATAATTTTTCCCTGATACAGTTCAAAATTGACCAAATATCCATCCTTTGTAACCGAATCTTATGGGTTTGCTCCGAATAAACTGTTTACCGTTGTGTCGTCCAATGTATTTGATCATACTATCATCATAAGCGAGATGTTTTTCTGGTTAAAAATTTACGACACAGTTTTTTTTTTCATCATTTCCATCAAAGGACGTATCTTCCAAGCTTTGTCGTTTGGATCCATTTTAGTATTATCAAAAAAGAGTAAGAATCCAAAAAACTTTGTAAAAAACGATCTCTTGGCATAGACTGAGATACAGTATAGTTGCTCATGTCATCATTAGAATCCCAGTAGTGACGCTTGAATGGTAAGTTATTATATACACTTATGAATAAAATTCAATAAATAACCGTATTTCCTCTGCTGTAATATTCGGATCAGCACAATCTGTTCATATTTTGAATAATCAGGGATTGGAAAGACTGAAGTTTTTTCAGTGTCAAAATCTGCTCCATTTATCCATAATGGCTGAAATGTGTTTTTTATTTCAAGCCTTCGGTTTATTCAGCTTTTCATTTCTTCAGATAAAAAAACACTCTCTACCGTTGCGACATTTAGAGAATCTATATCATAGTTCACACCAATTCTTTCATTATTCGGCATTCGTATTTCAGCATTAGCTCTTAGTTGGAGAGGTGCAAGATTATCAATTAGCCTATAAAAAAATCAAACAATCGAAAAGTACATTTACAAGTAATGTAAAACATACCCGCCTCGATCCTCTTCTCCGGAATCCTCGTCTGTCTCTACTTTGGGATCTGGAGGCTCAACAAATATATCACCGTCAATGTCGTCGTTATATACCATCTCGGGTGCTTCAGAAAGAGAAAAACCTCTCCTATACAAAAAATAGAGAATATAAAAATGTAGTAAGTGCAAGCGTCTAGTGTTGCCATATGGCAACGCCTGGATTGACACATATATTGCTATGACATTTTTGAATTAAATATTTCATTTCATGCAAGAGCATCTTTGTTTATGTGTATGAAATACTTCTGCGATAAAAAAGTTTTATAAATATAGTCCACGTCTGGTATATAGTACTTACTTAAAGCGAATGTCCATTTTTTCACGTATCACAAAATAACGTCAGAAACAATTGCACCATATAGCTCAACTACTCTGCATCGACTAAAATTGAACAGCTTCAGTGCTTACTGCACATCTCAGCAAGCCAACCGGCATAAATACCCCACCCCGCAAATATTTTCTTTAAGAAGACAAGTGAGGTGTTGCCATATGGCAACACTAGGTAATGTAGACTTTTTGATAAATCGCTTATTCGTGCAAATATGTTTTGGATTCAATGATATTTAGTGCAAATGTTCTTTAGTGCGAATGTATTTTCGAGTAAAACATTTTTCGCGTAAATATATTTTCGAGCAAATATTTTTGACTAAATATTTTACGAGAAAAAAATCACTTCATTCCGTAATCCATTTAATTTTCTTCTACTTCGACTTGGAGATCTACTACAGGAAACAAAATTGAATATGATTCAATACGGCAACGTTGCAAACCAATGAACCGCATAACAAAGACAATTCTACGAGCTTACGTTTGGTTGCAGAAAATTATGTTAAAAGTTAGGTTAAACAGAGATAATTGTGTCATTTTAATAATATAAATTAAAATAATTGCATTTGTTAAAATATTATAAAAAAAGTTACTTCAATGATCTAATGATATAATTTGGAAATACATCTGGATTCTTTACCAGAACCGGTTTCCTTATCTATTAAAATGAATATTCGCGATTCAAGCTAAGTAATACGCCCTTTGAAGGAAATTTGGAAAAGGTTTCTATAAGTAGGGCTTTGATCAGTGTTGCCAGAAGTAGCGGAACTTCGCTACTTTGTCGATTTTTTATCCCTTGAAGAAGTGGAAAGACTTTTTTAAGAAGCAAAATTTGTGACTAGCAATATGTAATCATACTCTATATTTATTTAAAGATTTTGTTCTAGAATCGATTGATATTATATTGTTTTTTTTTAATTTTGGTTTTTTTATTAATTTTGCTTTAAAATCATCATTTAGCAACATTGGCGTTTATGTTCACTGTTTATATTTTAATTTGTATCAATTATAATTCGAACTTTTTCTAACCTGTGAGTTTTAAATTTGTTTATTTCTTATAGTGTGTGATAGTGTTTATATTAAAAATGAAATTTGGCGAAAAAGCCCCCAGCAAATTACAATCTATATGGTGTGATCCCCTTACCGCATCATGAGTCATATTTGGCATAATTAATATTTTTCACACATAACAGTTATAAATAAAGCCGCATACCAAACTATTTATGCATAAGTGGTCATACATACAGTATGGTTCAAATGAAAGGAATAAATTCATTATAATGGAAGTAGTTGGTTTTTCGAAAAAATGCTCTGACAGGTCAATTTTGTTTACTCAAAGCGCAATTTTTTAAATAGAATTCAATTTTCCCCCACTTCCCATTTTTGGGCAGTGACGTCATTGACAATTTTTTTAAATAGTAACCCCAATTTTTTTTTCTTGATTTTGATAGATCTTGCAATTTTCTACTCGGAAACATAATATTTGAAATATCTGACATAATAATTTTTTTTGAATAAAAGTCATTTAAAGATCAGATACATAAATTTTATTTTATTTTGAAACACAATAAATAAATAAAAGATTATTTGTAATTAAGTGCTTCATCTAACAAAATAATAATAATAATAATAATAATAATAATAATAATAATAATAATAATAATAATAATAAAAAGAATTTAATGACAATTTCACAAATTCTTTTTTATTATTATTATTAATAATAATATTATTTTGTTTAATTAAGCACTTAATTACAAATAATTATCTTTTATTCATTTATTGTGTTCTCAAAATAAAATAAAATTTATGTGTCTGATCTTTAAATTACTTTTATTCAAAAAGAATTGTTATGTAAGATATTTCAAATATTATGTTTCCGAGTAGGAAATTGCAAGATCTAACAAAATCAAGAAAAAAAAATTGGGGTTACTATTTAAAAAAATTGTCAATGACGTCACTACCCAAAAATGGGAAGTGGGGGAAAATTGAATTCTACTTAAAAAATTGCGCTTTGAGTAAACAAAATTGACCTGTCCGAGCATTTTTTCGAAAAACCAACTACTTCTATTATAATGAATTTATTCCTTTCATTTGAACCATACTGTATATGGTACATATTTCATAAATCTGGTAGTGTAGTGACATCTCTCAGCAGCTTGGTGAAGTTTCATACAAATTTGCACATGGCCGCCGTGTGAACAGGTGTTATCAGTTTTTATTAATTTTGATCTACGATCATCCCAGTTTCTGTAGCAGATTTTGATCCAAAAAAAATATCCACGTGAGAACTAGAATCTCTGAAGGGATTTCTGTAAGTAGACCCTTGTAATTCTTTATTTTTTTGCTGTTTTTGATGAGAAATATTGTTGTGCTATATTTGGAACAATATGCACATTTGCCAAAACTCTCGTTCGAAAAATGCATCCCGAAATTTCGTTTATTTCAGAAAATGGATTCAAAATAATAAAAATAAGAATCATCCTATTCGGAAACGGGGTAATTTAGTCATATCGGATGAAGATCTAAAATTTCTTAGTTTTACTGACATGCCACCTGAATAAGAAAACTTAGACTCTCCTTATGCATTTTTTAACTTTTTCCTAACAAAGAAGATGATCACGGATATAGTTTACCAAAGTATATAATATTCAACTCAAACCAGACCACAAAAACCTTTGGATCTTACTGAAAAGGACCTCGAACAATTTATAGGGACCTGTATTTATATGACAAGAGTGCAATTACCTAGTTCTAGAAGTTATTGGAACCTGAACCTGAATCATCGCTTGATCTTAGATGTTATGTCATGCAATAGATGGGCAGAAATAAAACGGTTTTTGCACTTTGAGAATAATGACGACGCTGTTGCAGCCGACAATCCTGGTCATGATACACTTTGATACACTTTTTAAAATACGACCAGTACTCAGTAAACTCAGTGAGCAACTACTCAAAGTTCCAAAAGAAGAGTATTTGGCTATAGACGAGCAGATTATTCCTACAAATGCGCGTTCATATATAAAACAATATAATTTCAAAAAACCTCACAAATGGGGATATAAGGCGTCTGTTCTTAGTGGTGTCAGCGGATTTTCATATGATTATAAAATTTTCGCAGTAAACCAAATCAATATTCTCCCCAATGGTTTTCCTGATCTGGGAACGAGTTCAAACGTTCCAAGGCACGTAAATCACAAACTATTTTTTGATAACTGGTTCAACAGCGTCCCACTAAAAATTTACTTGGCACAAAATAGCATGTTACCGCTCGGACCGGTTAGAATAAACAGAGTGCCAAACTGCA
Organism: Psylliodes chrysocephalus; assembly: GCA_927349885.1. NCBI lineage: Eukaryota > Metazoa > Arthropoda > Insecta > Coleoptera > Chrysomelidae > Psylliodes > Psylliodes chrysocephalus. The sequence goes on from OV651813.1 coordinate 45,449,351, forward strand.
ATACGCCAAAAGAGAGTGAACTGAAAAAGAATGGCCGTGGAGAGATGCTGGAAAAGATTTACCTCTGGCAAATTGCAAAATGGCAATGGCGGAGTGTTTGTGTAAATTCAATAAAGCCAGCTCAACAAAGAAAAGAGGCCGCCCCAGTGAAATCATAGATAACTTGCAAAACAACAAAAAAAGGGACCCGATATCAGATTTTCCCATACAAGAGGTTCGAAAAGATCAATATGGCCATCTTCCAGTATGGTGTGATGATCGGCAAAGGTGCAAATCTTCTTGTGGTGGAAAGTCTTTTATCAAGTGTGAAACATGAGATGTTTATCTTTGCATGAACAAAGACAGAAACTGTTTTTATAACTTTCATACTGTATAACTTTTGGTGTATTATTGCATATTGTGCCATATATGACCTATAAAAAAATACCAAAGCAAAATAAAAATAAGTTAATAAATAATTTTTTAAATATTTTTACCGTAATCCTGATTTTTTCCATATAGTGCATTTTTTCCATAAAAAAACAAAAAAATCATGCGGTAAGGGGTTAATGTCAAAATCAAAATTGAAGTCGTAAGTCGTAAAATTGTTTCTTATGATAAATAATAAATATCTACAAATTCACATTATTGAGATTTTGCAAAATATCTAGAATATAACTACAATCTGCATTGTTACAGTTTTTTACTGGTTACATGTCTCCAAGTACTATACTATTTCACTTCATAATATAAGAATAAGGATAGTATGATTTTTAATTAAGTTTATCAATAATAAACCCTGGTTACCTGAAATATCTCTTAAACCACATAATAAAATATGTCCTACGTTTAGTAAATAAATATATCGAGATATTTGTAGCAACCAAATAAGTGAAGATTTACAATAAATTAGTCATGAACACATGCTAAATATTATGTTTATGACGAAAGCACTGGAACTATACTCGGACAAAATATTGGAGAAGGTGAGTCATATGCATGATCAACACTGTTGTCTATGAATGAAAATTCCGACAGAGTTAGCATAGGCGGCGTATCAAATACCAAATAATTATTTATTAGGTATTTTTTAGTAAACTTTATTAAATTTGTTTGTCAACATCTTTATTTAAACAAAGATGATGCGTTAAATATACGTTTTTGATAGTTTTAAAGAAATGAATATATGTATTCCCTAATGACTTCGTTATCTGTGTTTAATGGTTTTAAAATGTGTTTCAAGTAAAAAAACGACAGACGGGTTACAGATTGAATATTGTCAGTACAGGCACAAAGACAGTTGAAAACTAACTTTCGACGAAGTTAGATTTGTATCGCTATAACTATTTACGATAATTATTTTATATTTTATAAACACTTTTTTGTATAAGTGCTCTTTTCTGATATACGAGTAGGTGTTCATGTTTGTGCCTTACAATTTGGTAGTGGTAGTGCATATTTGAGGAGTTATATTTATTGTGTAGTATATTAGGTAGGTACTTTAAAAGTTTATTAAATAGTAAAATATTGGTGTCTTTATAAATTTAATAAAAACAATTTAATAGTAGAATTATATTATTATGATAGTAATGGATTCAGAGGCGGATCCAAGTGAAACCCAAGTACGTCGGCAAAAGCCCTTATCAAAGGATGAAAAGAACATTTATCGAAAGTGTATGATGAGCTGAAACAGACACTTCCTACAAATGAAGCTGTAAAGCGCAGTTATTTTTTAACTGGAGTATCTGTTTTGTACGTATTGTACGCGAAAAGACAAAAAAAGGCTCCCTAGAAGCCCCTAAAACGCATACCCGTGGTCGAAAATTGTTTAAATTGGACGATAACCAAAAACAAATCATTCGAAGAACTGTACATTCTTTTTTTTCGAAAACAAAGCCCCAACACTTAAAGTTGTTCTTACGAAAATAAAGGAAAACGAAGAAATTCCATTAATGAGCCGTGAAACTTTACGAAAAATTTTATGGGGCCTAAAATTTCATTTTGTCAAACGGCGTAGGAAATCAATTTTAATTGAGAGGTCAGATATAGTGTCCTGCCGACGACGTTATTTACGAAATATTAGAGTTTAGAGCCGCTAAAAAAAGATATACTATCTCGATGAAACGTGGGCGAATGCTGGACACACGGTATCTAAGAAATGGCAAGATACTTCTGTAACTAGTCATCGTCAAGCTTTTATAGAGGGATTATCTACAGGTTTGAAAGCACCATCAGGTAAAGGACAGCGCCTAATTGTTACCCATATCGGAAGTGACAGTGGATTTTTGGAAAATAGCGCTCTTGTGTTTATATCGAAACAAAGGAGACTACCACGAGGACATAAATGCGGAATGCTTTGAAAAATGGTTTACTGAAGTATTACAGCGGTAGAACGAAATTCAGTTATTGTACTAGATAACGCTTCTTATCACAGTCGCCGAGTTGAACGCATTCCGATAATGTCCAGTAGGAAAGCGAATATGCAAACCTGACTGCGGGATAAAGCAATAAAATTTACTGAGGTGATGCTTAAAGTGGAATTAATGGACCTAATAAAGGAACACCGCCATAAATATATTCAATATGTTGTCGACACAATGGCTCGTGATCGTATTTTTATAATAAACAAAATACAATTATAAACATAGATGAATTAATATAACAAAAATAGATAACCAAACTACTTTCATCTAGTAATATTCACAAATACCCATTTAATTTGCCAATATAGTATTTCTGCGATACAGGAAGAGTGCATTTTGATATGATAACGATACCTTTTGCAGTTTTAAGGCGCACCTTCTTCAATATTTTGTTCTAGTATTTTAATTTTTCAATAGTGTTTCTACGCCACTGGCATAATATTTACATATTTTAACAATAAACAAAACAAAATTATAAACAAATGATTATTACTACAAAAATAGATAACCAACCTATATTCATATAATATTATTTACTATTACCGCATTTAATTTGCCAATAGTTTTTATACGCCACTGGCGTAATTCATTTTGGCAATAAACATGCATTTATGACTAGTTGGCACGTGATTTATTATGCTCTGGTATAGTAGGATTGTTGTACGTGAACAGGAAGGAATCACCTTCTTCAATATTTTGTACGAGTATAAACAATTAAAACGAGTTAAAAATATCACAAATACAAAATCCCGCCTAAAACAAACACTGTAAATAAACAAATATCCTACTTATAGGTGACAAATGACAGGCGAGCGAAAATTAATTTGAATCGTGAATAGTAGTGACACAGTTTATAGCTATAAACTGTGGTACTGATGAGTGACTCAAACTTTGCAAAATGTGCAAAATGTAACGTCCTCGATGACTTTTCTCACCGTCTTAAAAGTTGTGGAATAGCGAAAAATGTATGGGATTGAAATAAAAAATGCATAACAAATAAATTTAAAACAGGCAATGAGAGTAGTAATCCAAAAGAAATATTTCATATCGAATTTTCAAACGAATTAGATTCAAATATATGGTGTTGGTTCTACAACGCGATAATTTATAATAACTTGGAACATGTAAGAGATATTTCAGAATTTACAAATATTTTAAGAAGAGAGAGATGGTTAAAAATTAGTTCAGGTAATATAGTTAATTTTTCTAAGAAAATCTTCACTTTTTAAAATATTTTAGAATCTGTAATACCAACTAGCCTTAGTCTTTTTTTTTATTTTTGTTGTATATACTTTTATCAATGTAAAAATGTAGAATTTAATTTGATAAATAAATGGTTTTAAAAATAATAAAAAAAATGTTAAAATTATGATGAACAAAAATTTATCACAATCAATGAAAAACTTTGTGCAAAATCTATTAACATTAACAATATACTTTCAGCATTAAACCATCTTCAGTACTTATCTACAATAAGTATTTACAAATTTAAAAGGTAACTATTTAATAATGATTATTTAATAATAGATGTAAATGTGAAATGGTTTACCTATACTCTAAAGAACAATTTCTCGTCTTATTCGACTAATACCTCAAAAATTCAAAGGATTCACAACTTTTGTTCCTCTGAAACTGTTAAAACCACTATTGGAAACAAACTGACTTTTGTAGCACGCGAATCGTTGCCTTTTGTGATAGAATTACACGCAGTGAATGGAGGGCGGAGTTAAGGGGTTTAATAGATAAGGTTATATTTGATGCCTTTGATAAGTTAAATTGATTTTGGTTGAAGTTTTGCAATTTCGTATTTTAGCACGCCGTTAGTGCGCAATGTGGTAAATTTTATTGAAGGTATTTACAGCACTTTACTGCTATTAAGCACGCACACGTGTACATGCAGAAAGAGGGATTCTAATTTTGCTTTTGTGTTGTGGTGTTATTGCCTTTCAGGGCCGGCTGCAGTAATAATTAGTCTAGGTACGAAAGGTACCTAATATCTTGTTTTCTTCTGTTAGTTTATTTATAAATGAAACTATAATTCATATTTTAATTTTTAAACTCTTCATTACATTTGCCATTAGTAATTTCTAATTATTAAATAAATAAACAGCCGACAAATTTAATATATAGGGCATAGGGCAACTAGTTTCGGCCAGTGGCCGTTATTAATAAAAGTAGACTGGATATAGAGGATTCGCAACTGATAATAAAAATTCAAATTATTTTTGTTTTAAATTTTGGGAAGGTATTATATAAATTGATTAAACAATATATTTTAATAAGTGAAATGTGGAACAATTACATAAAATAAATTATTTTAATATAACAAATGAAAAAGGTTAGAACTAGAGAGTTGTAATTAGATTGTTAGAAGATTATATAAAGTACTTAACAATATTGATAACTACAAAACAAAAATAAAAAAAAGAAGAGTCTAGAAAACCGAAACCACATTCTTTAATGGTTACACTTCTATTGTTTTTTTTATTGTATTTCTTTTAGGCTTGATGATGGCTATTGGCCGAAACTATTTGTCCTATGCCCTACATAATACCTTTAATTTTCGACTGTAATAAAGACTTTGTATTTTCTTTTATCCTTTTACGGATTATACAATATTTATGTAATGGAAAACTTGCTAATTCTTACTAAATAATTGTACGAGTCAAAAATTAAAATAGTTTCTTCTGATTGTTTTTATCTATAGAAAAACTAACAATTAAAGAAATAGGTGATGCTTCAAGTGAACATTTACTTCATCTCACTAAGATATATTTTCCATAAGCCATATAGAAGCCGGAAGTGGAAGATACGATTCAAATCTACACCGATGGTTCTAAAATAAAACAGGGTTCAGGATGTGGAATATACTCCAAATTTTTGGTTTAAATATGTCCTGACATTATGCGAAAAATGAGCTGGAGCATCATCTAGCTGTAGCCACATTTTTCGTCTAATATCCAAAAGAAGGTTCCAGGAATCTTTCTTTAAAAATGTAAAAAATGTCTTCCTATCATTCCACCATAAACGTTTAACGACCATCGGTTTTGTCGATCTACAGTTAGAAATTCATGTTTATTTTAGGTGCTGTAATAATGAAAACTACAAAACGATTGCTTGATATATTTGTAACGCGTCCTCTCATTTTCCTTGTCTAAGATCTATACAGATAGCAGACAATCTCTACTCAACCTCGACAGATTACGAATTTACTCAGGGTTAGTACTGAAATGTCCCGAAGCTTTGGCCGATGTATCCATCCACACTGTGGTTACCATAAGATGGATTAAAGGTAACGCCACATTAAAAGGTCTTGCTGCTTCACTAGCCAAGATAGCAGCCAGCCAAATACTTGTTGGACTTAGGCCTTCTATTTGACTGACAACATCAATATTGACAAACTTAATTAAACAACAATCCCTTGTGAAATTCAAGGAAAGATGGGATGAAACAAGAAGCTGTAGAGTTACCAGGGAAGTTTTAAGTTATCCTGACAACATACAACAAGCAAATACTTGACTATGATTAGTGAGAATATGCACCTGACCACAGAGATTCTGAACTGGATACTGCTGTCAGAATCCGCACTTTGAAGGGGGTGGAAACAAGAAGATGAGACCATCGAGCAAATCCTATATGATTGCCCGATGCCCTTCGTTTATTAAAATATTTTTGTTCGGCGAGAATTGACTAACACCCGCCGATATCAGAAAAGAATTTCTTGGCGATGTTGTCAACTATATTAAATATAAAATAGTCAAAATTAGGGGTGTTTTGCAACTCCTCAGTACTTATGAACAGTCGCCACTGAATGCGAATTAATTTCAGGACAGGACTTTTTGTAGTTTTATCTTTTACCGGAGTTAAAAAATAAATTGTATGAGTTTTGTCATTTACAGGATTTTATTTTTGTACTTTCGTACGTTTTTATCCTAAAAAATACTGCTTTTTTAGTATCTTTATACAGATGTTGAAGGCCAGCCTTTACTTAAATGATCATAACTTTTTTCTTTTAATCGGATTTTATTATTTAAACAACGGATTAGTAGGATTTTGTCTTTTGGAAAATTTTCGTCAAGTTGTTTTAAATTTATTTGAGTTTAATTAAAGAAAATCCAATATTTTTGTATTTCTCCTAATGGGATTCGGTGGGATTTTTTTTTATATAAAGCCCATGGTATATAGAGAAGATTCTGAGAAAATCAGCTTGTCCCAAATTTGCTTGAGGTTGGGGTCTAAATCATCTTAGATTTATTGGCCTAATTTATTGACCTAATACCAAGACTTATAAAAATAGAATTTGATTAAACTTACAACCTAGTAATAATGTTGTTTTTGTACTTAGTTTTCATTATAAATCCGAACAAAATAATTAAAACACAATACATGACAAAATAACCTACTCTTTTGAAAACTAAATAACTTTTATAATCCATATAAACTCACTACAAGTCATTAAGAATAAATAATTAATATCATGTTCTATTTGTCAATAAAATAAAAGTTGCACAAGCAACTATCAACACAAGAAAGTAGTAATATTGGTTGCCTAGATGTCAGTAATTTCTTACCAAAACACAATTCTATAAATAATCATGTCAATATTAGAAAAAACATTGTATGTATCACTCGTTTCATAAAATAAGCCATTTCGTAACTTGTTTCATAAATAGCTATTGAAATCAATAATTGTATTAAATCTCTCGCCTCGGAAACTACAATGTAATTATTCTTGTCATGATACGTACATAGGTAGAACTGACCAGAGCAATCTATGTACGAATTAAAGATCACCTTACTATGGTTGATTATTTGTCACCATTTTAAGTACAATAATCACATTCTTCCTCCGTCTATATATAGGGTGTGTGAAGTTAGCATCTCAAATCTTAGCATCTCATATTTTGAGCAGAGTTCTTATGGCATCCGATATAGTTCTATAGTTCCTGATACTTTCTATCAATAGTTCTGTCGAATTTAGTGCCGAAAAATGCAATTTAAAAAATGAGATCCCAATATAAAAAATAAAATAAAATTAAAAAAAGCGGACTGTTAATCGATAGTTTACGAAGAGTTCTAGAGTCCTTGTTCGTTTGAATAGCCAAATTATTTCATTTACAGCTCTGGCACTCTTAAAATAATTATAAGTAATGATTATACACATAAATTCTGGGCGATAGTAAAATGCTGTCATATTATGACAACTTCTAGAACACATATTGCCCCTAAAGTACAATGCTTCTAAATAATAACTTGACTCTCTCTATATTGAGACCCATAGAGTTCTAGAATCTAGCATTTTTGAAAATTTTTAAGTATTATTATTAAATAGAAATTAAAGACCATAGTGAGATGCTGCCATATTATGTCGAGTTCTAGAATATACAATGCTTCTAAATGATAACTTGACTCTCTCTGCATGGAATCCCGAAGAGTTCTAGCCTCTAGAACTTTTTGGATAATTTTAAGTATTAAGAGGAGTATTTACTTGGCTGTAGAGCGGAGCATGCAAGGGTTTCGTAGTACCCCACTTTTAAAGTTTATTTTTGACTTATTCTGAAAGAAAAAAATATGTGCGTGTAGGTAAAGGATAAATCTATGCTCCTCTGGAAACACTTTTTTAAAATTTGAAACAGTTTTTTCTAAAAAAAAAATACAAAACTCGACTTCTTTTACCCATTTTCTCAATTTTTTTTAGAAAAAACTAAATTGAATTTTGAAAAAGTGGTTCCAGAGGAGCATAGATTCAACCTTTACCTACACACACATATTTTTTTATTTTAAAAATAGTCAAAAATAAACTTTAAAAGTGGGGTACTACGAAACCCTTACATTGCAAGATTTTTCGCCTGGAAAGTGGCGCCTCTGTTAGATTTTTAAGAAATTAATATTTGTGAATGAAAACAATTTATAATATATTTTACTGATGTTTTACGAGGGATGAATAAATTTTACGTATTTGTACACCTTATTTTTTACGTAATTTATTTCTGTAATACTAAGATTGGCATATATATTATATGCAAGGGTTTTATAGTACACCAATTTTACGGATTATTTTTTAATTTTACTAAAAGAAATTTTATGTAAGTACAGGTAAAGGCTTAACCCATACCTCTCTGGATTTACTTTCAAAATATGAATCAGTCTCTTTTGAAAAAATCTAAGAAAAGAAACGAAAGCCACCCGATATGGCATGGACCAAAACAAAATAAGATTTGGAAATTTATTTGCAAGTAAAAGTTTAAATGTGGACATATAATTGAATTCGAATTTAATTATGTTGCTGCCAGTCTGGATGGAATTAAAAAAAAAAACAAAACTCTATGATAGAGTTAAAATGTCCATATGGAGCTGAAGTGCGGACTGTAGCAGAAGAAATATGCAGTAGAGAAATAACTTTTTGGAAAAAGAACAATTCCATTAAGGAGAACCACTATTGGTATTTTCAAATTCAGGGCTAGCTGCACATAACACAAATGGATTTTTGCATTTTGTGCTTTTGGACTTCTGGAGAAATAGAAGTAGAGAAAATATCTCATATTGACAGCTTTTGAGAAAAAAAGATACAAAATAAAATTAAAATTTTTTATATGCAATATGTCTTGCCGGAACTTGTTGACAGCGAAGCAATAGAGACATGGAAGTACGAGACAGAATATTAAATAATTCGTGAGAAATTTTGTTTAATGTTTATTAACATAACGTAAGGAATCTTATATTATTTTGAATATTTTTATTAATTTAAGAATTAAATTTTATTTATTTCTAAAACATGGTAGTAGGCGATCCATTTAAGATATGATTAATGTCTTATTATTATAATACACTATTTTAAATTTAAGATTTTACCAGTGGCAGTGGTAATTGATGATATATAATTATAATTATTAAACCAAATGTTTTAAAAGGCTACACCAACTAGTGGACCACGATTTTAAGTCCTCAAATAATAGTTTCAAGATTTTGATTCGGATTAGAAGTTTTACTATACAGGGTTTTGTGTCAAAGTCAAGTCATGTAGGTATTGTTATTGTAATACGTAGATGAGTAACTATTATCAAAAGAAATTTAAAATTCAAACATAAATCTTTGTAACGACGTTATTTATAACTTTATTAACTTCATAACGGTTAAAAATGTTAGTTAACTTATTTAATTTTAAATATAAATTGATTTTCATTTAGAACTTTTCGAAAAGTTCACTATATTGTTTAGTTGTTGCAACTTTACTGTGCTTAAGTAACGTTCAGATTAAAATATGAATTTATGGAGCTTAACTGAAAAACAGAAACTAATGCTTTCATTCCAAAAAAAGTATTATGGCCAATAAAAAGAATTTTGAATTGTGATATCTGCAAGTCCTTATTTAAAACCTTTAAATTTAATATTATCATTATACAAGAGTTATTTTTACAAATTGATACAAATATCGAACATAAGTTTGTTGACATAAACATTATTTCCATAATACAAATAAATATATCTCTGTTAAAGAATACTCATAATTTATTTAATATATTCATTTAAACATGTTTTTGTTTTTTGTCTGGATGATATTGAATACTAACTTTTTCTATATAACTTCTTATCGACACATTGTGAGATAAAAAAACAGGCAATTAATTAAAAGCGTACTCACAATTTCAATGCTATACTGTTTCCCAAATTATGAAAATACTAAAGAATATTTAAAAAAAATAAAAAGCCAATTAAACAATGTGTTAATATCTAGAGAAGAACATCGTACTTCTTTTTTAGAAACGAAAAGTAGTCAAAAATTGTGAAAATAACAACATATTTTTATTTAACAAAAATAATAAGTCAGTTTTTGTTTTTTATGTAAATCATATCATTTTTAAGGCAATAAAACAGAAGAAAAGTCACCGAATACCGATTTCAAAAAGGTCTATTAGTTTGTATAGGAAATGGAAAGAGAAAGAACGCTTTTTAAGCGAGTTAAAATTCTTTACATATTTCGATAACTATAAACGAATTAAGGTATTTTGTATCGTGTTAAAAAATTTAAGAAAATTTTTTAAGAATATTTCTTTTTTTTTAATTAAACTTTGACAAACATATACAATATTCTAAAAGATAAATTACATTTATGTGATTATACAAAACTTTAATTTATTTTTCTAAAATAATATGGATTGTCCTCTAAAATATATATAGTGGCTCGCAAAAAGTCTGCTTTTTATGTTACTTTTTTCAGAAAATGTTATTCCTGATAAAACTTAGTGTTTAATTAAACCTAAAACTTTATTTATTCAAAAAATTCTGTACCATAAATATAAATTTGGCTGCACAGTGAACTAGGTACTCTTCTAGGAACCGAACCCACATTTTTACATATAAGATTAATTTAAGAAGATGTATATAACTCCACATAGTAGTTTTTTAGTTATTACAAATAATATAGATTATTATATCCTTTTTAACCTACTTCAAAAAGGAGGAGGTTCTCAATTCGTCTGTATATTTTTTTTTTGTATGTTCAGCGAGATAATTCTTTAATACAATGTCCGATTTAAATTATTCTTTTTTGCTGGAAAGGGGGTACTTCCGGGATGGTCCCATATAAATTTGTTCAAAATCTAATAATTGGGTCAATGGGAAAATCCTCAAACTTTTCATTTTTTATGTATGTTTAGCGATAATTCTTTACCACCTCGTCCGATTTCTATAATTCTTTTCGTTAGTAAGGGGGTACCTCAGGGGTGGTCCCATATAAATTTGGTTCAGATGTGGTGATGGCATCTGCACGATTTTAAAGTCGGTTTTTTAAAATTACTTTCAACACATCTTACGTAAATTAAAAGTTTAATAATTTGGTGCTTTCTTTATGCGTCGTTTTATGATTTCTTTTTGCATATGTTTAAGTACAGATAATTATTATTATTATTACTGGCAGTTTATTTTAAATCATTAAAATAATATTTTGTTGATCCAAAAAAGGCAAAAAAAGCCATGTCACATTCAGTTTAATAATAAAAATTAGATATATAAATATAGTATATTATGTACCAACAGACTAAACTTTCACTTTCAATCTCGCCTTTTGTCGTAAAAGACTTTTAAATTTTTACCAGTGACGTCCGTGCCGGGTTTGAACTGAATATTTTTGAAAAAAAATATGGTGTGCCACTGCTTTTTCTAAAAACCAAAATTATCTTTAAAATTCTTATATATTTTGGAGCAAATTTGGTTTATGACGTACTTTCGTACGAAGCACCCTTTTCGGGTAAGAAAATGAAAACCAGTATATTGAAACTGCTTTTGATATTTTGTTGAAATTTGGTAGGAACCCACCATGAGTGGAAACACTTTTTTTGGGAAAAATTTCATAAACATATCTAGAGTGATAAGAAACTTATGATAAAATAGTTATTTTTTTTCTTAAAACTTTAACACACAAAGGATTCACACCCTTAGGTATCGGCACTCAATAAATAAATACCCTGTATTAATTGATATTACCTTATTCGAACCAATCGTCTATTTTTTCGTTATTTGTATTTATATTTCACACCTCTATACTCTTAAATGTAATTTAATCTAACTAAACCTATTCACTAAATTAAAATATAAAAATAATGTAAAACCCTCTAATAAATCGAACTGCGTTATAACAATATCTCGCAATGCACCGAGAAAAGCAAATACGATTCTGGTTCCCCTAATTTGAGTAACTCTGACTCACTCCGTGTTAGGATTTTTCGGTTCCTTTGTCTTAATTTCGCGCGTTAGAGTTTGGAATACGTATCCCTCGTATCTACAGGCAATTGTTAAAATTATGAATGAATGCGGATTTTGTTTAGTCTCGGAAGTAATTTTGTAGTATTTAGGCTCCACCCTAAAGTTGTAATTTTTATACCTACTAAACTACCGTTGCCCCGCAGGTCTTTCAGTTTGTAATGTAAATTTTCCTCTTAATAACAAACAGAAATTATAGACTATAGTGAGATGTTGTTATATTATAACGACTTTTAGAATATTTAAGGCTTCTTAATGATAACATAAATCTCTTTTCATTAAGACCCAAAGAGTTCTAGACTCTAACACTTTTTTAATAATTTTAATTATTAATAATAAACAAATGTTATAGACTATAGTGAGATGATTATACGATTATTAGTAATTGAAATGGTTGACCTACAGTCCTATGAGAAGCGACAGTAGCTGTCGGTGCCTTTGATATCAGATGTACCTTTTTCACAGCATGACTTTGATTGATACACAACTTAGTACGCTGAGAAAACATGCTTATTTTTTACACTGAGCGAAATAGTTTGAAAAATTATCTGAAATTATTGTTATAGTCCGTGCGCAAATGTTGCAATGTGATTTAATTACATTGAAGTAGTTAGGGTTAAGAGCAATGGTGAAAATTCGGCACCAAAATATAATTCATTATGTAATAATTAATTATTTGTTATAAAAGTAAAAGACGTTTATTATTTTATAACTTATCTATAAAATTTGTTTTATTTATTGTTAAAAATGTAATAAAAGGCCCATATTTAAATTACCTTTTCCTTAAGTAAAAATAAGGTAAATAAAATTAAGGGTGTCAAAAAAAAATTAGATAACAATTAAAAAGACATTAAGTTTGAGAGGTTTAACTAAATATTTGCAATGTGCATATATTTTCTCAAAGCTTTTAGGTTTAAAAAGTACATATTTTTAGAATTTCTAGATTTATATTATATTAAAAGGACTTTTAAGTTTATCACTCATTTCTGTAGAAACAAGTGTTTTCTCGCCAAGTTAAACCAGATGTCATTTAAGGTTTATGTATTTAGAGTTAAATACCTGGCCTGGCTATCACCCAGACAATACAAATATGTCCATTGGACTCCATTCGATATACAATTTTGGATGTATAGACGTCCAGAAATGAGTTTTCTGGACTTCCGACATCCAATGGACGTCCAGTGAAGTATACAAATGGCACACTTTTGACCATTCAGAGGACGTCCAATTCTGGAATATATTTGGACGTCGAATACTGGACATTCAAAAAACGTCCAGGATTATATTTCCATTTAGACCACATCTCCACTTTTTTACAGAATCGCAACTCACCACACACTATTTTATATTATTAATAATTTGTTTATTATTTTCGCAAACCGCTATACACCATTTATTTATTTTTTATTTATTAAAAATCGCTTGACCTGAGCAGGAATAGAACTCACGACACATCCATTATCGTTTTACGCTTTCAATCGCTAGACGAGCTCGACCAAGGAACCACTTGAAAACTTTTTACTAGATACAGTTATAATTGAATAAGATTTCAAACTTCCGCTGATAGAATGAAATGCAATAGATTCAATTTGTCAATTTTTAATGACCAGTTATATTAAAAAAAGAAGTATATATAAATGGGTATTATCTGGTAGGCTTAATAAATAATGACCTAAGATACTACAAAATACTACTAAACTTAAAATTAGGTCCAAAAACAGACGTTCTCTGGGTATCGATATTCAGCTGTCAATTTAATTAGCATAAACGGACATACACTGGATGCCCGGATATGGACGTCCTGACCCTCAAATAGATCTAAAGTGGACGTCCATTGGACTATGTGTGCATAGACGAATTTTTAGAAATAGTACTTATTTAAGTATGCACCAATATTTCCAAAATCAACTCCAGTATGATTCATTCAATAAATGTAAATATGAATGGGCAAAACATCTTTATATTGACATAATTGTAACTTACAATTTAGACATAATAAAGAGATTTCACCCACTTTGACCAATCCTAATTGAAACACGCGAATTTATTATATTTTTTAAATATAATTTCAAAATAAAATAAACAAAATCTGCAGTTCATTGTCATGCATATCAAAAATAAAATGTCAAAAATGATTAAATCATTATACTTAATATTTATGCATGTGATAAAATTCTTAGTTTCCTAATAACTTTTTGGGCACATTTTATATCTGTATTAGAATACCTAAGTGTGTAAAAATCTTCATCTTATTACTACACAAAACAAACACCAAAAAATATCACTTAAGGGCGGGCGTGGGCAATGTATTTAACATAGGCATACATAACGCTCTTTCAATGACTTTTTAGCTGAAACTACAACAAAGATAAAAGTGAAAAAATTCCTGCCGATAATAGATATATACTACTGTTCAATAAAGGTTTTTGGTGTCTCTAACTATAAGGGATCGTTTAAAAATAATTCCCAAAATATGGTAATTTTTACGATGAAATAAAGCTAAAAATATACCAGTAATAATTACCCGATGATGAAAATAATTCTTCTTTGAATAGGCTATATACTAAAGCAACAAATGTCACTTAAAATATCTAAATTAATTGCGTCAATTTTCTTAAAAGCTCGTTGAAGTAAATTTTGGAATAAATTATAAATCGCCATTTATGTGTAATAATTGCCTAAAATATAAAAGAAAACTTCCTAACACTGCATACAGTAGCCACAGGTTAATTCAGAGCTTCTCTAATAGATGGCGCTAAAGTCGTCTTGAATAAAAATAAAAATAAATTCAAATATGCAGGTCCTTATTTAGGAGTTTACTAATATGTATATCATTTCAATTATTAAGTTGATTTGTATTCGATTTTTTTTATTTTGTAAGAATTAAACATATTCAATATTTGCGTAAGAGCATGAAGGATATGTAAGTAATGAGAGAAAGCCTCAACTGTATACTTTGAGATTGGAAAATGTCTGTAACGGAGATGGTAAAAATGTATTGCTTGCTTATTTTGTTGGATACTGGAGCCTAGGTGTTAATGGTACTTTTAGGTGCTTTATAAAATTGAATATTTCAAATATTCATACAAATCTAATATGCTTAAATGTATTTTTTTTTTTAAATTAGATTTTAACTTTCATGTGTCCATTAAAGTATAGGATTGCTTTTTTTTTCGACTTGTAGTTTTCAACTGTACTTTAGGTTTTGACGATAATTCAAAAATGAATAAACAGTAAATTTTAAACTTCAAATTTATTCTAATAAAAGCTAATAAAAGTTATATAGATTTGAAAAATAGATATTTTAAAAATATTTTTGGATATACAGGGTATTGCGTTTTTCCTGGCAAATAAAAATGTATATTTTTTTAGATAGAATACCCTGTATTTTATTTTTAGAATATTTTAGTAATACTGTATTCAATCCTAGAATATTTTTATAAAATATTACACTATTGCCAAGCATTAATTTTTTTTTGAAATTAGAGAATGATGCAGACCGCAAATTAAATTATCATAATTTAGGTAGGTTTACATTGATCTCAAAATTGTTTAATATACAGACTTACAAGATACTAAGCTAACGAATAGTGGAGATAGAACTGATTTTAAGTTCAATTTACTCAATTTTTTAAAATGCATCATCGTGTATATTATCTTATCATAAAATTCTTTAAAATATTGTCTATACAACGATACCAATAGTTAGCCAATAACGCATATTTGATAGATAGCTGTTTTATTATTAGAAATACGACGAAATTTTTAATATAAAAGTTGTATGATTATATTTAACAATTATTCCTAAATATACAGGGTGGTCCATAAACGAGGTGCGAACCAAATCTATACTTTTTAAAAGCAAAACACCCTGCAGGTTGTTATACTAATTTTGTTTTCTCATCGTCAATCAATTTTAATAAAATTAACTTCATTAATTTGCTATGTTGGATAGGGTGTGTCAAAACGTGAAGTTACGATTTTCTCAATTTTGTAAATGGACCCTGTATTAATCAATTGGTGGTATAACATATAGGGTATTCCATTTAAAAAAATTGAGAAAATTGAAAATTTTAACACACCCTATATTCAACATAGCAAATAAATGAAGTCTATTAAAATTGATTGACGATGTGAAAACAAGCAGATATTTTTAGAAATAAATTTAATGCTTAAAGGATAGATGTGATATATGATCATTATAAAGAACATTCTATCAAAAACTCGTCAAAAGAAAGGATTCCAGAAATCAATTAATGTAGAAATTGACCGACCCAATACTCCACTTCCGCAACAATAGAACTTGTTTATTCATTCGATATTTAAGAAAAGACGTTTAACAAATTTTCTGTCAGAGCAACTTCTTCAAAATTCCATTCAGCAAAAGCATATTTAATTTGTAACTAGTGGTGGATTCGCGAATATCAATAAATATGGGACGAATTTTGAACCATCAAAAGACGATTTCTTAAATTCAATTCACGAAGAAGCTGATACTCGTATCTTATTGCACATATTGTCAGCCAAAAATTCGGGGCAATCACGCTGCATTATTAATTGGAACGATACAGATGTTCTAGTCTTAAAAATTTATTTTAAGAAGCATTTGACTAAAGAGATATGGTTCAGAACAGGGCGAAGAGACTCAAGACGATTTCTAGCAGTACATGATTTAAATTTAGATGATACCTTCTAGAAAATTTGCCTGATTTTCATTCTCTGACCGGTTATGATACAACCAGCCAATAGTCTGGCATTGGGAAAAGAAAACATATTCTCTAATCTTGAAAAATGTTTCATAAAAATTTATTCAATAATTGCCAATGTTACTTCCATTAACATTTTGAGGGGATTAATGGCCTCTTTAAAAACCATTGCTAAATTGCCACCGACTTAAGACGACCTAAGATTACATTGTTTAATATGTTTTCACCAGCTAAATATTTGGCTAAGCTGTTTAAAGCCGCAGGTGCAGCTTCCTAATGTTAAAGAGTATGAATAAAAAGTAGACCAAGATGGAAGTCTGATACCCACTCTAAGACTCTGTCCGACCTGCCACCAGACATAACAGAACTTACATCATGCAAATGCAAAAAAGGTACTATACACCGATAATTTTCATAGATGTACAATATTCTAACAATATTATTCTGTTCTAGACTAAGAAAGCAAAATTTGCAAATGCAGGAAAAAAATATTGGCTGTATCGGTTCCTGCACCTACCTGTATGGCACAGAAAAACTGCAGAAAAAGTTTGACCACAGTCGCTAATGTTTTGGAAAATGTTGATTCGTGTGGTGAATCTTATTCTGATTAGTTTAAAAGTCTTGTACTATAAATTTTAATATTATTAATTTATGCTTTATATACTTTTAATTATTCTTATTATAATGTTTTTTACATTGGGAATTTATTGTATTTTGCAAAGCAATAGCCTTACTGTTTATAATCGATACTTATATATACTGTGTTTATACCTTCAATAAATAGTTCATATTTTCTTATTTTTTATTTTCCTCAAAAAATAAAAAATAAATCATAGCGTATAAATCAATAATCCGTGTATAAAATAATATGAGAGAGTCAAACTGATTCCATACATTTTAGCACTGAGAGAGAAGAATAAAGAGGTGAGAGACTTTACCTTCAATGTTTGCTTTCTAGTTAAACCATGACATAACTAATTGTTTATTGCTATATTTTTGTTATTATAAAAGCAAAAAATATGGGGAAAGCACTGTTACCTTGTTAATACATTGGCGAAACTTTTATGAGGAATAGTTTTTTCTCATTTAGGCCTTCGTTTTTCGTCAAATGAGAGGTATATTTCTAAAAAAAGATTTTTTATACAAATTTGTGGACGGTTGAAACCGAGATATTGACGTTTAAATTTTTTTTCGACCATAAGGGCTAATGCAAATGATTTTTTTTAATAATTATAAAAAAATACTTCCTACAAAGACCTTATTGTGCATTACAACAAAAAATAAGCATTTTTTTTTTCTATATGGTGGTATCAATAACTCGATTTTTTATGATAGTGCCCTTTTGCACTGTCTAATTTTGTATTACCTCCGGAATAAGGGTAAGCTTATCATGTACTTTCATTCCTAAAAAATTCAGCTTGTGACACCGAAGTGGGAGGCAAAGTCAAAAAAATTTCAATCTATACCATACAAAAGCCCGTACCTGCGAGTTTAAAAGAATACATTTTTATTCGCAAATGCGAAAATGCAGAACGTATATTTGTTACTTAGTTGCTAACTAGAGGCAGCACCTCTCGGATAACTTTATTTTGTCTCTCTCTGGGAGGACTTGTTCAGACTTCTCTGTTCCAATGCACGCCCTTAACATTGCTCACGTACTAAACACAACTTGGACTGACTTTGACAGATAACATAATTTTGAGTGATACACAACTTATTTTCGCACATGCGCGTTACAAAACGGTACACTGAAAACACCAAGCTGTCGCTTCTTCTTGATCGGTATTCTCGGGTCCTATCCTTGCGACTTTTCTAAGCTTATTATTAAAACAACTAAAACAACATGAGGACCTTTTTTTTAAGAAATTACCTATGTAAACTAAAACAATGTGAAGACCTTTTTTTTACCTTTTCATTTTGACCTTTTTCTATTGACCTTTTTTTAAGAAAATATTTAAAGCAGAGGTGGCAACTCTAGTTATCACCCAAAAATATTGCATAACAAACAGATTTATGTAGTCCGAAAGAAAAAAAGGTTGAGTACAGCTGAACTATCTCTGCATGGAGTCGCGAAGAGTTCTAGCCCCTAGCACAAAAATTATAGACTATAGTGAGATGCTGTCATATCATGGCGAGTTTTAGAATAGATATTGCCTCTAAATAATACCTTGAGCCCCTCTGCATTGAAACCCAAAGAGTTCTAGCCTCTAGCACTTTTTTAATAATTGTATGTAATAATATACAGAAATTATATACTATAGTGAGATGCTGTCACTTTATGACTAGTTCTGGTATATATAACGCTATTAAATGATAATTAGACTATCTCTGCATGGAGTCGTGAAGAGTTCTAGCTTCTAGCACTTTTTGAAAATTTTTAGGTGTTAATCATTAACAGAAATTATAGAGTGTAATGAGCAGCCGTCATATTATGACGAGTTCTAGAATATACAATGCTTCTAAATGACAACTTGACTCTTTTCGAATTAAGACAAAAATTTCTAGCTCCTAGGGCTTTTTGAATAATTTTTATTATTAATAATAAACAAAAGTTTTAGACTGCAGTGAGTTGCTGTCATATTTTGACGAGTTCTAGAGTACACTATGCTTTTAAATATTAACTTGACTCTTTCTGCATTTAGACCGGAAGTTTTCTAGCCTCTAGCACTTTTTCAAAAGGTAATATTAACAAACAGAAATTATAAACCAAATTGAGATGCTGGCACATTATGACAAGTTCTAAAATATATAATGCCTCTAAATAATACCTTGATTCCCTCTGCGTTGAGACCCATAATATGACAGAATCTCACCATAGTCTACAATTTTTGTTTGTTAATATATTAATACTTAAAATTATTGAAAAAGTGCTAGAAGCTAGAATTCTTTGTGTCTCAATTCAAAGAAAATTGTTATCATTTAGAAGCATTATATATCTACAACTTTTCATAATGTGCTAGCATCTTACTATTGTCTATAATTTCTGTTTGTTATTTATACATAAAATTATTGAAAATGTGCTAGAGGCTAGAACTCTTCGGGTCTAAAGGCAAAGAAAGTCAAATCTTGTATGTTTTTTTAACTCGACATAATATGACAGCATATCATTATAGTCTATAATTTCTGTTTATTATTGATACCTAAAATTATTAAAAAAGTTGTACAGGCTAGAAGTCTTCGGGATTACATGCAGAGAGAGTTAAGTTATCATTTAGAAGCATTGTATATTCTTTTTCAAAAAATTCTATATGCTAAAACTCTTCGGGTCTCAATACAGAGAGATTTAATTTATAATTTAAAAGCATTGTAATTAAGAAGTTGTCCTAATATGGCAGCATTTTACTGTCGTCTAGAATTCATATATATAATAATTATTTATAAATAGTTTAAGAGTGCCAGAGCTATAAATAAAATAATTTTGCCATGCAAATGAACAAGAACTCTAGAACTATTCGTAAACTATCGATTTACCGTCTGCTTTTTCTTATTTTATTTCATTTATTATATTGGGATGCTAACTTCCGGTCTTTAGCATGTCATTTTTTAAATTGCATTTTTCGGTACTAAATTCGAAAGAACTATTGATAAAAAGTATCAGGAACTATAGAACTATATCGGATGCCATAAGAACTCTGCTTAAAATATGAGATGTTGAGATTTGAGATGCTAACTTCACACACGTCTATATCAAAATTTCACGAGTGTTGGACACTCTGGACAGCTCTACTGAAATACACGTCACACTTTTTCTCATTTTATTTTTTAAAAGTTCCTGCTTAACTCCTATTCTGAGCAGCCCTTGAGCAGCCCCATTATTGAATTTATACTAATGGAGACATTTTTCTCAATAACGTCTGAATAGACGCTAAAGGCAAAAATAGATCCAGTTTAATATTTTGAAGCACGACATCGGTTCTTTGAGACACTACGGATAAATCAAGCTCACTATTAAAAGACACCATATTTTTCTTTCATTTTATAACACTATCATTTTAAGTTGGATAAATTTACCATTCCGTCCCTTACACAAAACAATAAAAACAATTAATAGGTACAAATAAACGCGGCAATCATAATTCATTTATATGGAAATTTCAACGTCTTGATGCTAATAATAAATCCTAATCTGTAAATAACAAAACGCATTACTCTGTCTAGAAGTGACATAACCACATATCAAATAGGCGTTCCGTGGCTTATTCATCGCATGCAACTCTTATTCGGAGAAGTAGCAAAAATTGTTAATATCAAGACACTGTTAAAAAATTATTATGAATAGTAGATATTTGTTTAGCAACCTTGGTTTTGGTCATTAATTGTTTCATCAAAGGTTTTTTGAAATTATCTAATTTCCCCTATTCCTAGGAAATAATTTATTATTAAGTTAACTTAATCAAAATAGTACTTTAGTTTATAAGAACGAAAAGTTGAGTTTTTCTGGCTGCTACGAGAAGTTTGCTAGTCAAGTTTTAGTCGAGCCTGGCAACTCGTAGGAGTCCGAAAATACCATTTTCGTCCGTGTTTCATACATTTTTTGTTATTAAAAAAAAAATATAGAAAATTAATACCATTATTACTTACAATTTTTCATACAACTAAGATCGATGAGAATAGATATATTCTTAATAACAAATAAACAATTGCTGTCAGCTTATGAATCAAAATGATTTAATTATTTAGTTTTTCCAAAGACATTACAACTAATTGTTTACATTTTTATGTAGCAAATCATTATTCCCACCAGATTATCGTTTATTGCGTCTTTGCCGGTTTTATTAGCCTGTAAAAATTATTTGAAGAAATTACTTTCGAAAAATAAAATTTGATGTATCCTATAACTATAATTTTATATTATATAAATAAAAATTTGTTTTTAATCAAATTATTCTTTAAAGTTTTAATATAAGCTAAATTTTTTTTATTAAAAATAAATATTAATCTAAACAAAATATTAGAGTTGCAAAGAACTGTGTGACTTATTGATTTATTTATTTATAAAATACTATTTTTGTGAACTTTTGTGAGAAATATAAAGAATTATGGTACATACATGTGTAGTGTTCAATAAGGTAGATCATTTAAATCGAAATTTATCCTTTTATCGGTAAGTATTTTTAGGTTAAGATATGTTGTTTTCATTTGAACCAGTGGAGTAGGGCACCCGTCTTAAGACTGTTTTGGCTATACAATTTCTTGTACAAGATTTGATACAATTTTTTATAGAATTTAAACTGTATGGGATCACATAGTAAATTGTTCGATAATATACAATTTAAATTGTACAAGAAATTATATCAAAAACTTATGTAGTCTAAAACAGTCTTAAAACAGTTTTTAAAGTGATATTCCTTTTATAAATTAGTAAAAAATTCTTGTACCAATAAATAATTATTGAACAGTGGCAAAGAAAATTTAACGTAAAATGTAGAATACCTTAAAAATGATTTACCTATTAGGCATACATATTTTTTAATATTCTATTTCTTGAGAAAAGAAAACTTTGTAGTAGGGATTCTTAAAAATGAGCCCCTTCGTAAAAACCCAGAGTAGTGTTCAGAGCACTTTTTTCCTGAAGATGTTTTGGTACGTGCAAATGGTGCTAAACATACCCCAGACGGTGTGAGGGCTTTCTATTTTTGGATGACTTATCCAACAGGTAAAAATACAAAATATAAATTTTTTGTTTACCTCTAAACATTATTTATTACCTATATGTATGTATATTTAATGTATGGGTTTTTAGTTCTGATTCAACTATTTTTGGGACACCACCTGCTGCAAAAAAACATTGCAGTAAGTAATAACACTAATAACTAAGCATACAAAATTAAATGAAATTTTAGTTAATAAAATTAAGGTATTTAATATTTTTAAAACGTTATTTTAAAAATTTTTACAGTTTTTTTACGATATTTTTTGCCATACCATTTTTTTTTTGTATTTATTAATTAAAAAATTATATATTTTTAGGATAGTGTATTATTTAGACCCCTACCTACTTAATGTTAATTTAAAATTTTAAATAATTTTGGTTAATATCATACCAGGCAAATAGTAGAAGAACCGATAATTGGAACAATCTCTTGGGGCTGAGACAGGCCAAGATACTTCTGGGCGAATATAACCAGAAAAGATCGGAAGCCTGCATCAGCCTGAGCAAGAACAGGCTACGTATTGTAACAGGGATACTTACCGGGCATTGCCGACTAAAAGGACACCTAAGTAAACTGAAAGTAGTAGATAGTGAGCGCAGATTATTCTGTGAGGAGGAGAAGGAGGACGAAACCTCCATTCACATCCCAACTAAATGTGTAGCACTCCAGAATCTAAGGGCACTATATCTAGGAGGATATCAAATAGAAGAGGAAGATTTACCTAACTTGAAGCCACTTCAAATCCTACACTTCCTTGAGAAAATAGATTTGGAAGGGTCGTTATAGGCATTGAGACATTTCCTTGGTCCATTCGCGACAGAAGGGGGCACAATATATCTTTTAGGTCGCAGTGTATTAACACCCCATTCCTAGCATAACATAACCAGGCAAATATATAGTAAATGCCAATAAACTATAAACCAATAAATATTAAAAATCGGAAGGTAACTTGAATTTTCTTGTATTTGAATTTACTTGTACTTGAATTTACCTACATGAAAAAATCATCATAATTATATTACTAAAAAAATATACCTACTTATTTACTTATTTTTTTAACATACTACTCTGACAATATTGGTAACTTTAAAACTATACGCCACTGGCGAGCATATTATGGACACTGTTTACAACGTTGCCAGCCGGTCCTAAGAGATCTGTCTTTCTCTCTTCCACTCACTTACAATTTTAAAACAATAACAGTCCGCAATTGTATGGGATTTATGAATGAAACATTTTGTCTCTATGTTGTAATGTCTTTGAGTATTTCTCTTATTTAATTGAAAATGTTTTTATTCAAATTTGATGTACATGTGGATTATGGACTACTACTATTTTACAATAAAAAATTATCGACAGCGGTATTCAAAGGTAAACTGTTCTTTTCAGCCGTTATTTAAAGTTTATTTAAAAGTTTTCCTTTTGGCTTATGTTTTCTGTCTAAAAAACTACGTTTTAGGACAGTATCGAATAAAAAAGTGTTTTAAGTAAAACATGCGAACAATTTCTTAAAAAAATGTAGGCTCTCACAGCCATGAACATCTCGAGAGGCTCTATCTGAAGAACAAACTACAGGCAAGAATTTTCCCTTAGATTTCAACTCAACTGACCAGACCATAGCAACAAGAGCAACTGCAAAATCGTCCTTCCCTGTCAAGATAATTGAAAAACTCTCTATCTAGTTTTACAACCAAATCTACCTATGCAGAGAATCAGGAAACCCCTAAAGAGAAAGAGAAAAGAAGTTGCTGCAGTTTATGTCCTACAGTGAAGAAAATACTGACGACCACAATTTGTTATGCATGCCGTCGCGCCTTGTTTGGTGAACATCAAATAAAAATTTGTATGAGCTGTAGCGAACATGATAAATAATTTTTCTTCATTTATTTTTGATTTTCATGTTTAGTTTACGTGTTATTTACACGTTCTTGGTTGTCTTTTTGTTCTATACTCATTATTAGCCTTTTATTTGCGTAAGGGGTTAATTTAAACTAGATTATGTCCGGTTTTTAGACGAGAGTTGCTGAGTAAAGAAAACAGAAGAAATAAAACACCTAAATACGATCTGCTTGTTTAATACAACCCAAGTTTCTAGTGAATAAGACAGGTGAATGGTTTATATCATTTGACTTAATAATGTCTTGACTACCATGCTATAAAAAAATTCAACAAGTATTAGAAATTAAAAATTTAAAAAAACCGACTTCAAAAACGTGCAGATGCTATCACCACATCTTAACCAAATTTATATGGGACCACCTCCTTACTAACAAAAAAAGAATCATATAAATCGAACAAAAATGAAGAGTTTAAGGATTTTATCATGGACTCAATTATTAGATTTTGACCAAATTTATATGGGACTACCCCTGAAGTACCCCCTTTCTGTCAAAAAAAGAATCATTGAAATCGGACACCGTGTTAAAGAATTATCGCTGAACATACATAAAAAAAAATATTGCGACGAATTGAGAACCTCCTCCTTTTTGAAGTCGGTTAAAAATATTAAAATTAATGGGGACAAGAGTTAGTTCACAGCTATGATTTAAATAGTTAAATGAACGACACTTGTACCTGTAGCTATTTTGAACTGGTGCAAAATGAGGGAAAATGAGGGAAAATGAGGAAAGTTACGGTGTTTGCACCAGAGCACAATAGTCGAATGCTTCTTGTAGTGAGCAAGCAAATTGCAGGGTCACTGATGACAGGTAACAATAACCTAACTTTATTGTTGCTAGGCAAAATCCGAAATTAGTTTCGTGGAGCACTTTTGAAGAGCTCTAGTAACAAAATGGGCGAAAATGGCTTAATCCAAGTTCAAAGTCCAAAACTTTGTACATCAAAGATTATTCTCCTAATATAGGACTAGAAAAACCCTACTGATTACTTAAGGCTTGAATAATTCACTCGCTAGGTGGAGGTAGAGTAAGGACCAATGTTTAGCAGAAGAAGAACCAGTTGAAGAAGGTAAACAAAACAGAAATATATTCTAATTATTATAAAAGTTAATATTGTGCCGATAGTAAATAAAAAGGGTATAAACAATGAAGTTTTAGTATTTTTCTAACTGATGTCCATTAGTGATACTCATTTTTAATACCAATCAAATAGTTGGTCATGATATTGTTGCTGGACTTATTTAAAAAAACTAAGTGAGTATTGATTCAATATTGCTAAATATTTATATTATTAGAACTAATAACTTATTGTAGTCTTTCGAACAAGGCCAAATAGTGCTAAATACGGTTTGTGCAAATCTAAACCGTAACACATAGGATATACTATATTCTAGAAATGCACTTTTTTTTAGTAAATATAATATTTCTTTGCATAAGAGCTAAATCATCGAAACGTAACCATACCCCTAATAGCACAGTATTGTTACACGAACGTTCCAGAAACATACCCTTGGGACATTAGAAACGTCTCTGTCATGTTTCTTATTCTCCCTCAAACGTACCTAGGATGTTTCTGGCAATGACCATGTCATCATTTGTAACATATTAGAGTCGTTCCTCAGAGACGTTTGTGGAACATCCTGCGATGTTGCTCAAACATTATAGGTAAGCTTTTTATACTATTGCTGGAACGTTCTAGAAATGACCTAAACGTTTTTTAGTAGGATAATCAAATCTATAACTTTTTAAAAAAAAAAAAAAAAAATATTTTTTGACACAAAAGATAAAAATGTTAATTATTACGCTCTGATTCATTGCGTCTATTTCTTTCCGGAGCCCTCCACAATTAGTTATCTATTTTAATTTCCTGGGGTGTGTTCATGACGCTTTACCCGAGTGAAGTTAAGATGGCGTCGGGTAAACTCGCAGAGTTAAACTATTATGGCTCCGTTATGAACGCTGTTGGGTACTAGGCAGGGTAGTAGAATGTTTTTTATTTTGGTTTTTAGGATAGGTTTGCAATATTTAAAATATTTTGCTAAAGATGGACAATAACAACAATAAATTACGAGTAGTTGTTTCTCTAATAATTTATTTTTCACAGAAAATCAAATGATGCTGTAAGGAAAAATAATTTTTGTTATCATGTGAAGTTTCCCTATACTCATAGCCACAATTATTTTTTATTCGTGTTCCATACTTATTTTATTTTAATTATACTTAAATTATGTATTATAATTAAAAATAAAGAAGTCATATTAATTGCATGATTTGTAATAACAGTCAAATACTAATGAAAAAGTCAGGTCAAGAAGTTTTGTTGTTTTTGCAAGCATCGGCCATTTTTATCCATTCTGACAGGACGTTGGATTGCCTAATTTTATCTACAGCCTAACCAACAAAATTTTTAGAAACTATTGCGCATGTGGAGTTATTTTTACGCACCTATCTGACCAGCGTAAAGAATATAAACTCTGTGTTAAATTTTAGCCGACTCGTGAACGACTCTCGCGAGTAAAAGTGTAGACAAGTGATGCATAATGAACGGTTTGAGTCAACTCAGGGTGAATCGAGAATTCGTCATGAACGTAACCCATTTATTTTTTGTTTACCAATTTACCGAATCTGAAAATGTTTCAATTAAGTGATAATATAAACAATTGATATTAGGTTAAAATAATTACCCATAATGGATTCAGCTATTTTTAACTTGGCGTCTTCCTTTTTACCAGTGAATGAAAACAACTTACACAACTCGTTCCTTGAGGGGAACTATGCATCTTCTAATAAATTCACACACATTGGTACCTTGGTTTTCAAAATACAATACCTAAAATAGTTATTTTTAAATTAACAAAGAAATAATGACTAGAATATATAAAAGCCACATTTTGTTAAAGGAAATTAAGTTACCTTCTTCATTTTGGCTTGAATACCTCGCACGTAAAACGATTACTTTTGCATTGGCCAAGCCTGATTAAACCTTAAAGTGATTTTTTATGTAGCTTTACGTACAAATTATACACGTCAATCCGGCCGCCTATTATCACTTTTAGTTTATTTAAAAGTTTATAAAGAAGTTGTTTATTACTTTTAAACTTTTCCAAACTTTATCATAAGCGAGGCGAAGCACCTTTTTATTTTCAACTGTCAACACTAATGAATTATCTGTCATATGTCAATATTGTCATTTAACGGTAGACGTGTTCGGTTAATACTCTGCAAGCCAATCAAATATGAAGTTTATTCCTTTCCATCGAAAATATCGTTCCATCCATACAATTTGTGTAAATGGAAAGTACTGCAGCTCAGTGCTACACTTTCAATGCAAAAAAATAGATTCCATCACGAGGACTTCCTTCAATAGTGTATTTTTTTAGCTCGGGGAGGATTAACCGAACTCTCCTGCTGAGCCAGAAGGAAGGGTATATTCATCTCAGTCGTATTTGCTTTGCACTCTGTTTTGAAGGAACCATTAAAAATAAATTGTTCAAAATGTTCAAATTTAATATTGGAGTTTGATATGATTGTAAATTTCTGGTGATTGCAGTAATTTTATAATTTATTGATATTTCAAAATAATTAAAAAGAAAATAGAATATCTAAAACATAATTACGATGTTTCTAAAACATTCTTGAGAAATTATGAATTCAAGTAGTGAAATGGTGTGGCCATCTGTTCCTAGTAAGCAAAATCAAAGGGCGCTGTAATACCCAGTTAGAAAACTAGGTGGAACCAAAAAACCAGGCTGGCAATTTGTAAAATCGAAAATAAATCAAACTCAAATGTGATCAAGACGTAAAATAAAATGAATAAATCTAAAAGCCAATATCACATAATTACGAACGACCGTTAATTCCATTAGAGACTGGAATTGAGAACCTATCTTGTTCTTGCTGAAGAGTCCTAATAAGGACGAAACCGGTCCAAGAATGATGTTCTCCTTGGTGAGCAAAATCAAAGGTAGAGTGGTGAAATTTAATTTCTATCTCTGCTGTTTTCCTTCGGATATAATTCAATACCTGTTACGGTATTAGCCAAAGGAGTAGTTGTTTTTTGAAGAGGAACTATCGTTAGTAATTATGTGATATTGGCTTTTAGATTTATTCATTTTATTTTACGTCTTGATCACATTTGAGTTTGATTTATTTTCGATTTTATTTTGTAATTTTTGAATGAAGATTGTGACCGTTTGACCCTCGAAGGAACATGCTTATCTATACAGATAGCAGACAAGCACTACTCACCCTGAACAGACCACGAATTTACTAAGAGTTAGTGCTAGAATGTCACGAAGCTTTGGCCGAAGTATCCATCAACAATGTGGTCACCTTAAGATGGATCAAAGGTCAAGCTACATCGAAAGGTAACCGTCTTGCTAATTCACTAGCCAAAAAAGCAGCCAACCAAATACTTTTTGGACCTGGCCCTTCTATTGGCCTGACAAAATCGGTAGTGACAGACCTAATTAAAGAACATTCCCTTATGAAATTCAAGGAAAGATGGGATGAAACAAGAAACTGCAGAGTTGCCAGGAAGCTCTTAAGTCAACACTGCAGTAAAACAAATACTTGACTATGACTAGACAGAATCTGCGCCTAGTTACAGGCATTCTGACTGGTCATTGTCAAGTACGAAAGCATCTCCATATCATGGAGCTGTCAGAATCCGCACTTTGCAGAGGGTGTGAACAAGAAATAGAGACCATCGAGCATATCCTTTACGCTCTCATTTATTAGATTTGTGTTCGACGAGTATCGGCTAACACCGGCTGATATAAAAGAAGCACCTCTTGGCGACGTTGTCAACTACATTAAATCTGTAGGCTTGCTTACGAGCTAGGAGGTGCCTATCATCTTAGGAGGATGCACAATGGGCATAAGTGCCGTAGGGGTAACCCACCCTCCATACGTTACAGATACAGAGACCCTGGCAAGTCAGTTCGTCAAGTGATAAAAACTATAATCTTATTGCTTACTTTAATACAAGTGGCGGCTGGTAACCAAAATATTTGGGGTTCACAATGACAGAATATAGATATCAGTACAGATTTAGGTAAAAACTGTTTTAGGAAGGTATATTATAAACACTGAAAGTTTTTTACCTAAATCTGTACAGACATCTTCCATATTCTGTCATTGTGAAACCCTGATATTTTAGTCACCAGCTGCCACTGTTTAATAATAGATTATTAAGTACAATCGAATCAGAGATTGAAAAATGGAATCTACAACAAAAAAAGTTTTTATTTAGTGCCGGTTTCTAATGTTATGTGTCCACTAGCGAGAAAATATTCAATAACATTTCTCTAGCTGTCACACTACTGATTACGGGGCCGCTTTTCCTGTAAATAGTTGGTAACAGTTTGCTTTATTCGACAGTAGCCGCTCTAAGCACTTGCGGTTGAACTAATCCCGTCGGTAACAGTCGAAAAAGTAGAACACTACTAGGTAAAGCAATTAAAAAAGTGGCCGGCTCTATTATTTATGATATTTGAAGCAACTAAAAGTCACATTTTCCTATTTGACAACTTTTACTTGCAACTAGAATAAGCAATAGGTTTAGTGAATTCTTGTTGTAGGTAGAATGTTGAAAAATGGAAAGTGTCACTTTATTAATGTGAAAATAAAATTAATTTAATTTGTTTAGAATAACTATGTGCAATTACATTGTGTACCATTATTTTCTAACTCCATATTCAGAACATAAGCACTGTAGAATAAAAATATAATATGATAACCATCACAGCACATGACGAATTTGTCATTAAAAAACTTGATATAGTAATAAAAATACAAAAGCAAAAGACTTATTAATGCAGATAGGTAATTTTTCCAAAGGAAAATTCATTCCAATCCTAATATTATCCCTTTACCCATCTTTTTCAATATAGCTTAGTTGTAATGCCTATTTCGGGTACAATAAGCCTCCAGCTTGAGTACAAGTAGGCTTCGAAACACATCCCAATTCAGATAGATAGAATATATATTCCGAAAATATCAATACCCAGGAATATCTAAAACAAAAAAAAATAAAGGTAGGTAACTTAAAATTAAAAATTAACAGATTACTTTTTTAAATTCTATAATATTTTTTACAGTAAAAGTATAAAAATTTAAATAAAAACCGAAAACATCTGACTTATGTTAATAGGTGAACCTCGCAAAAATTAAATAGTTGACATAAATATCATGTTAGTTTTGGAACATATTGTCCATATTTCAGCATAATTTGATAAATATAATCATGAATAGGACCCAAAAATTGAACAATATCTTTTTGAGCATATATTGAACGCCTACTTTCATCATGTTTTTTTATGAATAAAAGTATGATAAAACTCTATCTCGTGTTCTACAATATCTGTTTATAAATTGGCTTCACACATTTTGCATATAATTCTTTCCATTTTTTTGACTACAAATATTTAAAATTTTTAACCATTTCTTTATAAGAGTAATCCTGACAACACTGCAGCAAACAAATACTTGACTATGACTAGACAGAATCTGCGTCTGGTCACAGGCATTCTGACTGGTCATTGCCAAATACGGAAGCATCTCCATATCATGGGGCTGTCAGAATCCGCACTCTGCAGAGGGTGCGAACAAGAAGATGAGACCATCGAGCATATCTTTTACGATTGCCCGACGCTCTCATTTATTAGAAGATTTGTGTTCGGCGAGTATCGGCTAACATCGGCCGATATAAGAGAAGCACCTCTTGGCGACGTTGTCAACTACATTAAATATGCTCACGAGCTAGGATGTGCCTATCATCTTAGGAGGATGCACAATGGGCCTAATGAGGCCTAAGTGCCGTGGGGGTAACCGACCCTCCACACGTTACAGATATAAGAGTAATAATAGAAGAAAAAATATAAAATTTATTGTTAACTTTATGAGTAAAATATTTACTTCTGCAATTATTATTTAAATAAATCGGAAGTTAAGGACATTTTTAAGAACCTCACTATAGTTTTAAAACTATAAATGACTTAAATTTTAAATATAATTCACACTAATTTAATACAATTTTACTCACCTTCAATTTACGCGAAAATATCGGACCATTATCAGACTGACATATTTATGAAAACATAACCTAATTTATTATCAAAGTCAGATTTACACCAGCTCATAATATTTAAATTTATATAGGTTTAACTTTACACTTATTAACGATTGTACTTCAACACATATTGTATAAAAGTGAAATTTAAATGGTTGAAATCAGTAAAATTATTTGAATAAGGATAATTTCCTGACCGTAGTAGAATTTTATATAAATAAAAATTTCTTTGGTTTAATCGGTCATTGTTTTTATTTTCAATCGTTTAGCACTACATATGTTTCGGAAATTAATTTTTTTCCATCTTCGGGTGCAGTCAAAATTTAAAAATTTAAAAAAATCACAAGGAGACGATTACAAACGGTTTAAATTTTTTTAAAATAATAGAACCTCATCTTTTTCTTCCAGCGTGTGAAGGTGTATTCGAAATAATATTGATTTGGTTTAACTCATCCTTTTGTTTCCCTACTTTGTCGTTATCGTGTTAATAATGTGTAAAAATGTGTAATAATGTTTCTAAAAATAAATAACGAGGAAACTCTATTCGGAATTTGTCTCAATATTTTAACGGAACCCTTATAACATAACGTTAGACACTTCACTTTAAAATAAAAACATTATTCCATTAGAGTATCTTTCAGAATTCACTGCTGCGGAAGACATAAAACTTAGCTTCGAATAAATATAAAATATTCTATTTTCTAAAAAGTTGTATCAAGAAACTACATGTAATCATTATTAATATTTAACAAATTGATCTGTAAATTTACTACCAGTTTTCGAGAAAATTATTTCTACTTTACGCCAAGATATTTCATCACAGACTACAGCCACGCAGCTAATACCTCAGATGACATACAAGGAAGCACTCATAGTATCTTTTCAAATATGTGAAGCACTGTAAAACCCACCTTACCCTTTAATTATCTGGCGACTGAGGTTCCAGCGTTTATTATTCTCATTCCCACTTAGATATTTATAAACATTGCAACATTTAATGTTTTGACTAGCTGGCATGTGTAGATCTTGTTATTGCCCTCCATATACAATTCTCACTCCATTTTTGTGAAGTAGTTAAATAAAATAAATTATATTGCTATCTATGTTTGTTCTAGGAATGGGTAACTGCTACAGAAATAATGATCACCCTGGACCGTCTGAACACTTTTGGTGACGAAGTCTTCGGAGACTATCAAGTCTTAAAGTCCTATTTTTATGCTGTCATGGATGTTGCAGTCGGTGCAAGATGTAAGTGCAATGGGCACGCTTCCGAATGTATAACTTCCACGGGATTGGATAGGTCCAGAAGAAGAGTTTGCAAGTGTGAGCATAACACCGCTGGTCCAGATTGTAATGAATGCTTACCATTTTACAACGATGCTCCTTGGGGAAGAGCTAGTGCACAGAATTCGCACGAGTGCAAACGTAAGTCATTTACCTAATAATTATATATTTTTAATTTTATTACAGCTGAAGGCTACAAGCTAATAATGAAAATTAGTATGGTTAGCGATTTAAATTTGTTGTACAATAAACAGTGCAGCAATTACTCAATTGCGTAAATACAATTTTTCTACTATCAAAAACTATGTGTAAAATGAGGGATTCTAATCAGGCCGGATAATTGATTTGATTATGACTATTTTTTGGTGGCAGTGTCGGATTGGGCCGTTCGTCTACCGGTCAAAAGACCGGTATGCCTTCGTTCAAGCAGTGGGCCCTCGTTCAGCAAGTGGGCGCTCGTAAATTAAATGCAAAAAAACCCCGTAATACATAAGAGGACCTTTTTTTGCTCTTCAATGAGAGATGACATTTTTTGCTCATGACCATGAAAAAGATGAGCACTTCTCCCTCTTGACCGGTAGGTCCTGGAGGTCCCAATCCGAGACTGCTTGGTGGATTATTTTTTCTACTAATTTTTGTGGATCTTAGCTGTGTTTGTTAGTCTCTCTGATTACCTTATGTTCTTGTAGAATGCTTTTCCCAATAAAATTGCCTCACATAAATTTAGTTCTCTTTTTGTTGTCTATAGCAGTTTCCATATGTCATATAATCTTGTTGTTTTTACTTGTCAGTAATATACTGTCTTCCAAATGCTTCATTTCCTTTTTGAATTTTTTCTCTTAGTGTATCTGTCTGTTACTGCCATCTTATTAAATGGGAAACCTGAGAATTTATGTTTCCAGCCGTTCGTTAGTTTTTAGTTCTGTTCTTTTACTCTCATGTACATTCCTATTTTATTTTTTATTTACTTATTTTTTATTTATTCCATATTTCTACCTATTTATTAGTTCTGTTTTTTTGAGTTTCTTAATAGTTCGACATCATCAGCGTAGGCTATTATTTGTATTTGATCTATTATTGTTTACGTTTATCTACTTGGAATCGAATTCTGGGTTTGGTGTTTTGTCTTTTTTAAGCATCTTTTCTAATTTTTGACACTTTTAATAACTTCTCTAATTCTTTTATTGCCTTCTCTAAATTTATTAACTCAAAAGCACTTTTCAAATCTATAAATATTAAAAAGTCAAACGATCTTTTTCTGTTAGGCTGCGAGTGAGTACATGTAGTATGTTTTTTGTGAAGATCATTTTTAGACAAGTTAATTTAAAATTAACTAAGGTACCTATTAGTATAGTAGCATTTTTAGTCGTACTAGTAAACGTGCTTACTTACAGGGTCTGCTACTACTAAATTCTTGCAATAAAAGATATATAAAAATAATTTATTTAAATAGTTAGTTTTATAAATTATTTTAAAAAGCAGAACCCGAAACAACGGAAAGGATACTATATTTTATATAAATATTAATATAAGCGATATTCATTGTAAAAGTTATTAAAGGCCAGATGAATTTTCCATACCTAATATGTGTTGTCTTAAAATTACAAAGCAATACAAAATATCTATTAGTATTTATGTATATGCAATTCTCGGTATTTTTTAATAATATAAAAATATGTAGGTAAATATATTCGTTATATTTGCGGCTGTAACGAGCCACCCCCGGTACCCCCCTTTTTGATCGTTATTTTACTCTCTGAAATGTTATTATTTACCTCACAAGTTTATTTTACTTTAAATTCAATACTTATTGTATTTGGCCTTTTTTCTTCTAGTAGTAAAAGTGATCGTCTAGTTAATTAATTGATAATTTATATACCTACGTTGTGATAATGTTAATTTAGGTAAATCAGGATTCGATGCAAAGTTTGGTGCGAATTGATAAATAAAACCAGACAAATGTATATTTAAATTCTTTTATTTTTCGTACTTTAAATGTGATGCAATAATTAACAAAGTATATTACAATTGGTACTATTTACTGAGATCTCACTTGAGTCCCGTTCAAACGTAGACCATATTCATTTGCTATCAATATATATTTTATTTAGGTTCATTACCAACGGAGTTAACGAACAGCGTCAATTCGCCAGTTGGTTAACTACTCTGTTAATATTTATATTCTTATTTAGGTTGATGACCAACGGAGTTAACGAACAGCGCCAATTCTCCAGTTGGTTAACTACTGTGTTGATTTGATTCTATTCTAGATATACAAAGGTTGCGCCCTCTAAGGCAAATATTTCGACGAGTATAGAGGTGATGACCAACGGAAGTAACGAACAGCGCAAATTCGCTAATTGGTTACTTTACTATGTTGATTTCACATATACTTTGTTTCAAACCTTGTAGAATGGGTGGCTTAGCATATAGGTGTCCCCCCTTGAGCTAACGAACAGTGTTATCTCTAGTTAGTTAACTTACTACTAAACTTTTTGGTTTATACAATTTATCCAAGATAGCACATCCCTGTATATTTCTAAAATACTGATTTTTATAATTTCTATTGAATTAACTTAATACAACCCTGTATATTTTTTTATATTGACTATTATAATTTCTATTGAAATAACTTCATTCAACCCTGTATATTTCTTAATATTGATTTTTATAATTTTATCCTAACTGTCTTTCGGAGTGTATGACCGGAAGGCCATGTGGTTT
The DNA here is from genome assembly GCA_927349885.1 of Psylliodes chrysocephalus. Lineage (NCBI taxonomy): Eukaryota > Metazoa > Arthropoda > Insecta > Coleoptera > Chrysomelidae > Psylliodes > Psylliodes chrysocephalus. The sequence continues at coordinate 45,484,850 of OV651813.1, forward strand.
ATTGGTTACATTGCAGCAAATATCAAGATCTTCTTTAAATGAAACACCGGCGATACCTCAAAGAAAGTTACATAAATCTTAGCGTCGTGGCGGCGTTGATTTAGGTACGTCGCAGCGTTGAGCGTCACCTTGCGTCGAGACGCCTAGCGTCGTGGTTGAGAGGAAGGTATTTAATACGGTACTGCATTGAGACAGATATACGGTAGAAATATTTAGGTGGTGCGGGAAGTGACGAAGGGTGTCGAAAAGTAGAACGTCGGAATGAATAAAATTGTAGGAAATACTAAAGTGGTATTAGAAGTGATACCGTAAAAAGGTAGGGAAGTAGGATGGCAGGACGTTGAGCGTCGAGACGTTGACACCTTCGGGGATAGAAGGTATTGTAGGATAGACGTCGTTTAGGAAGAGCGTTTTAGGAAAGGTACATACTATATAACTGGATACAGAAAATAACTGATTGGTTGAATGTAAAATAATAAAATAAATGCTTACACATCAATTAATAAAAATGAATGAATCCGAGCTCATTTTGGTCAGAGTTCTTATACTAAGTTTAATAGCTTTTGTGACGTCTCTGTGTGTCTTAGTTCCCAGAGAAATACGAATGTGGGTGCAAAGGGGGTGGCTGATTTATTACTTGCCTTGAAAGCTTTGTGTATCAAAATATTGTCGAAATTGGTCTTAACATCGAAACTAGAAAGATAAGCGAGTTAAGTGTTTTAATGATAATTACTTCGTAAAAAGAAATATGTTTTATGGTGGTTTTGTTGGTCTAGGTTCTCAGACACGTGCACGAAATTTGGATCTTTTAAGGACGTGGTTATAGATATTATTTATTAGGTGTCGTAAATAAGATTTAATTATCTGGGAGATTTTTCGTTAAATAAAAAATTTTGAATTTAATAAGAATGCAATATTATATTTAATAAATGGAATTAATAAATTATTAAGGTACCTTGGTGAGGTAAGTTACATGGCCTATCGTCATAAAAAGGCATTATTAATTTATGGCATTTGGAACTGTAATTCCCCAATATTATAACGGTAATAAATGGCTCATCCTTTAAGATCTGCCCAAACATATTTATTTCTTAGTGTATAAATAAGGGAAAAAATTATTAATATTTAATATACTGGGTCTTGTAAAAATCATTTACAAAATGTTTAAAGGCGATAAAGAAAGACGGAAGGAAACATTATAGTATTCTGTGTATTTTTTATTCCTGCTTGAAACTGATATGGTAAACTATATGGAGTGGAAGTTGATGAGCGGAAATTTAAGGCTCAGAAAGGGTGTTTTACCTCTTAGTTTTTAGGGTCAGCAGTCAAGTTCCAAGTCTATCTAGCCTGAAATCAGTGGATAGGATTAATTGTAGTAGTCGTAGTGGTGCTATTAGAGACGACCCACTCGAATTCTTTGATGACGGACCTATTCTTGTTCCCAACAACAATCATATATTATGAGACAAAAAAAATCCAAGTTAGAAGCAAATTTTTTCCTCAATATATACATTAAACAAGTCCAAATAAATCAAATGTTTCATGTTCACCAATAAAAAGAGCAGTATCACATGCAAGTACTTCTCCTATTAAATTTAAACACAGTTTGGAAAATTTTGAATGATTAGTACACAGCATTCATGTTAAAGGGGACCCTAATGTCAATAAACAGAGCTTTCAAAGGTATCGGAATGGAATCATATTTTTGCATGCAAATTTTGTCACAAATTTCGGTTCCATATACACATATTTTTATTACAATTAAAAAAATCGACTAAATGAACCATATACAATATTATCTATGCAGTTTGGAAGATCTTCAGTAAATATAGATCAAATCTTTGAGTGCATTAATTAATTATCTGGCCAGCTCTTATCAAAGTAGCTAAACATTTGCCAATAGCGTTTAGAAGCAGGTATTCAAAAGTCCACTCCGAGGTCCAGTCCATTATAGATTGCTTTGAGGTTAGAATTCAGAAGCTTAGTAACTCTTTACATTAATCATTGACATGGTCTGAATACTGTCAAGTATATGATTTCATGTACTCCCGATGGTGTAGTAAATTTTGTTTCATGTGGATTTGGAGAAAGGACATAGATACAGCAATTTTAGAAAACTGCGGGTACGTAAACAATCTATCTCCTGGATAGGAAGTTACTGCAGAAAGAGACTTTAAAACAATATGACTGTTCACTTTTCAGACCTCCTAGTGTGAGTGCAAACACTCTTAGTAGCAGAGAAGAAGTGATTGAATCTAAAATAATAGCGTCTTTTAGAATTCAGGTTGAAAGAGTCATAGGAAGACTTCTGGAGTTTAACATTGCCTTACTATATGCTTGCGTAGACCTTAGACATTTATTAATATTTGACGAAGTGGATATAATAATATGTGGCCTAATAAATTTGCAAAACAAACTAACAAAATTTTAAAATGATCATACTTACCAGAAATGGGTTAAATCTAATAATCTTTTCTAATTGGGTATATAGGTGTGTCTATCCTTCGGTCTCCTGTCAAAATATTAGGTTAAGGTTAATATTAATATAAATAAAACTATTACAAACTTTTATTTGATGTGATATGTATAATAACCCATACCTATGTATTTTAACAGTTATTCTTGATTGTTTTGGCCTTTAGTTGATGAAAATCCATATTATTAAAATGAGAAATATCAGAAACATTGCACATAGCGCATGTTGTCTATTTTAACCTTAAGTAACCCACCAATTAAAAATCAAGTTGAAAATACCACGATGTATCGTGAAAAATTGTATATACAAATAATATAAGTGCCAATGTTATGAAAAATAAGAAATATATTCGTTTTCAGCGGTAAATATTTAAAATCGTTTTGACATCAAAAATAATCGATTTTTTAAGCTACTGCATATCGCGGGTTTTGACTGCGGCTACCGAATCAAGAAATTCCGTAACGACCGTAACGAAAAAAAAAACCCCTACTCCGACCGGCACAGCGGTGCGGCGTTAAACAATATTAATTTCTCATTTATTCAATAAAAGAAAATCAAAAAATCGAAAAATCGAAAAATCGAAAAATCGAAAAATCGAAAAATCGAAAAATCGAAAAATCGAAAAATCGAAAAATCGAAAAATCGAAAAATCGAAAAATCGAAAAATCGAAAAATCGAAAAAACGAAAAATCGAAAAATCGAAAAATCAAAAAATCGAAAAATCGAAAAATCGAAAAATCGAAAAATCGAAAAATCGAAAAATCGAAAAATCGAAAAATCGAAAAATCGAAAAATCGAAAAATCGAAAAATCGAAAAATCGAAAAATCGAAAAATCGAAAAATCGAAAAATCGAAAAATCGAAAAATCGAACAATCGAAAAGTCGAAAAATCGAAAAATCGAAAAATCGAAAAATCGAAAAATCGAAAAATCGAAAAATCGAAAAATCGAAAAATCGAAAAATCGAAAAATCGAAAAATCAAAAAATCGAAAAATCGAAAAATCGAAAAATCGAAAAATCGAAAAATCGAAAAATCGAAAAATCGAAAAATCGAAAAATCGAAAAATCGAAAAATCGAAAAATCGAAAAATAGAAAAATCGAAAAATCGAACAATCGAAAAATCGAACAATCGAAAAATCGAAAAATCGAAAAATCGAAAAATCGTAACGAAATTCCGTAACGAAAATAAACCTAACACCCCCCCCCCCCCCCACTCCGACCGGCACAGCGGTTCGGCGTTGAAAGCCGTGCATCGTCTAACGTCGTTTCAGTTCGGCAGACTTCGGCACGGTGTTTGTGTGCGTGCGACTAGACGTATGCGTGTAGACTAGCTGCTAACTGATTCTCTCTTTTAGACACAATTTCGGAAAAATTAAATTTGAAAATGAATAATGATCCACAAGAATCCACAACAAAATATGGGACCTCCATTGATGCGGTATTTTCCAGATATTTAGAGGATATCAAGTCTCAAACTTATGTTATTTCAGTTACCATAAACCTATAGTTTCAATGATAAAAATTCCTGAATAACCTACATGTATTGTAAAATAATAAAAATATTTTGAACAATATTAACTTATCACTTATTCAATAAAAGAAAAATGTTTTCTTATCGGTCACCACGCTCAAAAAGTGTAACTTGAATTAATATCAAAGAAAAAACTTTAATTAATATCAAAGAAAAAAAAAACTGCGTAAATAAAATAATTATAATTGCATAAGTTGATAAAAAATGCTATGCAATAGATTTACCGCGGCAGTCCCCGGCTTTTTTAATTAATCGATTATTTTCGATTAATCGAACATTTTCGATTAATCGATTATTTTCGATTTTTTAAAGGTATTTGAATAATTTATATTAAAGAAAATACGAAAAATTAGATTATATGAAAATAATCGATTAATCAAATAAAATCGGTTATTTTATATAATTGATATTTCGGTTATTTTTTAGAATTATCGATTTATCGGTTAATCGGCTTTATAATTAATCGATTATTTTCGATTTTTCAAAGATAATCGAATAATCAATTTTATAGAAAATACGAAAAATAAGTTATTTGAAAGTAATGGATAATTCGGTTATTTTTTTGGAAAATCGATTTACCGTAGAATCGGCTTCTTAATTAATCGTTTTTGGATTAATCGTTTATTTTCGATTAAGCTTTTATTTTTGAATAATCAATTCTTTTTGTTATTTCAAAGATAATCGAATAATCGATTTTAAAGGAAATACGAAAAAATAGATAATTTGACAATTAACGATTGATTGAAAATAATCGATAATTCAGTTATTTTTTTTAATCGATTTATCGGTTAATGGGTTAATCGGCTTTTTAATTAATCAATTATTTTTAATTAATCGATTATTTCTGATTTTTTAAGGATTATCGAATGATCTATTTCAATGAAAATACGAAAAAAATAAATTATTTAAAATATTCGATAATTTGTTTATTATTTTTTGGAAACGCTAATTTATAAGTTAACTAGCTCAGTACCCTGAAAATTGATGCCAATTTATACTGATTCACGCAAAAAACCTTCTACATGCTTTAACATATATTTTATCCATTTATAAATCTTTTTAATTTTATCTTTAAGTGCGCTCTTTAGTTTGACAGTAAGCTTTTTTAAAGTGAAACCTGTAAAACAATTACCGAACATTTATCGGTCAGATGTTTAAACTTACACCAATAAAACCATCATAAAATCGTAGGTGTCGTGTTTCTTCAACGCCAGGTATATAAAATCCATTAAATTATCTCGACAAAAGCCAATTTGAATTTAAAAGTTCCGAAAAGGTGCGGTGCATTGTCTAGAGGTGCATTACTGTTTAAAACCACTCACTTCAAGAAGTTGATCTCCAGCCATCGAGTTTTGTATAAAGTCCCACGCCGGTCTTGGGTTTTAATCATTTTGTGACGGTCTGCCTTTTAATAGAGGCCCTATCAGCTCTCAATCGTTTAAAATTGATTCATTAAATGAAAAGTTAAGTGATTGTTCTATTAAGTTTATTCGATTAGAACAATTAAATTCGTGCGTGCGGTATTGCCGTGGAAAATGCACTGTGATTGGTATTTATTTTTTCTGTTATTAATGGACTTTGATGAATTTTTGGCCAATAATTGGGATGGGATAGTTCCTTGGTACATTGGTTCAAGTAAGTACTATATTTGAAATATTTTGACAATTAGAGATTAAGAACAAATTGAGTTGAAATAAATAGTTTTCATTTTATTTCGTTTAGGTAGTATCTGCTATGTGTATGATACTCCTTCGCTTTGTCTAGATTCGCGTTGTCTCAATAATAATAAGTCTCCTTTCCCTAATACAGTTCTGTATTTACCCTATCGGCACGTAAGGGGCAAACCAAGAGCCTTCGGCTTGATGGTGACCTCGAAACATCGAAACTCAGTGCCCATAATTTGTATCTAATTATATTTAGTTTAAGAAAAATATTCGTTTCCTACCTCAACGCCTTAGATTACATTGCTCAACGCATAATTAACACAGTTGCAAACCCATGCCATCTAGCGGTCACCTACGTTAGCGAGGTACGATAACATCAATGATGATAACAAGGATTCGTTCGTGTGCGCCTCATAAAAACTTGGTTATATTCAAATATCGCTATTTGACAGTTCATAGAATTAAAAAATTACTTATATGCAAGTCTCTGGGATCTCATGCATATTAACAATAATTGAATCAGTAATATTACAAACATTATTATATATCGCCGGTGTCGTTCTAATACCTCGTAAGCCCAAAAGTAACATTTTACAGGAGAAGCCAAAAACCGTTCTGTTTATTTATTACTATTACTATACGAGGTATTAGAAAAGTTAAATTTTTAAAGTTTTAAAAATTTTGTGGGCTATGAGGTTTTCTGTAATAGTAAATATGGGTAACCGCAACAATTTGACGTAAAAATCTTTTTTTTGTCAAAATGAGGGTTACGAGGTATTAGAACGACACCGACGATATAATCTTTTGATTATTTCAATTGTCATTGTCGTTCTGACATCAGACGAAATTTTAGCAAACTATACTTATCAATAAAGCCATAGAACAAAAGTTTATTTATGTTTTTATTTTCGTTTTGTTTTATAAAAGGGCCCCCAAACTCTGTATGCCCAAGGGCCCCAACATGGTCTAAGAGAGTCCTCTCCTCATATCACTACTAACAGTATCCTACTATCTTCACACGCCTCAGAAGTCTTCTTCAAAGATGGGCATGGAATAAATACTTTTCGATAATTTGATGTTTAATTTAGCGGCGTATTTTTATTCAAATCCCTCTTGCAAGAATTAATGTTTAACATACAATATACAAAAACTGCAGATACCGAAAATATCGAAGTAAACCTTATAATACGTTAGGTCGTTGTCAATATTCCTAATTTTATATTCTCATCAAATCAATTAAAATTAATTGGTTCCTTATAAATTGTACATGGAGAAGCCAAAAGCAACGATCCACGCAATCATTTTTAAACTTGAATGATTGAATAATTTAAATACCACTATTTTTATTTTCTACAATAAGAGAAAAGTATTGTTGTCCAAAGCCATTTTATAAAAAGTCTATTGATTAGATTAAACCATTTATTTATTTTTAAGTAAATAGGTTGGTATAATAATATACAAGTATAACTTCCCTTAAATATTTGATTCCCATTCCTGAAATGTTAAAAATCGATCCTGCAAGCTTCTTGCTGTAATGTTTTTATCAACTGGGGATTCGTACCACCCACTAATGTATCTTTTCCAAATTTTAAAACAGGCGATTTCCAAAATTGTTGTGGAGGTGTGCGAAGCCCTTATTGATGTGTTACAGGACTATATAAAGGCAAGTACTTAGATGTTTATTAATATTTAGATTCATATAAAATTCATATGAAATAATTATGGCCACTTCTTAATCAAAGTTTAACAATCACAAAGAACAAATAAACACGACAGTAATAAAAATAAGCTGAAACTAAAATAAAACTAAATATTTAAACTAAAATAGTTCTGGGCATATCTATGTTTATTGTGACGTATCATGTCCTGGAGTTTCCAGTTGGGTCAGGAAATGATCTACGGCTTTATCTTCATCAGTAGTAGTAGCAGTAGCTGATTGTGTCGGAGTTGGGGATTACTAAAAGAAGAGCATGAGGAATATAATTCCGGGGACTGTTGTGGCAGTAGAATTGTTAGCCACCCGAATTTGCTGGACTGGGAAAGTATTTTTGTTGCTGAAACTGTGGATAATAGTGATGTTGCTGAGCCTGAGAAAAATACTGCTGCTGAGGTTGTTGTGCTACGGGATGGTTATAACTTCCCAATTTAGCTTCAAACAAAAGCGTGCTTATTTTGTATTGATCATAAGTAGTGGGCATATCTCGCAATGTCACAGCCACTTCTTCGCCAAATATAGTAAACACATCCTTTGCTTTTTTGCCGATAATGTTTGCGTCATTATCTCATATGCTTCATTAACCAATGGGTCATCGCATTTCCTTTTCCTTGATGGTACATGGCCAACAGTTGGCGACTTGAACTGTTTTTGTGTAGTTACATTTTCTTTTGCTTTGTTAACATTATCGGCATTTACATTACTGCTCGTAGAGTCTTGAGAGTTGCTTTCTTCATTTTTTAAAAAATATCCGCAAATCATTGCTATTGGAACTTCAAACTGCATGCAAGATAACGTTAGCAGGATGTTACTTGCACAATTTTCTTAAAAAAAGTGCATCTAAGAACATTTATAATCCCTCTGGAACATTCGATTCTGACTGCTCTGATTCAAGAGATGTTATTCCAAGAGCTTGGAGAAATGAAAATGGTAATCAGCCTGGCTTAGCAAATTTACCCAGAATACCCAGAAGAAGTGTACTGCATGCCAAAGAAGTGAGAAACATATTAAAAGACTATTTTATGACACCCAAAAGAAAAGTTCCTTGGCAATACGAAAAATGTTAAAATTTATCGTCTGCCACTTTTAATTTAGGAATAACTCGTTAGGGGGAGTAGTTTTGTGTTTCGTGATTTTAAAAGAAGTCCGTTGTCATGCGGTTGTTAAATGTTTTTAAACGTTTTTAAAAGTTTATTTAAAAAAACCCTTTTACCAACTCAAGTTATAAAAAAAGTGTTTGCAATAAAGAAGCAGAAAAATATCGAAGTTTTTCGTAACCCAGATTAAAACCCCAACACTAAATATTTTGTACCAAAAGAATGAAATGCTACTGCTACGCCATCATATAACTATTTTCCGCCCGCGAACGTAATAAGAATATATTCCCAAAAATGAGGGCGGAACAGTGTACACGCCCAGTCGTTTAAAAAATAAAAATGTTCCTCTGAATCTCCCTGGGCCTATTTTTGTCAAGTAGGAATCCCAAACTTTTAAAAGCTAACTATTTACTTTTATATACATTTTCCGTACCAGTGCCAGATTTGTTGCGGTCCTTTATTTTTTTTACTTCTCTAGCAAATTGACTTTGAACATTTCTAATTTTTTGTTCTACCGCTTGCTTCTCGACGTTAAATTCTTTAGCAATTTCCATAAGGGCATCGTGTCTCAATTTTTTGCTCTTTTAGTTTTTGTTTTTAGAATCCCATAGATTTGTTCTCAGTTTGTATGCCTCAATAAAGGCTATGACTTTATCTTGTTCTCATTCCATTTCTCCGACGAAAACACAACTACAATGTCAACAAGACAAGACGTTACTGAGTACCAACAGTTTGTCGAATGTCGAACGTCGAAAACACGTCCACACATTAAAGTCGATCGACTGCTCTTTCATGTTTACTGACAGGCGTTGGAAAACAAATCGACACCGTCGATTGCCGCGTACACACAAAGTCGACAACGTCGATAGACAGAGTCGATCGGCAGTGTTGATTCTGACTTCAACGGTTTTTTGACTGGTTTCTCTAGCTTTTAAGATTCTGCGTAGAGATAGTTCCCGAACCCATCAACGAGTGTATTTTAGCATACACAAAAAAAAGTTTTCTGTTCAATCGTTTTAAATACAGGGTGTAACTAAATAAGTGTAAAACATTTAAGGGGGTGATTCCTCATCGAAAAAAAGATAGGATCTTTCATATAAAGAAACTTCATTGGAGCATCCCTTGTTAAGATATAGCCCCTTAAAGGGGGTACATAAAAATTGGTTTAACAATTTTTTTCATAAGCACTAAACAAGTTACAATATTGAAATTAACCTGACATTTTCTACTACCAAAAAGACACTTAGCCAGTAATTTATTTGGTTTACTCATGGTTGTAAGGGGTTGTAGGTAGCAGGGAATCAGAATTTCAGTCAATAATAAAATAATTTTATTTTAAATTATAAAAAAAGCGTTATATAAAAAATGATGTCAAACGTATGCCTTGTCTATTTCAAATCAGTAATCAATCAATCTTTTTTGTTTCCCCTTCCATGGTTACCATCCATCGGATAAGTAGGGTGCTAGTGTACGCAGCTATCGACCAAGATCATAATATATGTGATCAGAGATTAGGGACATAAAGATTGGAAACGCAACGACTGCAGCAACGATGGCGTCATCTAGCGTCTCAGATGTTAACTACAGGTCTACGTCGTTTGTAGAGAGACCAGTGTTGCCACATATTTTTTTTGATAGATCGTATAAGTAGAGTAGAAAAATGATATTTCGACAAAAAAAGTGTACAATAGATACATAGAGCATAATATAACTTAAATGAGATGAAAAAAAAAAAAAAATTTGGCATGATAATGTATTTATCTATTTATAAAAATGTTTACAACGAAAAAAAAAACTAAAGAAAATACATAAAACTTTAAATTAACACATTTAAAGTAATCAATGACTGTCACTTGAAAGTGATTGAAATTTTGCATGCAAGCTTTTCTTATGCCGTGATAGTCGATGTACAAAATCACCATGGTCAAAATCACGATAAGTTAGAACGAAAATTACTACCTTCAGAAATTACGAACGGTCTATGCTCACTGATGCAATCGTACATCGTACAGAGAGTTAAAAATCGTATTAATACTATTTAAATCATACGGTTGGCAACACTGAGACAGACAGTAGACGTGGACATTAGTGGACAGTTTGTATAAATTATAAAAAAAAAAAAAATATAAATGTCAGTTAGTTTTATTTATATCGAAGAATCCTTAATTTAAATTTTAAATTTTGAGTTCATGATTGTGTTATCCTCTAGATGAACTAAGCGAAATAGTTGTGGCTGTTTTTGTGCAAAATTTGAGGACAATGATTATATTTTGTAATATTACAATATTACAAGTCGGAGAACGTATTGCATTAGTAACACATGCCACATGAACAAATTTAACAACCCCAATGTGGCGTTATTTAATTAACCAAAGTAGGTAAGATCTATTCATATAAGTAACACAAATAGTAATCAACTTTTATCACAAAGTAGGTATTTATGTATTATTTATTGTTTAAGAACAAGAAAATAGCTTCAAAACGTTAGAAAGAAGATTTGATATAGGAAGAAAAATATCTGAAATCTCATTAATAAATTTGCACTCAACTTTTTGAAATAAGATACCATTAGCCATTCGTTTGGAAAATAAAAACAAAAATGCAATGTTACAAATAACAATCAAAAATTAAAAAATATTTGTCATGAATATAGATTTACAATAATTAATCGATAATATAATATAAGTGTAGTATTCTTTTTAATAAATAATTTAGCGCAATTATATTGTTTGTTTATTTACAAAAACATGAGAGTGCAGTCGATATTTATACAACCTTCATTATCAGGTTCTTAAATTTCTCGCTGCGTTGTTTGACATCGATGAAAGCGCCACATAGTGGGTCAGATGTTAACTGCGATAAAGCTGGTCGTTGTTAAGCATTGGCTTCTTATGAACGTTTCCTATCTTTATCTCCCTTATCTCTGATATGTGCATGATATAATGGTACCATCTGACATTGACACTTTACCAACCTCAAATAAAAACTGACTAAGAAACCTTAAAATAAATTGACGTAAAAGTCAAAACTAAAGGTAAGACTATGTGGTGCTATGATGTCGCCATAGGGGTGGAAAACGCAACCCCTAAAATTTCGTTCCAACGTAACTTTTTGTCTTATTATTTGTTTACCATTTAAAAATTTATTTCCGATCGCCTGTTATATTCTAAACAAAAAGTGTCTCTTGAATTTTTTGCCCAAAATAAACCAGTTCGCAGCAAAAAATTATTTTACGAACAAGATAGATATCGCCATAAAACGAAAATACGAAACTAATTTATCTAGTAGGCCGCTATTAGCGATAATGACAATTACATTGAAATCAAGCTGTCAGTTTGTAAATTTTTGAAATTGAAGCCATCGAGAAGTAAGAACACCACAACTTGAGGAAGCACTACTTAATTTTATTGAAGAACAACCTACTACCAGTACTAGAAAGATTGTTTTCCAGCTAAATGTTGATCATATGACGGTATTTCGAATTTTTAAGGAACATATCTTGTACCCTTACCATCTGCAACAAGTACAGGCACTGTTACCGCGAGACTTTCCGAACCGTCTTGAATTTTGCAATTGGATGCTGGAAATGATTAGAAGAAATCGTGACTTTCTGAAGACGATCGAATTCACAGACAAATGTAGTTTTTCTCGGGACAACATTATTAATTTTCATGATTACCACATATGGGCTGATGAAAACCCTCACGCTATTGTCGAAACTCACCATCAAGAACATTTTTCTCTTAACGTGTGGGCCGGAGTTATTGGTGATTATTTAATTGGGCCTCATTTTCTACCTCTTCGATTAAATGGTGAGGCATACGTTCAATTTTTAAGAGAAGTGCATCCCGTACTGCTGGAGGAAGTTCCTTTTGGCGTCAGAAGGGATATGTTTTTTATGCATGATGGGTCTCCCGCCCATTTTAGTCAAGTAGCACTTCAGCATTTAACTGAAAAATATATGCAAATCAGAGGATAGGTCGAGGAGGACCACATAATTGGCCCGCTCGATTCCCGGATCTCAATCCTCTCGATTTCTCTACTTGGGGCCATTTGCAGCATTTGGTTTATCGTACTCCTGTTCGCGATGTAGAGGACTTAAGAAACCGCATCATCGATGCGTGCAGAGTAATTAGAGAGACTCCAGGATTATTTAAGCGAATACGTGGCTCAATGCGCCGACGTCTAGACGCATGCGTAATGTCTGAAGGTAGACATATTGAACATTTGCTATGATTTCTACATGTTGTATGTTTTGTTATTAATAAATTAGTTTTGATTATTCCCCTTTTAAATTATTTAATGCAGGTAGTAACTACAAAATAACAATAAATCCAGTTTGCATTTATGACGATGTATCTCTGTAGTTGTTCGTAAAATAATTTTTTGCTGCGAACTGGTTTATTTTGGGCAAAAAATACAAGAGACATTTTTTTGTTTAGAATGAAACAGGCTATTGGAAATAAATTTTTAAATGGTAAACAAATAATAAGACAAAAAGTTACGTTGGAACTTTTAGGGGTTGCGTTTTCCACCCCTTACAACCATGGGGTAAACCAAATAAATTACTGGCTAAGTGTCTTTTTGGTAGTAGAAAATGTCAAGTTAATTTCAATATTGTAGCTTGTTTAGAGCTTGTGAAAAAAATTGTTAAACAAATTTTATGTACCCCATTTAAGGGGCTGTATCTTAACAAGGGATGCTCCAATGAAGTTTCTTTATATGAAAGATCCTATCTTTTTTCGATGAGGAATCACCCCCTTAAATGTTTTACACATTTTTAGTTATATGTAAACTACCACTGGTGGTACTGAAATTTAGTTTAATATTAAACCACATTGGGGTATAAACTTTAATTAAAAATTCGGTCATATCCGTAAGGCTTGATGTTGGCTTTTTCATTCTAGCATAGAGCCAAGGAACACGATTTGTCATTGTCAGCCATCTAGAGTGCACTAATTTCTCAGGATTACAGTGTGCTAAATTTTATAAGAAACTGCCACTTGATATCGCATTACAAATGTCATATAAATATAATTGATTAGAACTTAAATCTCTAGACATTACAGTTATATTTGGCAACTCATATTTTCTTGGGGTAAAATTTTCAATTTTATAAGACCGTCACATTTTTCTAAATACTTCCCGATTTTCCCAGAATATTGACGCGGTCCCACTGTACTGCCATCTAACTGTTAGAATAAATGTCTTAATGGCAATTCGTTGGCGTGTAGTTGGCAAATAAACCATTATAAAGGACGTTTCAAAGCAGTCTCAATATACCTAATAATACCATTTTTATTGCCGGTGTTAACAACAGTACCATCGCAACCCACAGCCGCCAAATCATCTAGTTCCAAATTGTTTTTAGCAAGAAAGTTATGGAGGGTAGAGAAAAGGAGGACAATCTTATATGGATCTTTATATTAAAAAGTGGCCACCAAAATGTATACAATTAAGATGGCGCTCGTGTAGCCAGGGGACAAAATCCAATGCTATATAGTCGTATAGATTGCTCATTCATAGTGAAATCAGACAGGAAGCAGTAAATTGAGACCTCCGTGCCATTTTAATACAAGAATTATTTATTGTTTATATTATTATTTTTCAATAAAATTTGACTATTGTCGTGTATTGTCAAAATTTATCTACGATCACAGAACACTTCTACGATCAGTCACTTTTCACGGTGTAGTTTTTAGTTTTTTATGGTTGAGCAATATTTATTACTGTATACATCATTGGTGTCATTGTGTGATCTAAATTATCGACTGTCGACGTCCCCTGGGCACAGAAGCGCCATCTTAATTGTATACATTTTGAGGGACACTTTTTGTATACAGAGATTGTTCTCCTTTCCTCTACCCTCCATAAAGAAAGTCTAATATTGCTTTTTCAATTGACTTTGCCGTCCCTTTAGTTGGAGTTACGTGGCCAATATAGATAGATTCTGATTCCCCGAAAAGCGATATGTGTTCTCTGACAACAGTTTTCTTTATAATTTACCGTTTTTCTTCTCTTGCAGCAAGGTTTTGTCCTTTCTTTCATCAAAATTCAGACGTATGATTCTTTTGTTACCACTTTCAATCTCCTTCCTTGTGGTATTTCTAAATTTCCTTCGCTCCCGTCTCACTTTATTTTTGTCAACTGTTCTCGACGGATCTTCTGTGGTAATTATTTCTACATCTTTTAATACTGCACTAGCAATCGCAGCAGCTGATCGATCAGATATATCATACTTATCGCATACAAGACCTAATAGGTGGTAACTTTGTTCTCATTTATGTGTTTTTTAAGGTAGAGGGTAAGTTTGGATTGATAAAGTTGGCATCTGAAGAGGATTAATATTTGGAGGGGTCAGATTCTGACCCTAACAATAATGTAGTAGTTTGAGTGAAACAGCTGGGTCTTAATAAATTGCAAGATTCTGATCCATATTTTTTTAGTCTTTCGATTTCTCTGGATTGCCTTTGTTTATTCCACCATATATTCTTTGTTTCTTCTCAATCTACATTTCCTATGTTCATCAGAAAGAAAATTGTGTTCCTTAGTAGGTACTTTCCAGGTCTTTTCACACATTCATGCAGAAAAATCGCATTTATAAGCAGCCATGTCAAGTAATTGTTTATGACACTCTATTTTAGATGTATTTACCTTTTTATCATAGCTGTTGTTTCGCTTGCTTCTGGGATATTTTATTAAATTCTTATATTTTTCATAATACTTTCGTATTAATTGCACATTTGTCTCTTTTGAAACAGTTGAAATTGATGCCATTTTAGGCACAAGTTCATTGCAAACTTCTAAAAAACTTGGTTATTTTCCACTATATTTTTGATATTTTAGTTCATAGCGCATGAATAAATAACATCGTGTTTCTTTTTTTTTGGTTTTTTGTGTTTTGTTTTTTATTTGTTTTTTTTTTATTTTTTTTTTGTTTTTTTTTTTATTTTTTTTTGTTTTTTGTTCTTTTGTTTTTGTTTTTTTGTTTGTTTTTTGTTTTCTTGTTTTTTCTTTTTGTTATAAAGAAAAATTATCGGATCGTATTATAGATATTTGAAATCGTGCTTCAACAAACTTGAATTTGATACCTCACACGATGGCATCAGTGTAATTTATTAAATTCTAATTTGCCCTTACTCATAATTGACCTCCCATAATAATCAATATTCGTTCAATCTACACTTTATTCTTAACATCAGTGATTTCTTCCAGATTTTTCTGAGCGTTACTTTTAGAGATAAGTTGGGGGACAGCAATTTTTAATTTAATTTGTTTAAAAATAATTCTGTTGGATAGGTAGAATTTCCCACTCCGACCATTCACTGTTGGCTTCTAATTAACAGTGATGTTCCTAAAGTGGCACTGGTAAACAGTAGCAATTCTTGTTTGTAGGGGTGCGGGAGTATTAGAATACTAACACTCCTGTACAACGAAGTAATATAAAAAAAAATATTAAATAAGACGTATGAAAGTAAATACCTACAAATAAAAAATTTAATTATTATTATTATTATTATTATTATTATTATTATTATTATTATTATTATTATTATTATTATTATTATTATTATTATTATTATTATTATTTTATTATTGTTATTATCATGAATATTATTATTAAATATTGTTGCTGTCATTATGATTGTTATTATTATTGTATTTTTTATTAACATTAATCTCGATAATTTAATTATAAAATTATACTTTATAGTATCTTAACCACGGACAGTCTCTGACTTTGTGGACATTTACTGTTTGTTTGTATTTTATATGTATTTTTTCTTGATTATTGTGTGTACATTTTTATAAATAAACAAATTATTATTATTATTATTATTATTATTATTATTATTATTATTATTATGTTCCAACAGGTAGGCAACACAATATACGTAATATAGTATTTATTTAAAATCACTAATAACAATAATAATAATAATAAATCTTCTTTATTATTTTCAAGTGTACAGTAAACAATACAGTAAACATACAGTAATTTACAATAATTATATTCATTGGCGTAAAATGCCTAAATAAAGGGCGAAGTTTATTTTTATTGTCGAGTAAACAATAAAAATATTCTTCCACTTGTAGAAGGCAATGGAAAATAGTATTAAAATATTTATGTGATTTTTTAGATGACAAACTTAATGTTTTCTTACAGACACAGTTTTCTCTCAAGTATTTAACAATTTCATCTATATGCCATCTACTTATATCGAAAGCGAAGGTGATACGTACGCCACCAGATATTATTTTAAAGGCCCAATCATAAATAATCTATTACCAGATATTATATGTAATATAAGGGATTGACGATATGAAAATAATGTTTTCCTACGACCACTTAGGAAAGTGACACATATCACACTATATAGTCCTATGGAAAGTGCCCTATATCACACGCGTATGAATAAGAATTTACTTTCCACCCGAGTGAGAATATGTTACTTTCCGCAGTAGTTGCCACAAAATGTCAAACAGCTCATTTCTATTTTGATCTATGTAATATCCATATTAATACCTACTAAAATCGATATGATTGTTAAATTATTGAAATTGTTGTAAATTAGATCCTAGATATTTATATTTAACAATTATTATTAAAATAATTTTAAAATAATGTTTGCTCTTTATTCTGGTTAAATACATAACCGATTAGATCATTCAATTGACACAAGGGCTATTAGCTCAGTTGGTTAGGACATCGAACTTATCAACTTTTCCATTTTTCGACCGCGTTCAGTCTATGGTTCAAATCCTGGCGGAGCAGAATTTTTTTTTTTTTATTTATTTTTTAGTTTTTTTTTGTTTAGAAAATATGAAAACTAAATAAATACGATTATTGTTGATTATTTTTTTTAAATACATTTTACTTATTATAGTAATAATAACCTTGGTTTTACATTTTTTTTGATGACATTATTTTGTGGTCGTAGGAAAAATATTGTACATCACTTGTGTGAAAAGTGATTTTCCACACTAGTGTGATAGTCGCACTCGGCTTGCGCCTCGTGCGACAATATTTCCCACTCGTGTGAAAAATGTCACTTTCCACACTCGTAATGTAATATACTATTTCCTACGACCACTTAGGAAAGTGACACATATCACACTATATAGTCCTATGGAAAGTGCCCTATATCACACGCGTATAAATAAGAATTTACTTTCCACCCGAGTGAGAATAGGTTACTTTCCGCAGTAGTTGCCACAAAATGTCAAACAGCTAATTTCTATTTTGATCTATGTAATATCCATATTAATACCTACTAAAATCGATATGATTGTTAAATTATTGAAATTGTTGTAAAATAGATCCTAGATATTTATATTTAACAATTATTATTAAAATAATTTTAAAATAATGTTTGCTTTTTATTCTGGTTAAATACATAACCGATTAGATCATTCAATTGACACAAGGGCTATTAGCTCAGGTGGTTAGGACATCGAACTTATCAACTTTGCCATTTTTCGACCGCGTTCAGTCTATGGTTCAAATCCTGGCGGAGCAGAATTTTTTGTTTGTTTTTTTTTATTTTTTTTTTAGTTTTTTTTTGTTTAGAAACTATGAAAATTGAATAAATACGATTATTGTTGATTATTTTTTTTAAATACATTTTACTTATTATAGTAATAATAACCTTGGTTTTACATTTTTTTTGATGACATTATTTTGTGGTCGTAGGAAAAATATTGTACATCACTTGTGTGAAAAGTGATTTTCCACACTTGTGTGATAGTCGTACTCGGCTTGCGCCTCGTGCGACAATATTTCCCACTCGTGTGAAAAATGTCACTTTCCACACTCGTAATGTAATATACTATTTCCTACGACCACTTAGGAAAGTGACACATATCACACTATATAGACCTATGGAAAGTGCCATATATCACACGCGTATGAATAAGAATTTACTTTCCACCCAAGTGAGAATAGGTATGCTACTTTCCGCAGTAGCTGTCAGAAAATGTCAAACACATAATTTCTATTTTGATCTATGTAATGTCCATATTAATACTAAAATCGATATGATTGTTAAATTATTGTAAATTAGATCCTAGATATTTATCTTTAACAATTATTTTTAAAATAATTTTAAAATAACTAAGATATATTTGCTTTTTATTCTGGTTAAACACATAAGCGATTAGATCAATCAATTACCGTAAGGCCTGTTAGCTCAGTTGGTTAGAGCATCAACTTTGCAATTTGAGACCGTCCAACGACCGCGATCGAATCCTGGCTGTGCCAGAATTTTTTTTTTATTTTTTTTTATTTGTTTAGAAATTATGAAAATTTAATAAATACGATTATTGTTGATTATTTTTTTAAATACATTTTAATTATTATAATAATCTGGTTTTACATTTTTTGATGAAATTATTTTGTGGTCGTAGGAAAAATATTGTACATCACTTGTGTGAAAAGTGATTTTCCACACTCGTGTGATAGTCGCACTCGGCTTACGCCTCGTGCGACAATATTACCCACTCGTGTGAAAAATGTCACTTTCCACACTCGTAATGTAATATACTATAAAACATTTTCTGAAAACGTCCTTATGGCTTAAGTTGAGATTATCTAAACATTTCTTTATAATTTTTAATAGTAAATTAAATAGAAACACTAATTCCTTTAAGTTTATTAGAAATAATGATCTTAGAAAAAGTATAGTACATAACATGAATTGTAAGCCCATTACCCACGATGTTAAAAGTTTGCACTTACACCTCTTGTCACCTAATATACTAAAATAGAATTATTTTAAAAAACTTAGTGAGAATTTTACCAATGTTAAGTTCCCATACGGTTCCAGCTGAAAGTAATTAATGTGTGCCATGAAATCTATAAAGTGTTTAACTCTTATGATCTTCGGGACTGATAGAGCTTGCTGTGAACCGTGCCATAAACATTTGAAAACATCACTCGCGTGGGCAGTAAATGTCTGGAGTCTTACACGACCAGACTGTATTGTTGAAAAATATATAATAAATTATCTTTTAGTTATGATGAGTTAGTTTTGTTTTAATTCTTAGATTTCAAATAGGTTTCTTTTTAAGATTATGATTGTTTCAAATAAAACTAATAAAATAATACCAGGTCAGATAAAAACGTCACTGTCAGAGTCGAATTTTTATCTGGGTGCTGATATTTTCTGCGGTTTTGGCTAGAAAAACCTTTATAATCGGTTTTAGTTATTTGGGATCCTTTCTCTATAGTTTTATTGCCAAGCCAATTATAGTTTCTGATTACTGAGAAGGAAATTTTCCTAAATTATGGGGGAGGAAACGGGCGGCGACAAGCCGCCCGAGGTAAGGACTGATAAAGAAAAAAATGAGATCAATAAAGCTGATGAAAACAGGTATGTTACGAGTATGATAGATTTAGAGAATCGCTATAGACCAGGTGACAATGGTCCATATTTTGTGTTTATTGAGCACAATAATAAAAATGTTGGAAGACTTTTTCCTATTAAAATAGGACATTTGTTGATGACGGTCGATACATTGAAAAATGATGTTTTGGATATTAAATCTGTGGGTATTAATAGGGTTAAAGTAATACTTAGATCTTTAGTAATCGCAAATTCGTTAGTTAATAATGATGTTATAGTTAAAAACGATTTGATTGCATATATTCCAAAGTTTTACACCCATAAGAAGGGTGTGGTTAGAATGGTAGATACTTTTTTCTCTGAAGAATATTTGTTAAATGCAATAATTTTAACTAAAGAAGTGGTAAGTGTACAGCCAATGAAACGTAAGGTAGTGTATACAGACGGAAATTCATGTTTTGTGAATAGACAGATGATAATTGTACAATTTTTTTGGGTAACGAAATTCCACAGAATGTTCAAATTAATTTATGTAATTTTACTGTTGAGCCCTATGTACAGCCAGTACAGTGTTTTAAGTACTTACGTTACGGTCACTCGGCTAGGCAATGCAAGTCTAAAGACAGTAGATGTAAAAAATGTACTGACACGAATAATAATGATGACGAGTGTATAGATGTTAGTCGGTGTATTTATTGTCAAAATAATGAGCACCCTTCAATCTCACGGAAATGTCCAATTTATACGAAGCAGAGAAACATGAAACAGATTATGGCTCGTGAAAACATAACTTTTAGAGAAGCTGAACATATATATAATAATCCTTCTTACGCAAAAGTTACTACAAACAATCGATTTTCTTTATTAAACGATATTAACAACTTCCCCCATTACCTAATAGTTCCAGTAGCCATATATCGACTTATACAATAAAAAACCTGTCACAAAACCTGCCAGCCCAAGGGTAGCAAAACGAAAATTTACACCAACATCCCTCTCTATAAGTTCTACTCCGGTGAAGAAAACTTATAACCTTAAACCTAAGCCTATGCCTATTATCCCCAATCCGCATAGGGATGACTTTATGAATTATAAAGATAAAATTGCTCTACTCGTTACAGCAGTTGTTAATCAAATAACCAGATCAATCCCTTCTGGTTCATCAAACTGTATTTCAGATTTTGAAATTAAAAAAATTATCGACAATACGTTAGAGTCTAATGACTTGAATCGGGATATGATGGAAATAAGTAGTGAATCAGAGTATGGAAGTGAAAAAAATTTATACTAAAACATAAATTACATCATAGTTACCCAAAATAAATTGACAGAAAAATTAGCTATACTACAATGGAATAGCAGATATATTGTTGCTAATAAAAATAGTATCCTAAATTATATTAATGAAAATCATGTAGACATAATTATATTATCTGAGACATGGTTAAAACCATATAATAATTTTAGTATAAAAGGTTATAATTCTGTACTAAAATGTCAAGATGATGGATACGGTGGTGTTGGCATTTTTATTTTACAAAGTATCTCTTATCAAGAGATTGAGGTAAACGAAATCTTTGACATTGGTATAGAAGTATGTGCAGTTCATATTACTGAAAGCCATACCTTTTTAGTTTCAATATATAAACCTTCTGATGTAGTAGTTATTCAAAATGATTGGATCAACCTCTTTCAACAATTTAAACTCCCATCTACTATTTTTTGCGGTGATTTCAACGCACACCATGGTTTATGGGGTCCTATCCCAGATGACCGTGGTGGAAAAAATCTAGTTGAAGCCATGGATTATCTTGAACTCATTACGTTGAATGATGGATCCCCAACTAGAATTAATCCCAATGAAATCAACTCTGCAG
Source organism: Psylliodes chrysocephalus (assembly GCA_927349885.1). Taxonomy (NCBI): domain Eukaryota; kingdom Metazoa; phylum Arthropoda; class Insecta; order Coleoptera; family Chrysomelidae; genus Psylliodes; species Psylliodes chrysocephalus. The sequence continues at coordinate 45,506,555 of OV651813.1, forward strand.
TTGACTTAACTCTTACCTCCCCTCTTTTAGCAGATCGTTTAAGTTGGTCGGTATATCCAGATTCTTTAGGTTCAGACCACTGTCCAATTAAAATAGAAATACAAATTAACCCTACAATATTTGAAATCAATTCAAGTACCAAATGGAATGATATGCGAGCTGATTGGCCCGCATTTCAGTCTTACTTAGAAAGCGAACTTTCGTCTCTTTTTATATCATCCAATTATTCAGACAAAATACTTCAACTGATTAACGCTATTTCTTCAGCTGCATCCAAATCTATGCCTACTAAAAAACCTTTTACCCCTTTATCTCCCAGGCCCTATTGGTGGGACGAGGAATGTTCAACCATGGTTAAAAATCGTGCAGAAGCATTAAAGAAATTCAGAAACAAGGAAATTTTAGTAACTACCTACACTATCAAAATATTGCTGCTAGGACTAAACAGTTGTTCAAATCAAAACAAAGAATTAGTTGGAGGTCTTTCTTAAATAAATTAAATAAGAGTACTCCTATATCTGAAATTTGGCACCTTATTAGATCTGTCACTAATAAATATCACCAGAAAAAAAAGCCTCCTTTAGGCAAACAAATAATTGAAAATATTCTGGATAAACTAGCTCCTCCATCTGTTCCTGGTAACCTTTTTAGTTGTTATAATAACCGTTTTCAATTTATTTCCAATTCAAATCCTTTATCTGTTCCATTTAATCATGAAGAACTAAATTTAGCTTTAAAGAATAGCAGAAATTCTGCCCCAGGACTGGGTGGATTCACATATAAAATTTTGTACAATCTTCCTGAAGTAGGAAAAAAATTATTTTTACAGTTTTTTAATAATTGGTGGTTAAAGCAAGAATATTCTGATATATTCAAAAATATAATCATTTTCTTGTACTTAAACCAAATAAAACCATAGATGTCCCGTCATCCTATCGACCCCTCTCATTAATGTCATGTGTTTCCAAAACCTTCGAGAGGATGATAAAATTTAGACTAGAACATTTTGTTGAAAGTAAGTCTCTCTTGCCTAGTACTCAGTATGGATTTCGTAGAGGTCAAGGCACAATTGATGCCCTAACACACTTAATTACTGACGCACAAATTTGTTTCTCCAAAAATAAGTATATGTTATGTTTATTCATAGATTTAACAGGCGCCTATGACGTGGTTGATCTAGGTATTTTACAATCTAAGATGAATAAAATTGGCATCAATTATAAGGTATCTGCAAACATAATCAACTTATTTATAAACAGAAAGATATTTGTCCGTGATCATAAAAATGTACTACATGGCACGAGAACCGTATATAATGGTCTACCACAAGGAGCTGTTTTAAGTCCACTTCTTTTTAATATATATACAGCAGAACTACATGATTTGATGGATGATACCATTAAAATCATCCAATATGCAGATGACATATGCTTTTATACCATCCAAAATTCATATGAACGTTGTATGAGAGATTTAAAATATGTATTTTATTGTTTGAAAGACTGGATTAGTGACATGGGTTTTAGTATTTCACAGGAAAAATCAGCTATTATGTGCCTTACGCGACACAGACTTAGAACTGCTGAATATTGCTCATTAGGTGACTTGACTATACCCATAGTTAGTGAATACAAATACCTTGGTTTAGTTATAGATAAAAAATTGCTATGGACCAATCATATAAAATACATAAGGCAAAAGTGTGATAAGAGACTTAATCTCCTACGTATAGTATCTAACAATAAGTGGGGTGCAGACCCAAACATCGCCTTCACATTTTATAAATCTTATATTCGTTCTATACTGGATTATGGATGTACTCTTTATGGATCGACGTGTAATTCAAATTTGTTATCTGTAGATCGAATTCAATTTAAAGCCTTAAAAATATGTTTAGGGGCTATGGTATCGTCACCTAATCATTGAATTCTTGCTGAGGCACAGGACCCGCCTCTGTGCTTTCGAAGAAAATGTTTAGCAAATAAACAAGTTATTAAGTATAGGTCTTTTAGTAATTTTATGATCACCAAAATTTCAACTGTAGCTGTAGAGAACTTAACGAATTTATACTGGGAAAAGAAGAACTCTCCCCCTCTTGCAAATGCTTTTATTGATACTAGTCCATATAATAACCAAATTGAAAAATTTCAGAAATTACCCATATATGAAATTGAATTCAAAATTCTGATATCTAAACCAACCATTATTATTACGAAATACTCAGATATTGCAAGCCTTACGAAAACTATCTTTAAATCCGTACTCAGTAATTTGGGAGACAATTTAACTACTATTTATACAGATGGATCGAAAAATGGTTTAGGTACTGGCTGTGCATTTCTTGTTTCAGACACTAATTATATAGAATCATTTAAATTACCCTGCTTCTGTTCTATATTCACAGCTGAACCAGTGGCGATTCTAAAAGCCTTAGATTGGTGCAAAGCAAATTCATTTCAGAATATAGTTATAGTGTCTGACTCCCAATCAGTTCTGCAGGCTATTGATGGCCCTTCCATAAGTCAAAATAAAAACGCGGTAATATTATCCATTAAGAAAATTATATTTGACCTTGGTTTGGGTTAAAGGACATTGTGGCATTGCAGGAAATGAACATGTGGATAGGGCTGCTAAAGAAGCATGTAGTTTAGAACAAATTACATTATTTTGTAGTTTTATAGATATTATTAGCATTTATAAAAAAGATGTAAGAAATAGATGGGAAATTAAATACACTGAGCATGCGAAGGCATCACAAAGTCACTATTATAGTATACATCCAAATCTTCCCAAGAATATTCCTTACATCAGTTCATGGAACTATAATAAATATCAGTCATCTATAATTACTCGTTTGAAGCTCAATCACGGCCGATTCCCTGCACATTTATATACAATTGGAATATTGGATTCTCCCTTTTGTCCATATTGCAATATAAACGCTGTAGCAGATATCAATCATTTATTTTTAGATTGTAATAAAAATGCTCAACATACCACCGTATTATATCAAGATTTAAATAAACTTTCACTCCCACTTCTCCACTCAATATTTCTTCACGTTTAGTTCAATCAGATAAGATTATTTTTGACGCTATTATTAAATTTACTCAAAATACTAAAATAGATATTTAACATAATATATATGAAAATTATTAAGTTTAAACTTTCTGTGGTAAATAGACTTGCATGTCTGATGCCATCCCATTACTACAAAAAAAAATAATACCAAATGTTTGAACAAATGGAAATAAATTAATTGTTTTATTGGAAATAAATAATTTGTTTAAATGATAAAAAATATAGTTTAAAGTCTAAATTATTGTAATTTACCTGGAAATTTGGAAAAAGTTTAAAATTATACAATGAATTTTGTTTCTTATCTTATATTAAAGATATTTATTATTTATTTCAGATATTTTTTCTTTTGTATTCTGGGTTATTTTTTGATTGTTTTTTTTTAAATTCTAAGTTCAATAATATTAAGAAAAATATGAATAATTGTCAGAAGAAAAACCAGTCATATTCTATTTTTCTTTAGCAGAGTTTGTAAAAGTAGCATCTCATATTTTAAGGGTACTTCTTATGGCAATAGACATGGTTCTAGAGTTCCTGATACTTTTTATTAATAGTTCCCTTTGATATAATTCAATACCTATTGTGCTATTAGCCAAATGTATAGTTGTTTTTCGAACTGACACGGTCATTTGTATTTTATGTGACATATTTATGGCTTTATTATATTTTACGTCCTGGTCACATCTGAATTAGAATTTGGCACCTTTGCCGATTCCAATAGAGACTGGAATTGAAAACCTATTTATTTCTTGCTGACCAGTCCTACCCTGTTACGGCGTTAGACAAACGAGTAGTTGTTTTCCGAAGGGAAACGGTAACTCGTATTTTGTGTGACATAATATGCCACTAAGCCCACTAAATACTTTACTGATGAAGAAGATATGGCAAAGGAGACTGGATGGACCGCGTAAAAACAGAAAAAAGAAAATGGTTGACGACCACGACAACGACAACAAAATAACAGCACTACAATAGAAAAATCTGTAAAAATTAAGATACCATCACCTATTATAGTCGATAACGTCCGAAACTTTAATAAACTCCTTAGTATGGGGAGACAAATTACAAACTCCCAAATTAGAGTTATCGACGACAATAATGTTAAAATTAACGTTCTGGAAAAACCAGAATATAGAATGCTTTCTGGAGCATTAACAGAACAAGAGTATACTTGTTACTCGTATAAGGACATTACTTAATAGACCAATTAAAATAATGGCATACAAACTGCACCATTCTGACAAACAAGAAAATATACTTAGTGATTTGAAAAGTCGTGGCTTTAACATTATAGTAGCGACTCGAAAATTAAAATATAGGACTAAACAACTATTCAATGTGTTTATGCTTACATTCCAACATGACGAAAGTGTTGAGAAAATACAGGTAATCAGGGAAATTATGGGAGTCTACTTTGAAATAGTACATCTCAAAAAATCCAAGCTAGTACCTCAAAGTAAAAAATGTTAAGCATTCGGACACAATCAAAGGTGCTGCGCTAAAAAGCCTCGATACGTAAGATGCACAGATTAAACATTTAACTGTAAATTATGTAAAACCGAAAGATGATCTACCTAAAGAAAATCCTGCTAGCTACAGGGGATGTGAAGTAGCCAAGGAAATGGATAGCAAAAAAACAAAACTTGCCTAAACAGCCACAGCGAATAATCCAACATAAGCCTGTTAATAGAAATAATCTAATAGACAAATGTAGATCATTCAGCCACCGATAACTGGGAAAAAGGAGCATTGACAGAACAATAGTACACTTGTTACTCGTATCAGGACAAACATAATAGACCAATTAAAATAATGGCACCACTGGAAATTATTCTGATAAAATAGATAACAATCCAGATTCATCCATTACCAATACTCTCCACCAAATATTGGAAAAGCTGAACATAATATGGATGAACGAATTACTAGCTTAGAATATATGTAGTACAAAATAAGCTACGCCTAAAAACCATTTAATGGGTAATGGCATAATAATAATAGAATGGAATGCCAATGGATTGCTGCAGCACCAACAAGAATTGCAAGCAATCCTAGACAGAGAAAACATGTGCATATACTCGCTTTACCAATGAACCCTTTATTAAATTTAAGAGATCTCTCTGTATCTGTAACGTGTGGAAGGTGGGGTAGCCCCCACGGCACTTAGATCTCGCTAGGCCCATTGTGCATCCTCCTAAGATTATAGGCACCTCCTAGCTCGTGAACCAGCCTACAGATTTCATGTAGTTGACAACGTCGCCAAGAGGTGCTTCTCTTATATTGGCCAGTGTTAGCCGATACTCGCCGAACACAAATCTTCTAATAAATAAGAGCGTCGAGCAATCGTAGAGGATATGCTCTTCTTGTTCGCACCCTCTGCAGAGTGTGTATTCTGACAGCCCCATGATATGGAGCTGCTTCTGTACTTGGCAATGACCAGTCAGAATGCCTGTGACTAGGCGCAGATTCTGTCTAGTCATAGTCAAGTATTTGTTTGTTGCAGTGTTGTCAGGATAACTTAAAAGCTCCCTGGCAACTCTGCAGTTTCTTGTTTCATCCCATCTTTCCTTGAATTTCACAAGGGAATGTTCTTTAATTAGGTCTGTCTACCGATTTTGTCAGGCCACTAGAAGGGCCAGGTCCAAAAAGTATTTGGTTGGCTGCTTTCTTGGCCAGTGAATCAGCAAGACGGTTACCTTTCGATGTGGCGTGACCTTTGATCCATCTTAAGGCTACCACGTTGTTGATGAATACTTCGGCCAAAACTTCGTGACATTCTAGTACCTACTAACCCTGAATGAATTCGTGGTCTGTTCAGGGTGAGTAGTGTTTTTTTGCTATCTGTATAGATGAGCATGTTCCTTCCAGTGATATTGTTTCTGGTGATTTATTTTGCTGCTATGAGAATCCCCGTGAGATCTGTTTGAACTACACTGGCACTATTGCTCACAGCTTATTTTATGTTAAGGTTTAAGGATCTGGGTATATTCCACATCCTGAACCTTGTTTTGTTTTAGAACCGTCGTTGTAGATATGAATCGTACTTGCCACTTTCGGCTCTTCTATTTGTTCTGTTACAACTTTATATAGCTTATCGAAGATATATCTCGGTGAGTTGGAGTTCATGTTCGCTTGAATCAGTGGAAGCATATCGAGCGCCTCCTGCCAAAACCACGTCTCGCCTCATCAGATCATACATCAGGTTCTATTTCAACCATACGGAGGCGTATCATTGTCGTTAGAGCAACCTCCTTGATGAGGCAAATTTAAGGGATATAAGATTTATCATGCCATTCACCCCCAAAATGAAATAATAATTATAGAAGCATCATTAAGAAGCTGGATACAGTACTGAATATTTTCAGGCAACTTCAGTAAAGATAAAATCTAAAACTTTGGTTATGGTTACTTCTACTTATTGTCCTTCAAGACACACCGTTAAAAAGGAACAATGCCTAGTCAACCTCAATAGCCAAGGACCTAGATTTACCATTGCAGGCAAAACACACCCATTGGAGCTCCAGACTAAAAATAACTAAGGATGAAAACCTAAAAGAAGCAATGACACAGCTAAAATGGGAGTCTCTTTCAACTGGCAAACCAACTTGTTGGCCTACAGATATGGTCTCGGAAATACCCCAAGTCCATTCGCTTTCTTTATTGTTTAAATGTAAAATGGCTTTTCAGCTGTTCAGTTTTAGAAAAGAAGTATTTTCTCAATAGCTCAATTTGCTTCTTATATCTTAGGCGAAAATCAGTGATCCCTCTTCCCCCGGCATTTCGTGGAAAATGGTAACGTTCTTAACGCGCTCTGGGATGATGCTTTCGGTGTTTTGTAAAGGCAACTCGAGCGATTCTATTGAGTTCGTCTAATTCTGTGGTCGTCCATGAAACCACTCCGAAACTGTAGGCAACTACTGGTTCAGCATATGCAATGTAGGCTAGGTTTTGGCCTGACAGCTTTGATTTCAGTAAAAGTTTTGTTTTAGTCTTAAACTTTTCCATGAGCTTATCTTTGACCTCTTCAGTTTCAATTCCTCTAGCTTGAGCAATACCTGGGTATTTGTAGGTTTCATTGCGTTCCATGCCTGTTATTGTGTCTCCGCCAGCCGCTTGAGTGAGTTTATGTCCATCTGTTTTATATCAAACTATTGGTTTTGCATTTTTCGATTCCAAATTTCATTCGAATATCATTTGAGAACTTCTCGACGTACCGTAGTTGTTGTTTTAGCTCTTGTTCGGATGAAGAGTATAGTTTGATGTCATCGATGTACAATAAGTTATTATTATTTTATTATTCTTATTTTTTTGTGTCATCGGCTTCAACTGCTAAGGTTATTTCGCCTCGTGTTCTATGTACGCTTTTTACTGTTTTCCACCGTCACTTTAGGAACAGAACTGTTAATCGGAACAAAACAGTGAATGGTCGAGTGGGGAATCCTACTAAGGCATCAGAATTAATTTTAAATAATTAAATTAAATGAAAAAATCCCGGCCAACGGTGGGATTCGAATCTGGGACTCTTGGATCCGCAGGCAGAGTATCTACCACTGAACCACCCACCCCCTTATTGTTATAATTATTATTATTATTTTCTTCTTTTAAATATTAAGTAGTTTGAAAGTTATTAAAAAAATGAAGATTATGATTTCTGGGGCTTGAATTTGTAAATACCCTGTATAATTTCACTACTACGTATTTACCTGACATACAATTTTCTATATACATATGTAGTGTTTGAGACACATTTTAATATTAAGTACTTGTAAGTAAAAATAAATGCATTGTAATTCAAACTTCTGATTTATTGATGATGAATCGCATTTCTGGTTTTATTAATTTTGATTTACAACCCAATCTATTATAATGAACTTGCGTACTTTCATCAGTGGTTGTTCCGCACTTGTGGTTTATTACTTATTTGCATATTTTTTTTTTCATTTTAAGTCACTTTTTATAGGTACGAAATTTATGTTTAATTCTACAACTTGCTTATTATGACAAGACGCTGTTTATAAAATAGACATGATTAAAATAAGAAGTTACCAATATTTATAAATTCTAAAATAATTTAAAACCGGCTTTACTTGTTTTATTAAGTTAGTCTTAGGGAGAATTACTCAATTGTTCGAAATGGCAACCAATTTTGATTTCCTGTAGCAGTAGTTTAGTAATGAAACTTATTATATTCTGAAATGTTAATAGGTATTAGTCAAGAGTCAAGAGTAACAAATTGTTGTTCCCGATAAGAAGAGATTTGTTGTCTATCAGATATTTTCTTTCCTATTATCTCTTTATTATTAAGTTTCCATAAGGGCCTATTGAGTATGGTTAGAACACATTTTAGGAAATAAATATAATAAGATAACTAAACAATAGAACTGAATAACTAAATATGTAAAGTAAAAGGTGAAGTAATTTACAAAATCACAAAAAACTGTCCTGTAAAAAATAAAAAAAATATTGAGATTTTGTTTTTATTTTTAGAATGTAACTGCAACGGATACTCCAATCGCTGTTTCTTTGATCAAAAACTCTATGAACAAACTGGACATGGAGGTCATTGCCTGGACTGCGCTGCTAATCGCGATGGACCCAACTGCGAAAGATGCAGAGAAAACTTCTATATGAGAGAAGATGGCTATTGCATTCAATGTCAATGCAATCCAACTGGTTCAAGAAGTCTACAGTGCAATGTTGAGGGTAAATGCCAATGTAAACCCGGAGTTACAGGAGAAAAATGTGACAGGTAAATTACATTATCATTTTTACAAAGAAATAAAGTTGCAAACTGATTACGTGAGTCTTTCTATCTTGACATAACTACCTTTAAAATTCAATGGAAGATCACACTTGATGCTCGAATCTCCGTGACGAACATATGATAAATTACACCTTAAAAAACTGGGGTACTGATGCTTGTATCCATATTGTTTTCATACAGCTTAAAAAACCGAAGCCATATTGCCATACTGGCATTTTCATTTTTAACACAAAGTTTAGTTTTCTAATAAGAATTAAAATGTGGTGATGTTAAATACCCAGGTATTTAACCCGGCATTGTCCTGTTGATTTTTTTTTTACATAACACCCCAGGTGGGGTGTGACAGACCACAATTTAAAAAAATATTATAGAAAAAACTAAATATCAAATTTCAAAACTTTTAATAAAATAGCATTGTCTGAAGTATAGTTGATTAGAAAAATAATAAAAAAAAACAGTTTTTATTACGCAATACCAAATGAAAACAAAAATTATTGAATTCTTCAAGTAAAAATCACACATTTTTGAAAAAAAAAATTATTAAGAGAAATAAAGAAATATTCATTTTTTTGCAAAAATAAATTATATAGATGTCAAATCAACCAAAAAAAAAAAAAATCAAAATTCACTCTATTTTTGTCATTAGTAAAATTTTACTCGGCATTTAAGTCAGCACAATTTTGGCCAAAGCTTCTCGCATGATTCAAACGTATGAATAGTCCACACGTCTCACAAATAGAAGAGCCGGAAGTGGCAGGTATCTACAACGACGGTTCTAAAACAAAACAAGTCTCAGGATGTGGAATATACTCCAGATTCTTAAACCTAAACATAAAATGGGCTGTGAGCAATAGTGCCAGTGTAGTTCAAACAGAGCTAACAGGGATTCTCATAGCAGCAAAAGAAATAACCAGAAACAATATTACTGGAAGAAACATGCTCATCTATACATATAGCAGACAAGCACTACTCACCCTAAACAGACCACGAATTTACTCAGGGTTAGTACTAGAATGTCACGAAGCTTTGGCCGAAGTATCCATCAACAACGTGGTCACCTTAAGATGGATCAAAGGTCACGACACATCGAAAGGTAACCGTCTTGCTGATTCACTAGCCAAGAAAGCAGCCAACCAAATATTTTTTGGACCTGGCCCTTCTATTGGCCTGACAAAATCGATAGTGACAGACCTAATTAAAGAACATTTTCTTGTGAAACTCAAGGTAAGATGGGACGAAAAAACAAACTGCAGAGTTGCCAGGGAGCTCCTAAGTTATCCTGACAACACTGCAGCAAACAAATACTTGACTATGACTAGATAGAATCTGAGCCTAGTCACAAGTATTCTGACTGGTCATTGTCAAGTACGGAAGCATCTCCATATCATGGGGTTGTCAGAATCGGCACTCTGCAGAGGGTGCAAACAAGAATATGAGACCTCGAGCATATCCTTACGATTGCTCGACGCTCTCATTTATTAAAATATTTGTGTTCGGCGAGTATCGGCTAACACTGGCCGATATAAGAGAAGTACCTTTTGGCGACGTTGTCAACTACATTAAATCTGTAGGTAGATGAAAGTAATATGACGTATTTAGTTTTTGTAGGTACGATGGAAACCAAACATGGATGACTTGATTTTTCTGATTTTTATATTTTCAAATTCAAGTGGAATCGTCCTTTTACCTGTTTTACCCTTTCTAATAGTTTCAACAGCAGTTAGATTGTGTTTATCACTCAAATTATTTACTGCCTCTAAACTGGTGTACCAATTGTCGAATGTTACATATCGGTTAGTTTTAGATATTGGTGCCACCATCCTGTCTACTACATCATATGCATTGTTACTATATATAGATGGACCATCTCGTTGTTTGCCAGGATATATTGCTATATTTATAGTATAAAATGAACGTGCATCCACAAGGGCTTAAATTTTGATCCCATTATTTGCGGGCTTGTTGGGGAGATACTGCCGAAAAGAACATCTCGCTAGAAAATATTCCAGTTTTTCATTAAAAGTTTTGTATTGCCCAGGCGAGTAATCTTCTTGACAATTTGAGACGAATTTCCCAAAAACAGACCTTATGGGAGCAAGTTTGTCTATTTGAAGCCTCAAGGGTCTGTTCTCAAAATTCTCAAATCTTAGACATAATAAGAGAAATGAAAATCTATTATAAGACATTACAACTCCAAATATATCCATTCCAGTTCCATTTGGCTTCCAGAAAACGCGCAAATGACGAAGTGAACTTCTAAAGACACCAGCAAGATATAAGAGGCCAAATAATGCTTTTATTTCGATCGAATTTGTTTCACCGCAATTTGGTTTATCTTTATAATTTTGTGATTTTTGTTGAATCATCAAGTTTGTGCAGTGTGTAATGTCAATAAGCATATTTTCATCAACGAAGAGTTCCAGCATTCCAAAGCTGTTTTTGCACTACGAGCACATTGTTTAGATCCAGGTAGTTTCGTAATTATATTCTCAGCTCTTGTCCTTACTCGGCTTGTACTACAGTGTTTGTACCATTTCGTAACTTTATCCTCTACCTAAATAATAGTTTTGGTGTATAAAGTGTATAAAGTCTTCCATGAGATTTTCAAAGTCAATGTCTTCTTGCGGATCATTTACTTGAGAACTAACATGATCTAAGTTATCATCATCACTTTCTGATCCGTCTACAGCTTCATCTTCGTCACTTTCAATCTCACTCCATATATTCAATAGCCACTGCTGACTTCTTTCATAGTCTCCCATGATTCTAAAGCAAATATAATTAGTTTAAGCGAAAAACATTTCAATATATCATCATACTTATATTGTAAACTAAAACCTTATAACTTTAGATCTCAGAAAAATTATTACAGTCTAATAAATTTTATAACTTTATGACCCAGGTGGGGTGTTACAGACCCCAGAGCACTTTAAACACAAATGTAAATTCTCCAAAGTTCCCAGCACGACTAAACCGAACTACAGAATTGCCGATCGATATTATTGACGAAGTAGGCTACCAGATATACGTACTTTCAGTTTAATAAATAGTTTAGGCAGTTTTAATTCGTCTGGGGTCTGTTAGACCCCGCCAGAGTAATGCTGGGTTAAAAAGTTGGGTAAATGCCCGGGTAAATATCCAAAAGTCATAAATGCTCGGGTATTTATAAAAACCCTTTAATACATTTTAATTTTTTACGTATTAATGTAATTAAGTACATTAAAAAATACATTGGCATAGTTGAATTACTTAACAAAATTTTGTAAAAAAGTTTTGCTTTATTTAACTAGCAAGTGTTAAGTTTGTCAAGTTGAAATTTAATCGGTTTATTATTGTCCCAATTTTACTCCATAAATTATACTAGCCAATGACCTTTATAAAAAATAAAACTCACACCATTTTAAAAAACTATAAACCATAACGAAAAAAGAGAAAACACATACACCGTCTCACAGAAACATGAGCGACCATTTTTTTCTGAAATCAACTGCTCCTTTGGCTAATACCGCAACAGGCATTGAATTATAAAGTGACATAAATACCCCAAGTCCTCTGACAAAAGAGTAACGCATTTTTAGTTACAGTTTGCACGTGTTTTCTTATTTTAATTGCACTTTGTTGTTGCTTAGAAACGTAAACTTTATTAAGGTGCGTTTACACGAATACATGAAATCACTTTGAAAAAAATTAAGATTACGTTTTACATTTTGTCTGCAAATACTAGAACAATTTACTTTTTTACTTTATAAATAAATTTCCTAGCTCAATATTGGTTTTCAGCGTTTTTAAAATTTTTTAAGATAATAACAGGTGCAAATTCATGAAACAGATTCTTTGTTAAAAAAATATTATCATAACAAGTGGCACAGACAATATTTATTGGATAACTTACATAATTTTTTTTAATCAACATACTTTTTTTCATAACTGGACTCTGATTCTGACTCATCACTACTTGCCGTTGTACCTAAATTAAATAATAATTTGTTCTAGATCGGAATCTAATTGCTTGTATTTTTCCCAATCGGAAACAATTATGTTTTAAGTGTGTCTTACGCAATTGTACCACTGAGTATCGGTAACATTATTTAAAGCTTCTGACCAAATATGAAATACATCTTCCGGTAAAGATTTTGTTGTTAAATTTTTTTCGTCATATAACCGTTAACACTGTGACCACACCATCTCTATCGCATTGTACTGACAGTGATATGGAGGAGTGCTTTATATTTTATTCCCAGATTTTTCAACATATCTATCTAGGTGAAATTCTTTGCGTGCTAGATTTTGATGTAGAACTTCCCAAATCCGATATTTCATACCATTGATTGGGTAATTAATGTTCTTTTCTTGCAACCATTTATTTTTTGTCCAAATATAACATGGAATTGGTTCCACATACCTCAAATAATAACTAACATTATCGATTACAATCAAAGAGGGATGTTCCAGACAAGGTATACATTTCGTCTTGAACCATTTTTCAAAATTTTCTGTGTCCAGGTCCAAAAAGTATTTGGTTGGCTGCCTTCTTGGCTAGTGAATCAGCTAGAATGCTACCTTTCGAGCATTGTCAAAAGTGAACCGTAGACACATACTTTGATTTTCTTTTACTATACGGAAAATGGTCGCACTGTACTGAGATTCCAAATCAGTGCGAAATGCGAAATCGAATCGCTTTCGATACTCGCAACCAAATACGATATCGAGAAATTTGCTATTCCTATTCGCTATCGAATTGCCCTGCGTTTTGGTCGATTCCGAAACTCGTAGTATTCGTAGCAAGCATGCGCAGTACGTGTTTTAATTGTCAACAATGCCATCCAAACTGACGGCATATAATAGGAAATTTTAATTTGTCTTTGTAAAGGAGTGGTTATGCACACAATTTAATTTAACGCAAGAGCAGCAAATTAGAGTATGTATTCCTTATCAGGTGATCACAGTTAGCCAATAGCAGGACTTAATTCTTAAATTACGTTAAATTAAATTCGTGCATAAACCCACCATATTTACCTATAATAATAGTTTGGTGCTGTTTTGTTTCAATTTAGTTAGTTCAGTTAATTAGGTACTTACATTATTATTTTTTAAGGCAGACCTTTTACTTATATTCTCAAAATTCTTAAGATCTTCTCATACCAATGACATAGAATAATCAACAATAACAATGCTTTAAACTGTTTAAACTTCAACTAGAAATCACAACCACTACAAGGCTACAACCTCTACAACCACGTGCTATAACCTCAATAATCTACCGAAATCGAGCAATTCGGCACCATAGAGCTGGCGAGTGACTCGCAATCGTTTTAGTCGATGCGAGTATGATTTTTTGCAAATCGGAATTCACCAAACCGTCGAAATCGAGTATTTCGATATCGAATTGTCAATGGGAATCTGCCTGCTCACAGCTTTCTGAGTGCCTTTTAAAAGGAGATAGAAAACTCCGCCATTTTGATCCCTTATTACGTGTTGCCTACATCTTGGCGCAATATTTTTAATAGGTGCGTTTTAATCATCCGCTTCTGCTTCGGAATTGTCGGTTTTCTTGTTTTAATCTGACAGATTAAAATGACTAAACCGACAATTCCGGAAGCAGAAGCGGATGATTAAAACGCACCTGATATTTTGCTTGCTGCTGTCAGTGTCAGTGAATATTATTTTTGGAGTCACAATTTATTGCTAAAGAATCAGTTAGCTCACTCGGATCAGTTGAAAGTTCCAAAATAACATCCACTCCAGGGATACAAATTCAGGATACGCAGAAGACTGCTGTTTTATTATAGGCGGTTGTCATATATTGTATTATCCGAGTTGCGCAGTGTATATACTGGAACATTGAGATCAAAAGTGCCGTCGCAGAGTAAGCGATCTGATTCTTTAGCTATAAACTGTGGCATAGGAATCAAAATGGCCGCGCCCTATGTTGGGCGTGTCGGACCTCTCTCTTGCACCGTATAGTAATCAAAGAATGTGACCGTAGAGATCGTAGATTTGTTACTTGTTCGAAGTGCAACAGTGCACACTTTTGTAGCAGATGAACGAATCTGTCACTGCTGTCGCTGTCAGAAAATCAATATTTTTTTGCCTGTCGTGTCTTTATTTGTCGTTTTGGACTTTTGCAAATATTCTGATAACTTTCAGGTTTTTTGAGTGGTTTATTTTTAGTTTTAGTTGCTGTTTTTAATTGTGGAGTATTAATTTAAGACTATTGTACCTATTAAGATTAGGTTTGTTTACAAACAATGCCGCGTCAATGTATTTATCGTGGATGTACCTCAAGAACAGGTGGCAAAGAAGGATTGTTCACTCTTGTGAAAGATCCAGTGAGGTATGTATGAAACATTAAGGGTGAAATAGAAATTATCCTTGCCATAACATTGTAGTACAATGATTGTATGTATTTTTCAGACTTGAATTGTGGCTTGAGGCAGCAAATAGAGAGGACTTATTGGGAAAGAGTGTTGAACACTTAAGTAAAAATTACAAAATTTGTGAACTGCACTTCCAAGATAAATTCGTTTATCTGTCAGGAACAAGAAAACGATTATTTGCAAATGCATTCCCAACAGTATTTCCCCATTCAGAACCAACGAAAAAAGTCACAGAACCGTTTATATAATTATTCTATATTTTTGTTGTATATTAGAATGTAGCTATTTTAATAAAGCTACTTATCTAAGTATTATAAATTAAGCTTGCTCTATAAATCTGTGTAAACAATTTTAATTATTTTAATTTTCAAATACTTAAAACGATTTTGTTATGTTATGAATACTATGTACTTAATAGTTTTAACAAAATATGTCATAGGTTTGTGATCCTTTTTTTAGACAATATAAGTCTAATTGAACATGTACGTAATTTGAGTACATAGTTTTTCAACTGTTTCTTTACCGTTTTTGTAATATGAATAAACTATTGTTTAAAACTTTATAATTTTTATTTTTGAAACCTGTCGGAAGTGCTACAAATCGAAAAATATGTTACTTAAATCGAGAATAGTTTAAAATGCATTCATGCAAATTTTCATAAAATATGACACATAATTCTGTAAAAAAGAAATATGGGTTTTCGCAGTGTAGGTTCACTGAATAGCTACGTTCGCGTGTACTGTGAATATTCACGTTTTCTCAGAGTATCTCTGTGGTGGAACTCAAGGTCAAATATTTCTGTCCCTTCTACTTCAAAGTTCCGACCATTACTTTCTTTTCTGTATTATTCTTTCTTCTGTGCTAATGGAGTCTGATGGCACTATAAAATTCGCTCGTACACATTAACAGCGGTTGAGAGTATGTAGATATTAAACATGCCAAAATGGTAACGCCATCTGCATTTAGTAAGCAAAATCAAAGCTCGCTGTGGTACCTAGTTATCTAGAACAAGGCGGTATAATAACTGGACCGGCATTACTAAAGAAATTAATTACAATTTTCAAATGTAAACAATTTAAAAATACACCATAAAGAAAAGAGACTTTTGCGTTCTAGGACAAACAGATGTATAAATGGCAGCAGTCTACATGAGAAACAGATTCGAAAGTGTACCAATAGCAAGCTGCGTTAATTATACTTTCGTTTTACATATTTACCTGTCCACATCATTGTACATAGTAAATAAGTTATCGTGTCCATGTATTTAAAAAAAATATTTTCATGTGAAACTTTGTCAATAAAGTAATAACTGGAAACGGATGAATTTAAAGTTCAACCATACTTTCTAACAGACAACTTGTATCGAGCAAATCAGCGATCCTACCTACAGTTCACACCAGAAAAATCGATCTAATTTATCATTGAGTGAGTCCGGCATTGATAATTATATATTAGACTCTCACATCTATACATATGAATTAGGGTGTGGTTTAAAGCCACTCGTACTAAAGATCTAGGCTTATTGAACCCCTCTCAATTTTTTCTCCTTTAGGTCAATATTTTTGATTAATTCAAGCATATATCTAATGGTCCCTTTCGCGATTTCTTCAGGTTCCGTATTTTACATCCTGAAGTGCCATTCCTGTTACCATTTAAGGTTCTGGCAATGTCATAGTATGTGAATAGGAGTTTCTTCTTTAGGTGCCTTTTAAGGCCGAAATGCCATGTCATATTACGGACTTTAGTTCACTCCTGCTAAGGTTTAGCAGTTGATTTTGTCTCGTCTTGGATGGACTTTCTATGAATATTCTGGAGAGCCTAAGTTTAGGAAGTTTCAACCACAGCCTATGGTATTCGCTATTTATATATTCCATTAGAAAACATTTAAACTGAAATATGAAATACTACAGGTTTGTTCTAGTCCAATTAGAGTTTGCTTAGCTCCATTCCTAAATAGAAGGGCTGCTTTCTCGTACTCCAATACTCTCTAATATCCCGGGGCAATATTAATTTAGATTGTACTTCTATCCTTTTCAGTGCTTTAAAGATTGACTGGCATCCATAGTAAATTCCAGCTCCTGTGCTGTTTTTTATCTTCAAATCATCTGTATACCAGATTGATTTGTTATGTATTTCCCTATTTTCCCAGCTTTTAGCCCTTTCTGGTATTTAAATATAGAAAGATTTTCTAAAGTCATGAATAATAAGTGTTCTAATATTTCTCTAATATGCATGGTGTCATTTCCATGAAAGGTCCCATCTGAATCCATCAGCGTCGCAGCCATAGCCTCCTTTTCCACCACAAGGTGTAATGGAGGAAGTCATAGTCGTAGCTCCATTGCTGCACTGGGAGTAGTTCTAAATGTCCCTGTTATTATTAGACAGGCCAGTGTTTGTACTTTAACTAATAGCTGTTATGCTTTTAGCCTTGTGCCACCATATGACTGATGAGTAAGTTATAACGGGTACTAGAACCATGGTGTTATAGGGCCTTAATATTGCATTTGTGGCGCGAAACATTTTCTTAATTCCACTTTCTAACAATTTTCTCTAGGTTTTCTCTCATTTTAAATCCAAAAACGCAATAAAATTGTCTGTACATATGTGCACCTACCCGATAACTGTATGATGAAAACTCTGATTGATTGATTTTCTTTGACAATTTCGGTTTAACTTTAGTGCTTTAAATATTAATGTTTTTAAAAACTATTGCTTTTCTTATGGAGCCTATTTTATGCACTACCACAAGGACACTGATTTTACTACATATATGGCCATGCTTGTCTTTACTTCCGCCACTCTTGAATGTCAAACAATATTATTTTTACATAGGTATGCTTAACATTTAAAACTCAAACAATTTTGAAATCATAATCAAAAGCCAACAAGGAATGGTTTTTTAAAACTAAGATTAGCAATTTAAAGAAAGTCTACGTAGTTTAGCCTAAATAACGCCAATGATACATAAACCTAACAATTCAACAACTCAATACTTTCCATCATCTTCTGGTCTTGTGTTTAATGCTAAGGGTTTGCCTGTGTGGCCTCAGTCCAATTAAGGTGGTAACTACCCATTTAACGTTCCTCGTTTTTCCTTTAAATTAATTTTATTGAGAAACCTGCTCTTTGTGGATGAGATTAACGACCTTCTGGCTAATTCCTTAACTTCTATACTAGAACATATTATCTATCCGCAAAGCAACATTCGTTTCAATGCAAGATAACAACAAAGGTTATATTGGTTAATTAAATATTATTTCTATTGCAGATGTGAGCAAAACTTTTACGATTTTTCATCATTCGGATGTAAATCATGCGGCTGCTACCAACCAGGATCGACTAACAACGAAAAAAGATGTGACCCCTACAAAGGCATTTGCGAGTGCAAGGAAAACGTGGAAGGCAAGCAGTGTAGCGAATGCAAACCGGGTTTCTTCAACTTAGATGAAGAAAACTACTTCGGTTGCACCCCTTGTTTCTGTTATGGACATTCAGCCCAATGTAGTTCTGCCACAAAATTCTCAAGATACGTCCTTGATTCGTCATTCTTCAAAGGCGTTGAAAGATGGAGCGCTGAAGATGAGTATCAAAGAAGAGTTGAAGTTAAATATGAGCCCATTAGTCAAAGTATCGGAGTTCAATCATCAGGTGATGAAGCTGTTTATTTCGTGGCTCCTAGTAGGTTTCTGGGTGACCAAAGAGTTTCTTATAATCAATTGTTGGAGTTTACTTTGAGGATAGGTGATAATCGACCTATACCAACAGCTACAGATATCATATTAGAAGGTGGAGGAGCTTCTGTTACAAATACCATATTCGCACAAAAGAATAGAATACCTAGTATGCAGGTTAGCAAATTCCTATTAACAATACCTTAATTTTTTAATATATAAATGTTTTTTAGAGTCAAGTGTATAAGTTCCGATTACACGAGCATCCAGATTATGGTTGGCAACCAAGACTTAATGAAAAACAATTTATTTCTATACTCACGAACCTATCAGCGATTAAAATAAAGGGTACATACGCTCCAGAAGGTATTGGCTTTCTTGATGAAGTGAAGTTGGAATCTGCTTCCAGAGGAGTGGCTGGTAAACCAGCTCTTTGGGTAGAGTCATGCGCTTGTCCAGCAGGTAAGAATTTCAAAACACAGGTAATGAACAAGTATTTAAATTTAAGACTATAGCCTATCTATCAATGGAGTATTAAACACATTGGAAGCTGTTAAGCGGAATACATATGAGTCCTAATGTATAAATTAATTTGGATAGACTAAAAAGTAAACAGTTACCCCTAGGCAAGCTGAAACAGTATTCAAAATGGAACTATTAATCATAAAATAGATCTTCTTTGAATTACAATTTCAAATCAAATGAAAATATTTAAATACTGTATTATTTACCAACAGTTCTAAGTACCTACGTTTTTCAATTAACTTTTTTCCAGGTTATGTTGGACAGTTCTGCGAGTCTTGTGCTCCAGGATTTAGACACTCTCCAGCTTTGGGAGGTCCATTTATGCCTTGTGTACCCTGTGATTGTAATAACCATGCTGAAATTTGTGACTCTGAAACAGGAAGATGTATTTGCGCTGACAATACTGCTGGAGAAAATTGCGACTTATGTGCTAGAGGCTATTATGGAAATGCTTTAGGAGGTATTTATTTTCAAATTGATACTTATTTCTAAGATGGTAAAAAACACAGGAACCGGTTTCTTTTATAGGTACTCCGGATGATTGTAAACCTTGCGGTTGTCCTGAAGGTGGCGCTTGCATTCAAATCGATGACGATATGACCATGTGTACTGAGTGTCCGACAGGTTATACTGGTCATAAATGCGATGTTTGTTCTGATGGATATTTCGGAGATCCGTATGGCAGAAATGGTGATCGAATTCCTTGTCGAGAATGCGAGTGTAATAAGAATATCGATACAAATGCTATTGGTAACTGCAATACAACCACTGGAGAGTGTCTTAGATGTATTTATAATACAGGAGGAGATCTGTGTCAAAAATGTCTACCAGGTACGGTATTAGAAAGTAAATTCTGAATCCAAGTAGATTAAAGTAAATAATTAAAGTAGTACTTTATAAAAGTAACAAAACAATAATAATTAGAATATGCTATTCGATTATATGAAATTTTCAACTATGCAATAATATTCGTTGTATTTAGGATTCTATGGAAATGCTGTGGTGCTTCCAAAAGGTGATTGTAAAGCATGTACGTGTTACTCAGTTGGTACTGAAGCTGAGAAGATGGGAGCACCTGATTGTGACCAAACTACTGGCAAATGTAACTGCAAACCTCATGTCGTTGGTACAAATTGTGATCGCTGCGAAGATGGTTACTATAATATAATGAGCGGTGAAGGATGCCATGCTTGTAACTGTGACAGTACTGGTTCATTTAACCAGACTTGCGATCTGCTGACAGGGCAGTGTTATTGTAGACCAGGAGTAACAGGGTAAATTTATGATAAATTGTGGTGAACTTTAATGAAATTATATTTTTTAGATTGAGATGTGATCATTGTGAGGCCAGAAAGTACGGCTTCTCAGAGGATGGTTGCAAAGATTGTGACTGTGATGGTATAGGTTCCAAAGACCTCCAATGTGATCCTTCTGGCCAGTGTCCATGTTTAGATAATGTAGAAGGTAGACGTTGCGACAGATGCAAAGAAAATAAGTTTGACAGAAAAAGAGGTTGTGTCGATTGTCCAGATTGTTACAATTTGGTACAAGAAGCTTACAGAACTCACAATAATAAATTAGAAAGACTTAATGACATACTTGATGAAATAGAACGAAGGCCCACTGTAATAGCAGATGATGAGTTTCCTAAAGAGCTTGATAAACTAAAACAAAATATCAGTAATTTTTACGATAACGTTAAAAATGCAACTGGAGATCATAGTGTTATTCACCAAGTTGGTGATATTAGAGAAAGAGAAAAAGATATTTCCCGTACACTATCGCAAATTGACGAAAATATATTCTTAATTAAAGAGAGAAGCCATATAACAGAAATGAATATTGATCATATAGAAACAAACTTGGATGAAGCAGAGTTGCGTTTAGCTGATAGTAAGGGTACATTTGAAACTCAAGCTAAAGAGGCATTAGATCACGCTATAGAGAGTTCTAAAAAAGCTGGACAACAATCAGAAAAAATGACGAAGATTGCACAAGACGCCCGTGAATTAGCAGACGAATTAGATAATAAAGCTGGAATAATAGCAGATAAGGCAATCGATGCTAAAAACAAATCGATACAGGCATATAATATAGCCAAAAATGCAACTTCTAATCAGTCAGATATTGGGGATAAAGCTAGGGCACTCAAACATGAAATTGTAGATATTGAAAATAAATTGAACCGTACTATAGAATGGACAAAAGAAGTTGCAAATAAATCAGCAACAGCTAAAAGTGATGCCACTACATTGCTTAACGAGGTTAAAAATTTAGAAGTACCTCAAATTGACATTCCACAATTAAAAATGCGATCTGATAAACTTCGCAGTGACGCTTTTAAGTTAGGCAATGAAACAGAAAACCTGTTCAAAGGTAGTGCAGATTTGAGAAAGAAGGTTGATGAAAAAAATGCAGATGGTAGAGCGTTACTAGAAGGAGCTTATGATCAACAAAATGAAATTGATGAATTGCTTAACGACATTCACGCTACTAAAGAAAGGACTGACAATTCTATAGATCGCTGGAAGAAGATTTTGAATGATACAGAAAGCATTTACAATGATCTAAAAGGTGGAGTAAATAATAATAATAATAATTTGTAACTTATCACAACCACTATTTATTTATTTTTTTGTTACAGATTTTGATACAGAAACAATGAAAAGCAAAAAAGAGGCATACGAAGCCCTCCAGACAATCAAAGATATTGAAGCTATTATTAAAGATACCATATCTAAAACAGTCGAGGCGCAACAATCTTTGAAAGACGCTACTGATAACGCAAACTCAGCTTTAGAGAAAGCTCTGCAAGCTGATACTTTGGCAACAAATGCATCTACAGTAGCTGAAAAAATAAAAGAGGAAGCAGGTACGCTGATGAGAAATACTACAAGGTTATCTGAAGATGCCGAGCTCATTATTGAAAAAGTTGCCGAAGTCGATCAACAACTTGATGGTTATATTACTGATACAAGAACCAATGGAAGTGTTATTGAAGAAGCAAAAAATAAAGTATAATATTATAATAAGATATTTATCAATGCTTTCTAATAATATATTCGATTTCAGGTGGGTAATGCTGGAAAGGAGACAGGTGAAACAGCTAAAAAAGTTAAAGACTTGCTAGAGGACGTCGAAGATATTATTACTGAATTACAGAATTCGCCAAATATTGATGATAGCGAGATACAAAGACTGGAAGAAGCTATTAGGGACACAGAACAGCAAATTCAAGAATCTCAACTTGACGAAAAGCTATCTAATCTTCAAAAAGACCACGCTGCTCAAGCAAATTTAGTGGACCAGTACAAAATTGATATAACGAAATTACAATCCGATGTTGATAATATCGAAGCAATAGTTAATGCTTTACCGGAGGGATGCTTTAGAAGATTGGAACTAGAACCTTAAAATTAAAAAAAAAATACTATTATTATACCAAAGAGCAAGTTCTTATTTTTATATTTATTTTGTAATTAAGGGTGTACATAAGAACCAATGTTAAAAAAGGAATGTTCCAATTTAAAACAACTACCTAGAAAGATAATTTTTTAATTTAAATAAACATTCTAATATAAAAATATTCCTAGTTTGTTATGAAGTTTTATTTTATAGTAGGGGAGGATAGGGCAGATTTGGACACTTTTCAATAGCAAATATTTTCCCAATTTTCAAATATTTAGGACTTATGAATGCACTGAGCGACAGCTATATAAAGGGTGATCCAATTTCAGTTTCCTAAATTGGCACTACTGTAAATCAGACAGTTGAAAATATGCATTTGTTTTTGTACCGTCAAAAGTTAGTTTGTAGTAACACATTTACGAAACTGATCGCTTAACGACCGCTCAGCGCATGCAAATTGTACGATTGTTTTATCAAAACAACAATTCTATAAGAACCGTATACAGATGTTTACGTGCAGATTATTATCAATGTAATCGTCCTACGGAGCGAACTATTCGAAATGTCAAAAAATTTGAAGATACTGGAAGTGTTGCAGATATGAGAAGGTTTGTGAATCATCGTCGTGCACGTTCATCTGAAAATATTGCTGCAGTTAATGAAAGCCTGGCTGCCAATCCAAGAATGTCGATTCGCCGGCGCTCGCAAGTTTTAGGCTTTTCTTATGGCTCCCTTTGATGCATTTTGCATCGGGATTTGCATTTACACCCATATAAAATTCAGAGAACACAAGAGCTGAAGCCTAGGGACCATAACCAATCAACTCGAAACGTTAGATCATCTGAAAAACAATATTCGCCAAGTTATTGCTAACATACCGCCCGAAATGTTTGAAAAAGTCATCGAAAATTATCTAAAAAGGATCGACTCTTGCAGAAGGTCTAGGGGCGGCTATTTAAATGATATTATTTTTCATACTTAATAAAATACTTAATATTTTCTATTACTAAAGTTAAAATATAATTTTTTTTAAATTTTTGAGTTTTATTTCATTCTAAGATGGGAAATTGGATCACCCTTTACAACTTGATCCTAAACATTGCTATCGAAAATATAAATACAAGAATACAAAGCAAACAAAAAATATTTCTATATGTATGCATTTGTCCAATTGTGCCTTACCATGGGGTAGATTTAGACAGAGGTGCGGTACATTGGGACGGACAATAGTATTTTTACTTTATTTAAACCTTTGTGTAAATAATTTTAAACAACTGAACCTATGAATATTTATTTTTTAAGTTAACTAACAAATAAACTTAGTATTGGATGTTATATTGAAAAAATTAAACATTGAATTTTATGTAAGATGCTTCTCTGGACGTTTCTTTGTTTTCAGGAGGTTGAGGAAGTTTCGTCAAGATGTCAGTCCTAGGTATTGTGCTGATATAATTTTAAATAGGATAGTAAAATCCACAGTTTGGTTTGAATCGTAAAAATTTAACTATTAGTTCATTGTAATGGTCGTCTAGCTCTTGTACTTGGCCCATAAAGTGAATAATAGTTTTCTTTGTTGCAAATTTTACCTACACAAAGTCGCCCACGGTAACATCTTCATCATTTACAAGATAATTAATGACCTCATATTCGTTTTGTAAATCTAAGTCAGAATCTGAGCTATAATAATTAGACCATTCGTTTTGACATTAGAAGTTGTTGCTTCCATATCAGAATTTGACGAGAAACTTGAATAACATTAACTTTTTCCTTAGTTTTTTCTTGTCTTCTCTCGGACCGTTTTTGGTTTTTTATTTTTACAAAGTTTTATTTTTAGTGTTGGCTCATTTTTCCTTGACCCCTGCGACAATTTTATAAAACATTTAAGCCTTTTCAATATCACATTTCTAAAAAAAGGTCTTCAAAGCAAAAACTTCTCCTCCTCTTCAGGAGGGCCCCGGGAATTTGTCCCGGCTAACCCCCCTCTTGTCGGTCCTCTCTAGAAACTTTATTGATAACATTTGTTAACACATCTTGCATTAACTGAGTTATAAATTCCAAGGTGTGTGCACCCTCCTTTGGATTATGGGTAAGATCTAAGTCGTTGATGCCATATTCCTCAGAAGCTACCATTGACCCAAGTGAAACGCAATTATTATCAGCTCGTGAACTTGTAGAGGGTCCATAGCTGAGAACTCCAGCAAAATCATCAAAATTATGACTGTTTATTCCAGATTCCTGCTTTTATAAAGGACTTAATGATATTAATGGGAGTAAATGATAGCAAATATGGCTCTGAGGTTAGTTTTGCAATATCGTATATTGAAATTGCTTTAGCCGGATTCGTTAAAATATGATCATTAAAAGCGGACTTGCATCTGGCTTTGAACTGACTGTAGACACCGATGTCCAAAGGCTGCATCCGGTGCGTGCAGTGTGGTGGAAAGGAAAGTAATACTATACCATTTTCTCAGCAACAATTAATTGCGTCAAGTGAAACATGAGTTTCGTAGTTATCCACAAGTAGGATAGGATTATCTCGTGTGCTTTTCATGTGTTTCTGGATGTGTTCCAGTAACTTGTCAAATACTTCTGCTGACATCCAGCCTGACTTCGTTGCGTAACCCATTGCACCAGGTACACTGCCGTATAAATTATGATCTTTTATTCTCACTCGGGGAAACACGTAAACCGGTGGAATTGAAATACCAGTAGTGGTAATAATTTCGCAAAAAGTTACAAGTGTTCCTCTCTCTGAAGAAACACATTGGTCGACTTGCTTCTTGCCTTTTTCTGATATGACTTTTGGTGCTTGCATGATTGTTGAAACACCGGTTTCATCTGTGTTTACGATTCTGTCCGGAGAAAATTTATATCTTGCCATGACTTCGGCATAGTTTTGAAAAAACGTTTCCACATTCGTCTTGTCAAATCCAGAAGTGCGGGCAATGCTGACATTTTCGGGTTTTCTATATGACAATTTGGGGTGGCACTTCATGAAGAAGCGCATCTATTCTATGCCTGCCATCTGACTGTCGTCACAAAGAGCTGGATAGTATTCTTATTTAATTTCTTGGCATATTGAAATGCTAAAGTTCTAGCATATTTATATGTTAGTCCGAAATTCATAGATGAAGACTGTTGCAGGTATTTTTCTTTGGAAGGCAAAAAAACTTGCCGAGATGCATATTTTGACCTATAAGACGAGATACTAGCCTCAAAGTTATCATCACTCTCTTCCCGGCAATGGGCCAGTAGCTCATTTCTGGGCAAGTATTTTAGACCTAAAATATTATACAAAAAGCTGAAATAATTACTGTGAGTATTTAGCAAACTATATCTGGTTTCCAAGGCATTTATTGCTTGATCTATAGTGTGAAAAAAAAATCTATTTTATATTTTTGTTTGAGGTCTTGAACGGGTTCATCTGGGCCCTCATACAAAAACGATCTTGTTTTGCTTCTGACACGATGACGTGGTGTGGTGGTTTAGAACTTAGCTTCCACGTCAATCTCTGAAACAAGCTGGGTTGCTTCTAAAATGATGCTTTCAAAAGCTTCATCTGATCTCAGATTTTCAAAGAAGAGTTTGCAGTTGCTAAGCATATCAATAGCTTGTGACATTAAAATTTACAGTTTGCAAAAGTTTGCTGATGGGGTTAATATGACTCAAAATTTTGTACCAGATCACAACAGAGCATATAAATTTTAAATGCTTCAATTTATTTAATAATCCGCTATCCTCGTCTCTGATCATATTATCGATTTCTGAATCTTCATATATGCTGTACAAAGCATCGTGAATTGGACCAATTTGAAACCGCAGAGCTTTTAATGAGTCGACTTGACTTTCCCATCGCGTATCACATAATGGTTTTAGGGTGTAAGTATCAATATATTTCAGTAATATTGCACAACGAAAAGAAGAGGAAGAAAAAATGTATATAACTTTTGAACAATATTGAAGAAGTTGGCTGCCTCAAACGAGGATTTTGCCATATCGTTTACAACCAAATTTAGCGAATGGCTGTTGCATGGAACATAAAATGCTCTGGGGTTTATATTTCTGATTCTTGTTTGTACTCCCGATTTTTCTTCTCTCATATTGGAACCACTGTCATAACCTTGACCGCGTATGTTTTCTACTTTAAGCCTATTTTTCTCTAGCTTTTCTAGTAAAACCTCCGACAATTCTTTAGCTGTTGATCTCTCAATGGGTAGAAAACCCAAAAAATGTTCGTTAATATTAACTATTAACTGTATGGAGACAAATCTTACCACAAATGTCATCTGTTCTACTTTACTTGCATCGGGAGTACAGTCAAGAATCACGGAATAATACTTGGCCGTTTGAACTTGCTCAATGATGTGGTGCTTTATGTTGTCATGCAATAATTCAATTATTTTATTTTGTATAGTTTTCCCTAGATATGTAGTTCTGATTTCTTCTTTATTGAGGACTCTGCGAAAGAGTTCCTCCATTTTTGGATCAAACTTAGCCAATAACTGAATTAACTTCAAAAAGTTTTAATTATTGTGTTCATACAGTTTATCGCTTTTTCCTCGAAAAGCTAAAGAGCTCTGACCTAGCATTTTAACGACTGATATAATGCGTAAAAGAACGTCAGACCAGTGATTTATATCAGAATCAATGAGTCTCTGAGAAACTGCATCTATTGTTTCACCTATTTTCAATCTTTGCTTCAATTCAAGCCATGATTTCAAACAATCTATATGAGTTTTAGCATTTTCATGATGTTCTAAAGAGTCCCCTAAATTCTTCCAATCTTTAAATCCCCGGTTGTCAAGAGCGCTCAAGCTAGATGGTGCATCAAAAAGTCGACTTGGAAAACAGTACAAAGCGTTTTGAAATACGGAATATACCATCCATTCTCTTAAAACCTCTTCTCCATTTATAAGCCTTTTCTTGTAATGTTTTGGTGAGAATCTTCTATGCTGATCATCAAAAGGAAAATCAAAATTATACAAAGGTGCAGCTAGACCACGTTTAACCCCTCCTTGTGCGCCACTCGCTTAAAAAAATAAAATGCATTTTATTCAACTCCAGACTCAATTACCTTTCAATTGATACCACACAAGCCATGTTTTGATCTAAACTCTAATTTTTGAAATCTACCCCCACCCTATTTTGGGCGTATGTCTGATGGATTTTTTAGTTTTTAAAAGTGAAAACAACAATTAAAACACTTACCTTTCCTTTACAGAAGACAAACGCACTGGACAATTTGCACAAGCACTTTTTTAAAGCTTTTTTGCACTAACAATTTAAACAAACTATTTTATTTCGCACCAGCTGAAGTCTAGTGGTAAATAATGCATTGTTTTAAGTCTACTTCCTTTTTATATGCAGTTAAAAAGGGCTGTTAGATCTTGTTGCGCTTAGTTTCAAAATTGTTGTTTCCTGTACAGTCGTGTTGCCACGGACCGAAAAACTTGTCAATTATGATATCAGAATGATACAAAAATATTCTTTTCTTTTTAGTGCATTTAAACTTAATTTTTTTTATCAGTTTATTTTCATTTTCCATGATTTCGGCGCCCCTAGATCATTGCGCTCCGGGCGGCCGCCCGGATCGCCCTACCCTGGGGCCGGCCCTGATGTGGCAATCGTTTGTCTGCCTTTGATGGAAGAAAATCAAATTTTAAATATTTAATACTGTACTGACGATGCTTCTTCTTAGATTCGGCCATGTTTTGTATCAATTAGCTACCTGTAAATGTGTGAGTAAATAAATAAAAACAACTTTGTGTTAGTAATCTTAAGGCGATTCAAACTTAGCAGGATATGGCTATTTTAACATAATATGATTAATCAATTATTATAAATATTATGAAATAAACAAAGTTCTGGCTGCAAACTGTTTCTAATTATTAAAAGCAATAAATTTCTAAGATCCATAATAGAGTTTTATGAAAACGGCTAAACTTATTTTAATGTGGTAGATATAAAATTATTATTTTATTTATTATATTTTAATAATTTTCTGTAAATTCTATAAAAACTTTTAAACAATATTTTGAATCAAAACTCCGCAATAATTAAATGAATTAGATAGGTAATAAAAATAAAGTAGGGACGATAAGTTCAATCTTTCTCGGCTTAAAACTACATATATGCATATAACAAATAGGCAGGTAGGTACTTACTTTTCCGACACTGGCAATCACTAATATCGATTCACTTTACTTTTCTTTTCGAAAGTCTGGAAACAAATTCAGTCACTGGCCAACACTAATATCGATTCACTCTACTTATATTTTCAAAAGTCTGGAAACAAATTCAGTCACTGGCCAACACTAATATTGATTCACTTTTCTTTATGAAATTCCAGAAACAAATGAGTAACGATTATCATTGGTATTCGTATTTATATTGGTGAAGAATCAAACATGATTATGCAAGATTGCAAACATATACACCACAAGTTGTATTAATTTGCACGTCTGAACAAGCGTTGCGGATGGCACGGCGGCCGGCGCGGCAACGACAAGTCTCGACGCGTTGCACTGAATATGGAATATGTAAGTTTTTACAAGTAACAGTCGCTGAGCTTCTTAAAATATTATCTGCCTATATTGATAAGAGAAGTCAAGTCAACATTTTAGTAACTAAAATGTTTTCTGTTTATATTATAAACAGTTGAAGTTTTTTACAAGAATTTCTTCATAACATGGAAAAATGAGTAATCAATTGTTTAATAGTATCCCAGGCAGCACACTTTGGTATAAATTACGTTTTTTTAGGTACTACCATACGTATGAATACGGTTGATGTACTACCAAATATATTCGTGAAAATGTCCGCCTTATAAACGTCGATTACTAAGAATTTATCCACCTATAATTATACGTTTTTATTATACGTCTATGTTAGATTTATAGTTGTAGTATATTTATACGAATCCACTTTGGTATAAAAGACGTTTTTTTTTATGTACTACAATATACGTATGGAGACCGTTGATATGCTACCCAATATATACGTGAAAATGTCCGCCCTATAAACGTATATTTTTTTTATTTTTTATACGTCTAACATTACTACTTTATCTACCTTTTATTATCCTGTTTTACTATACGTCTATATTAGATTTATCTTATTTTATTAATGTGTAAAATGCGTCTACCTGATATTATTTTAAATATATTTCAAACACAAATTAAATATAGTGATCAAAACAAAATTTCTAAAAGAGGCCATGGAAAAATGTTAATATTTCTTAAATGACAGTTTGGATTTTATCCATAGCAGGTGTGTATACACTAGAAATAGGTATTACTCGTGTTTCTATTTTGGTTTTAATTGGTCTAAATATTTAGGAAATTTTTTTGATCACTTGTTCTTGTTATATGTACAGAACAATATTTTATTAAAAAAAATAAACTATAAAATACTAAAAAATAAATAAGTACTAAAAAATAAACATTAAAATACTGAATAACAAACTAAACGAAACTTTTCTTTAACTAACAAAAAATATATATGAAAATTAAAATCTTAGCTTAACACTTTGGATGTGTTGTGTCCTAGACAGGCCTTAGCTAACTTAAAGCCATTCTTGCATAGCACTTCTAATCGTTCGGTCGGTTAAGTCTCTTGGTTCGCCCCCATTCCTATAACCAAAGGGTAACTGCATTTCAGGTGAAATATTTTCTAAAAGCTCCAAAGTTAAATTTGTATTATTTTCTAAGAAATTATTATAAATAATAGAATCAGATGATATATTAATGTCCGAAGCCTTATTAATGTTATCTTCACTGGGAATAAAAAAAATTGATTTGACTTTAAAGCATCTTGAACATTTTGTGTTATTTTTCTTAGTAGATGACGCCGAGATAGGGTTATTTTAGACATTTTATTAAATAAAAAACAACTGACCAAAACAAAGGAAAATGAGTATGCTTGGAATAACTAGGTAGCCTAAAAAATACGTATAGAAATACGTATAAAAATAAGATAAACAAAAGTAAGGTTATGTTTTGGAGATTCTATAAGCATTTTACACACTGTAATAAAACAGTAGTTGTTGTAAAATGCAACAATTATTAAACGAGTAGCTAAATTAAAACATTAATAGAAACTTACCTATGCTTGTAACCAATATTGTAAAAGCCAGGACGCCAAAGTAACATGCAATTCAACTGGGCACAACAACAACACCACCAACAATTTTACAAGAACTTTTTATTACATAAAAAGCAATTATCGTGGTTATCAACTAGTTAACAGAAATATAACTTATAATAGCGTGAATCGTTTGATTGATAGCGAGCCCTTCACAGCCACCAACCACCATCAGTCAGCTGATTCCCGATCGTCTGCCGGTACCTTACTCCCCTCTCGATTCACTGCACTACGCGCACTTTGGACCAGCCCGACTTAGCTTGAAGCACACCCCGAATCTCACTCACTGAAACGACATGGACTAGTCCACCCCACCATGGTTATTGGCGGGTTATTTAAATGTTCGGGTGTTTGAAATCGGTACAATGGGGAATTTGTTATAAATATTACAGGAAATATAATTAAAAAAATATGGTGTAATGTAAATAAATATATCTATAAGCTTTTAATTTAAATAAACCTAAATATTATTTACTTCTGTCTACTAGTTCATCGTAAACTGGTAATATGCGTTTATGGTGACTTATATTTAAACGTAGAATAATATAGGTATATTAACTAGTATCCACAAACAAAAGCGTTTAAATTATCTGTTAAAAAACGTTAAGTATAAAAATGGTAGATGGTAAACGTTTAAGAAATCAACCAAGACGAAATTTAAACGGGTGTTATAAACGAAGAACACATATTGTAATATTATGTAAATTTATACGAATTTAATTTAAATAAACCTAAACGTATATTTAGACCAACTCTACATAAATAGTTCATCGCAAACTAAAAATGGTCGTATATTGTTAACTACATTTAAACGTAGAAAAATTTACAATTATATACCATAGGATGAATACAAAAAACGTATAATATATCTTTTAAAATACGGTATGTATAATAATCGTAAACTGTAAACGTATACGTATACGGAATCAACCAATACCAAAATTAAACGAGTATTACGTATAAAATACGTTAGTTATACTAATGTGTGCTACCTGGGATATTGCTTCACTATCGAAACCAAATTAATTTTCATGCTCCCCCGCTTACCATTGTGGACCCCATGTTTTATTACACCCAACGTAGACCCCCGTCGAGTCTCCCGTGGACCCCTGGCGGTCCACCTGGACCACTTTGGGAAATACTGTATTAGACGATATATTTATTCGTATATAGATGCTAAAAAAATATGTATACTAATTCTCTTAGATTACTCAAAAGCTTTTTACAAAATAAATCACTCTCTACTGTTATGGGATTTAACACAGCCTCAGTAAAGTTATTGAGCTTTTACCTAAATGGAAGATAACAAAAAGGAAAAAACATCCAATTTAATTCATAATACACGTGGAGTGCCGCAGATATCTATTTAGGTCCTCCCTTATTTTTAATTTATACCTCTCAATTTTTCAAATATCTGTAAACTATCTCGGAGATATCTAACAAATTTTGCCTAACAATTGACAATTGACAAAATTCAAAGCTATGCTTTTCGGTCGTAAACAAGTTAAAAATAGAATTAAAAATAATCTGAGGATACCAATGAATTTTTAACATTCTCAGTTTTTGAAAAAAAATTGGGCATATACATTGACGAAGATTTATTTTTCGCGCACCATATATCTTCTATATTAAAAAAGTTTTTCTGTAATCTAAAAATTAATTTATTCTAATCGGGAATTCCCCAAACAGAAATGCTAAAAAGGAGCCATTTTATAATCAATATTAACAGTTCCAATAACTAATGGGACCATTAAGTCAATATTCTAACTATTCATTCAAATGTCGATTTATTCCAATCATTCCACTTAATTGTGTATTTTATTTTTTAATATTGTATTACACACAAACAATAAAAATTATCAATGGGCATAAACAGGTAGTTTCTCTTTCTTTCTACTATAAAATGACGCCAAGATTAATCTGATGATAAGATATAAGTCTATATTTACGATGACTTCATTAAAATAATGTTTGATAAAAAATGTTTACAGTCTATCATGAACTGTTGGCTTATTCTGATCACGTGTATTTCATCTACTGCTTTATGTAAGTTTGATATTTTTCTTCAAGTTTAATTTTTTCAAAAAAATATGTTTTTTAGGTCAATTGAATACAAAGGAACAATGTTGTGAAAATGTGAAAAATGAGCTTGATAAAGTATTACAAAGTTACAGAAATCCGCCCAATTTTACAGTTCCCGATGAATTTACTGATATTAAAAAACTTATAAATAAAACAAACCTAATTGTCTCCAAAATAAAGAAATCTGATCAACTCAAGAAGAAATTAGATAACGTTGAAGATAATATAAATAAAACAAGAGATGAATTACAATTAATTAAAAAAGGTGAAAAGTTATTAGAGAAAATTCAAGAAAATTTAAATAAATTAAAAGAAGAACAAAATTTAGAAACTAAAACACAAGATGAATGTTCAAAAGCTAAAGAAAAATTTAAAATTTTAAAGTAAGTAAAAATAAGACAAATGAAAAAATAATTACACAGGTGAGCTCAAATTTAAATGTTTAAAACATAGTTTAAAACATAGTTCGTGTATCAAGTATACTTTAGTTCAAAAATATAAAAGATAAAATATTAAAACATAAATAAAGAATCAAAAATAATGACGGTATTGATAACTGGAATTTTTGTTTTAATAAATACTCCAATCTGATCATTGAGATCAATTAGCAATTTTATTTTTACCTAACTTATTTAGGGATGAAAAACTTCGTGAGCGATTCTACTCATTAGTGTACCTTAGAGTCTAATTATTTAGTTACACTACCGTTAACGTATAACACTAAACCGTACTATAATCTGCTTTTATCTAACATCACTGACATAACTCAAAAGGCTTGTTTCTCTTGAGTCTTCTTATTCGATTGGCATTTTTGAGGAACTGGATAACATTAACGTTCCCAAGTTAAAGCAGTCAATGTTGGTGACTACTTCACTTTAAGGTCCATATGAAGAACAGTAATGCGGCAGTACCATGGTACATCGACGATGTTCCTTAATACTTTATTCTGGAAACGGTAAATAACTTGGATATTACTTTTACTGGCACAGTCCCAAAGCTGGACACCATACGTTCATACGGGTTTCAATATCTGTCTAAAAAGAAGCAGTTGGTTATGTATGGATAATTTGGAATTTTTTTCCTAGCAACCAATACATTCTTCTGTTTTTTATACCAAGCTTTCTTTTAATATGGACTAGTCAAGCCTAGAATCAAGTGTCATACCCAGGTAGTTTTGCTGTATTGACAGATTTGCCTTTATTCAATTTTATTTGTTATCTTTTCGTCCAGGTCTTAATCTGGTCTATAGAGTTTTGCAATTTCATATTAGCGTCTTCGTGATTTTTTCAATAAGTAAGATAGTATCAGGCTCAATATTGGGAATATATCTGGTATACAACAAGTAGAGTACTGCATCTAAAAAGACGGCGGAGCATACTTTTTTCTTAAGGACTTCTTGATCATATCTGTGATTCTATGAACTTGTTTGATGGTCGAGTGTTTTTCTTTGAAGCCAAACTATTATAGGTTTCAATCTCTTCAGAAGAAATTTTTCATAGAGTTTCAAGGTAACACGTAACAAAGCAGATGGATCTATATGATGTAAATTCATGGGAAAGTTTACCTGGATTAGGTATCATTATAACTTATGCCACATTACACATCTTCCTTACGTACTTTTGTCTAAAGGACGCTTTGATAAGATTAGTCGTTTTGACAATAGCTTCCCGTGCAAGCATTTTCAAAAGTTCCCAGTAATGTCCAGGGGCTTTTTTCGGACATATATTTGTTTAGAAAGGTAGATTTAACGACAGCGTCTTTTTGTGCTAGTACAGCGTCTTCTTGTGCTAGTTCCATTCAGTCTGGAAGATCTTATTGGGTTGGAAGGTACTTTCTAAATGTTCCGCAAATCCGTTTGTTTTCTGCAAATTGTTTAGGGCACAGCTTCCATCTCTATTTCTGATTAGTGGGTTATGTATAGTATGCCTTTTTAATAGTTTGGTAGCTTTCCAGAATTAATAATCCACACTATTATCGTTAGTTAATTTAATTAAGTTTTCGCCAATCGAATAATTTTTAATGCGCCGTATTTCGCGTTTTACCTGTTGTGTGTTGCATTGTTTAAAGTTGTTTTATAATCTTATGCTCTAGACTGTTGCCATTTTCTTCTAATTTTACTTTTTCTGAGATAAGATTTCTAATCTCTTTTGGATAATTAGTACTTTGTGCTCTGCATTTAATCTCAGGAGTATTCTCCCTCGCAGCTTGCTGAATATTTTTTTCAAAAAGTTCAATTTTTTGGTCTAATTGTTTCTCAGTTATTAATGGAATTGAGAGATCAATTAGTCTTTCTAGATCGATTTTGAAGCTTTTTCAGTCTTTGCCTTTCTTGACACTTGTATTGATAGCATGATGCTAATAGTCCTTTCCCTTTGGTTGATGTCAGTCCAGATTCCCAGTAAGTATGTTTCGCATTAAAGTCTTCTTCTTCTTTTTCTTCCCCTTCTTCCTCTTCACTCTCTTATTGGGCTATATTCTGCAGAACGATTTATCCAGACAACTCATTAGATTCCAGAAAACCATTAATCCCACTATGAATCTGTATCCTTGGCTATCCAGAAGGTAAACGTATTGATGCTTCTTTATAGCTTGTCTTGGTGGGCTATACAAAGCTGTGACACAATTTCATAAGTTTTTGTTTTAGTATTTCTACTGTTTGGTAACCCATTTCTTGATAATGTAAAATGGATTTCTTAATTATAACTGCAGTTTCGCCGTTTGTCGCATTATATGGATCGATTGTATGGTACACTTTAAATCCTTTAAATTTGATTCTTTTGTGATATTATATCGATATTTTCTAATAACTGGTAAATTATGAATAAAAAGTAAATAAATTAAGGTTTTTTGAAGAAGGTACATAGGTATTGACATTTTGTTTATCACACGCATTCTGCCAAATTTTCTTTTATTCGTGACGTCAACTGTGTCAGTGTGATTTTACCGATTAATTTTTAAAATGGAGACGTGGCTTGATGCGATACATCATTTGAGAGGTATATTAATTATTTATCCAATTGTATTAATAATTTTAAGTAATTAAGGTTTGTAAACAAACAAATATAAAATTAAAACAGATAAGATGAATATTAATTTTCGACTCTATAAAAACCCAAAAGTTATTTTGAAAAATGTGGTTCTTACCAAGATTGCTACGTTCAAATTAAATTTAGTTGACTGATCAAATATTATTGATAGTACCTAGAGTCGTATACATTGTATTTAAAAACGAAGCTTACTGAAACGTAAAGAATTAAATTTCTGATAATGATTGGTTTTCGAGACAAATAAGTACTTAAATAGGTGCTTTATTAAACAATAAAACAATAAATATCGCAATCAAAACAAATTCGCAATCCACCTTGAGTAAAATTGAGAAGAAATTCAGAGAAACAGGCCATAGCAAAAAATGTCAGAACACCAGAAACTAGATATTGTACTAGCCTTTGAAGCGAATCCTAATATCAGTTCACAGCAGGTAATATTGAATTATAACATCAACCATTCAACAGTTCCTAGAATGCTAAAGAAGAAAAAGTGGCATCTGTTACTTTAACTTTAAGTTTAATAATAGAGCCCCAATGTTTTTAAAAAAGTTATTTTTTCAGAGGAAACAACATTTCTTCTAAACAGTCATGTACATTATCAGCCACGTCGGTATTGGGCAATGGAAAGTCCACATCGGATCTAGGAGTATCATACTCTATACCCGTAGAAACTGATTGTTTGTGCAAGAATAATAAATAATAGAATTATAGGTCAATACTTTTTAATGAATCTTTTAACAGGTCCTTGATATTTAGAATTCCTGCAGAATTTTTTGCTGTCCCAACTATATCGGTTTTTCTTAAACAGAAATGCTGACTTGGTGAGAAACTACTTGGACAACATCTAGGCAGAAAAGTTGGGCGAAGAGTATCAATCGAATGGCCACTTAGGTAGCCAGATTTAACTCCTCTTGCTTTTTTGTTATGAGGATATTTTAAAAGTAAAATATACCAAAATAAAACACAAAATATCAGTGAATTCACAGAATGTATACGGATTGACAGGTCGCAAATCGAAAATTATGGAAAAAGTTCTGAAATAGTTCACAGTGACAGTGTAAAAACCTGACTTACTTAAAATTATTAGTAGAATTGGGTAAATAATTAAAATACCTTTCAAATGATCGATGACGTCATCACGCTCACATAGATAACGTACGAATGAATGAAATAACTAAAAGAACACGCGTTAAAAAAATCGTGGGTTTTAGGATTTTTTTCAGAAGTCAACGTCCTACGAAATAGTAAATTTGCATCATACTGTATACTAAACATTTAAATAAAATATTATAAAGTCATTCAGTATTTATAATTTGAGTTCATCTTTAAAACCAAAAACACGTTTTATTGTTATTGTTGTATACCTAAATATTATAATATTTATTTTTGTAGCAAAGATTTTGAAGAACTAAAGAAACAAAACAATACTATTAAACAAACATTTGGTAAGAATATGCTCTTGCTTAATCCAAAAACCTGTCTACCCTCTTGAGTGTAAGGATATGAATCCTATATCTTTTAAATAATGCTTTTTACAATATATTCTCTTCTGTTAGATGCTTGGGTATTTCCTTCCACTCACCTTTCGGTCTACCTCTTATTTTCAATCTTCAATCTCATTTGAACTCACTATTTTTCTTTCTACATTGTATTTCGTATGGAATGTTATTAGTACTATTAATTAATGTCACTTACCCCTTTTTCACATTTTCTCTAATATTCTAATTCTGGACAATTGAACTGTTTTTCCTCTTAATTATTAAACTCTGTTTTCATTGTTTGTCTTTTTTCTGTTGAACAAAATTTTTCAAATGATTTAATTTTCTTCTATAATATAGGAATAACATTTTAACTAACTAAAAAATATTTTTATAGAATACATTGTTTTAAATATAAACAAAATAAACGAAAAAAGTTTACAAATTAAACGTAAAGTTGAAGATGTTAAAGTCCCAACAGATTTATCAGATGCATACATGTGTGAAACGTTTAAAAATATGATTGGTACGAGCGATAAAATTAAAAATCTACTGCAACAAATTCGAGGTAATATTTGAAATAATTAGATTGGTATAATAAATAAAAATTTGCAATTATTAAATTATTTTAGATAATATTCGATCTAATTTGAAGGATTTCATAAAAAAATTGAAAACGGACGAATTCGAAAAATTGGAAGATATTAAAATAACAAAGAAAGAATTGAAACAAGATATTAAAAAAATTACCAAGCACTTAGAAAAAGTAAGATATAGCTAGAGCTCGATTTTTTTGTGAAGAGCACATTTCGTCATAGCTATGCCACAGTTCGCGCAGTACGTCATAACTTTGTGGAGCTTTAGTTGATGGCGCTGGGCTGAAATCTGCTGCGGTAGGGGTACCTGACCTCTTAGCAGTGACGTGTGTACATTAATAAAATATTTTAAATCGAACATATTAATAAGTTAATGTTAAATTTTAACTATTCGTTAGTTAAATTTCTGATGAACTTTAAATTAATAAAACAACTAAAAGTTTAAATAAATAATATATTTTAATTTAATTTGTATAATTTTAAACATTTTCATCATCTTCATCATCTTCCAAGTCGGAAATATCGGATTCCCACTCATCGGATGACCCCGTGTTTACACTAAATATGAGGAAATCTGTAAATTCATCCATAAGGTGTTCTCTTTGAATATATGCATCCTCATATTTCGCGGAATGGTCCACCACGTTTGCCCATTCCTCCGGCGTTATGCTTCGGAAAATTTTCTCTTGCCAACTTTTCAACATTATCCAACTTGAATGTTGTGTTATGTTGACCAACCCAATTTTTTACTGTGGCCCATATTTTTTCTATGGGATTTAATTCGAGGTAATATGGAGGAACTTTGTGTCCATGTTCTTCGAGAAGATCGTCTAAAAGAAATTTCGGTGGAGGTCTGTGAACTTTTATTAATGTGTACAGTTCTGGTTTGGTTATTTTAGCATCATGTGGTATATTGTGTTTAACGAGCCAATTAATTAAATCTGCTTTTTTGGTCTGCGTTGTAATCGATTTTTCATATTTTACA
This sequence comes from Psylliodes chrysocephalus, assembly GCA_927349885.1. Classification (NCBI taxonomy): domain Eukaryota; kingdom Metazoa; phylum Arthropoda; class Insecta; order Coleoptera; family Chrysomelidae; genus Psylliodes; species Psylliodes chrysocephalus. Next base: position 45,545,708 of record OV651813.1, read on the forward strand.
TTATAATAACTTGCATTATCGATTACAAGTACAGACCTTGAAGGAAGATTTGGTAGTAACTGCCTTCTAACCCATTGGGAAAAATTATTCCAGTTCATTTCATCATGATAATCTCCTGTCTTTTTCCCTGAAAAAAAGTAAAAAAGAATTTATCTATAATGCAAGTATATTTTTCATAATTATTTTTGTATGATACTTAAACTTACAAAAAACTCTTTTAAATGAAATAATTGCTTAGTTTAGCAAAAATTATTAGGAATTTTAAATCACTTAAAAAATAATCTGTTTTTAGAAGAAATATTTCTTCAAGATGATAAGACTTATTATAATAATCCTATTACTAAAAACTTTCCCTTGTATAACAATAAAGGATTAATTACAGGTTCTTTTAACTAAACTGAAGATAATAAAATAAACCACTACATTAAGTTTAAGCTGATCATAACTTTCGATTGTTAAGCATCATGCATCTTTATGAAGTAGGTAAAGACGCAAATAATAAATAATTTTCTATAAAAAAATGATTATTACCTGACGTAAATATCAACAGTCCATTTTCTAAAAAACCATCCTTACTCCCTGCATGCAACATTATAAGCCTTTTTCCCATGCTTATTGGAGTTTTGAATTTGCCTTTGCTATCGGTCCATCCTTTCGAATGTGTATGACTACTATGTAAATAGGTCTCATCACAATAATAAATAGTTCTGCCCTCTTGCCGATAATGTATTAAGGATTTTAAATAATTTGTCCCCTTATTCCAAATGTCGTAGGATTCCAACAGAACAGATCTGTTGTCTTCATTTTTTTTCCACTTGAAACAATAAACATTGTAATTGTATACGTACAAAAATTGACTATGAGAAATTAATTATTTTAGTATCATTTTATTTTGATTTTTTAGATAACATTATTTATACTTACTTAAAACCAATGTTTAATATTATTATCCTAAGTGATGAGATGCTGCCCCGGAATTCAAAACAACAATCCTTCATTTTTTGTAATATACCTAAAATAATATTTATATTTAATACGTTGCCACTATAATCAAAATAGTAACTTACAATTTAGAGTTGGTAGTCTTTTCTCAATAAATTGAAAATGATGGATTATACCTCTGAGTTTTTCCAACTCTTCAGGACTTATAGATTCTACAACTGTACTTCTTTTTGTATATCCTCTTTGTGAAAATGAAGTACCTACTAACTCCACTTTCTACTTCACCAGCCATCTTCTTAATTCTAGAATAACTGCTTCTAGAAATCCCTGTAGCAGCTAAAATTCTCTCTCTGTAATTGTGTAATGGTACTTGAATACCGTGTTCAGCCTCGTTTTTCATAAAATTTATGAGGCGTGAAATTATTTCTTTCGTTTGACTTTGAAGAATTTTGCCTTTTTTTGCCTAATAATTTTTTCTGTTCCATTTTGAACAAGCTAAAACTATAGATATTTGCGTGGTGTGAATATAGGATGGTGTCCTCGCGCGCAGGCGGCCTCCGAACTGTGACGTCAGCAACGACTATTTCTGTCGAAAATGCATGAAGTGGTATAAGAAAATCGCAGTTTATTCTTATTCTCTCTTTTGTTATCATTTTTTTTAATTTTTTTTTTACAAAAAACGTTACTATTAGACGTGTTACTGGTTTGATTGGATAAAGTTTTTAATTAAGTCAACTGTTTTTTACAAATTTAAATACGAAACTAGACAACATAAAGTAAATATTGTAAAATCGTTTAGGTACCTACTAGGAAAATGTTATGGAGTGTAGAGGTATGGAGAACTATCCCTGTATACAAAAAATGTACCTCAAAATTAATAAAATTAAGATAACGCTTCTGTACCAGAGGGAAATTATCCAATTATATAGTTAGACGACAATAGTCAAATTTTATTGTAATATAATAATATAAACAATTATTATATTAAAATGGAGATAACGTGTGGAATCAAAAGCTGGTTAAGCGCAAAAATTTAAAAAATAGAAAAGACATGTCGCAGTCGTTATTGTTTTTCAAAATTATGCTATGTACAGAGAGATGCAGAGAGACATGTATTACGTTTTTGTTTTATTTGTTACGTTTCAGTAAAATATGTACATATTACGTTGCTGGACAATAATGACGTTTTTCTTGACAAATACAGCGTTTAGCTGTACTAGATTAAATGCTGAATAGACTTTGTAAACCTTTATGTACAATACAGCGAAATGTTGTACATTTCTTTTCAAAAAAAATAACTAAAAAATTTTATTATTCAGAATCTGCGAATTACTTTCCAAAGTCTTTTTGAGTAATACATTTAACATCCTTCCACAGTGCTAAATTCATATTCTGATCCATTTGTGTAAGTTTTATGTTTTTTGAATGTGTTTGTATCACTAAGATAATATTTTACTATAACTATAATTAAAATTATCTATTTTTATTGATGTTATTATTGGAATGATATTGTTATTATTAGATAGGTATTAAAAATCGATCAAGCAATCATTCATCTAGTTAGTACATAAGTTTTACATTAATTTATGTTTGTTCGCAATCTGTGAAATTACTTATATTTTTGTTGTTTTTTTTTGCCGAAACAAGTATCGTTATGCTTATCGGCTTTAGCTTTATTTAATTTATAATTTTCTTGTTTTGATTGTATACATTCACTATGGTTTGAATAAAGCTTATTTATTTATTATTATTATTATATATGGCCACCCTAGTGTATATAAGTCAGAAAAAGAAAAGAAAATTGTACTTAACATGTTTTAATGTAAAAAATCCGCAATTTCGATTACACCTAGCAAGAAGAAAATGCAAGAAACTTCCTAGGGTCGTGGGTTTTTTCAAAATACAAGTACTTAAACAAACATAATAAATAAAAAATACAATACTATAAATAAAAACTAATAACAAAACTAACTTATTAATTATTTGTAAATTTTGACAGTTTTCGCCTACAGTTTTCAAAGCTAACTTTTTTATTCAAATGTCTTAATCTGATATAGGTTCTAGTTCTTATTAAACACAATATAATTTTATTTGGAAATTGTTTTTTGCTTCTACAGAACCGGCTCTAATTTTATCTAATAATTTTTTAAAAATATTTCATTCCGTCGAAAAGAAGTTATTATGAAATCGATTTAATTCGGTCTCAACTATACGGGCTAGTTCTAACATTTCTTCACTTGGGTATATAGATATAAACTCGATCCAATTGGGGGTATGGGTTGTTAGACAAAATTTTGTCGGTGTACCCAATTTTAAATTTGAATATTCGTTTTTAAAACTGCATTAAAAGATTGTCATGATCTTTAGAACAAAATTGTCTGTTCCATAATCTGGACTTTGGAAAGTATGGTCAGAAAACGTTTCTTCACTAAAAAGATTCGATGTTTCAACAAAATCGCCGTCAGAAAGAACTTTTTCAAACAACTGTTGGGTTAAACTGATTTCAGAGTCAAATTTCGTCATCCTCAGTATTTCTGTTCATTGAAAATATGGCGAGTGAATGTTTTCCAAGAATGTACCACCGCAACCTATATTTAATATCCATGGGTGTTGGATGAACATTAGTTGCTACGATACCGCGAATATATGAAAAACAATTTTCAAGAACATCTATACATATACATTTACTTAACTTGTAACAGAAACACATACAAATAAATAGCATAATGGGAATATTTCAAATCAGTTCGCTACAATTGCCTCGTTGCTGACGTAGGTGCGCGCCAGATGTGAATTTCAACCTGCCCTCAAGCACACCATCCCATACTCACACCACGGATATTTGTAGGAAATTTATTTTAAATAATATTAAACTTATTTTTCTATTCATCAAGAGCAAACCGAACCTCTAGCCAAGGAAAATTTTTGAAATAGTAATACAAATTAAAGTTACTTAAGAGCTAGTGCTTCGGTAATAAGATAAAATTCGTAGGTTTTATATATTTTATCACCAAGTTCTTAATATTTAAGGTATTTACGTGACATTTTTTTTGTTGCTATATAGTAACTTAAACTACAGTTCTGTAGTATGAAATCAACAAAAAAGTATTACCACAACGCAGAAAAAAAAATAAAAATTTTTCAGAGTTGATCACTGTTTTAAGGATTCTGCTTTTATGTTTTATTCGATTATAATTTTCTTTTAAGAATTCTCTAGAGAAATCTTTCCTTTACAATTTGTATTAAAAAAATATTTTTTTTTTGTTTTATCTGAGTGTTTAATTTTAGTTTCAGTTTTTTCATCAAGAAATAATAATATGTTCACCGAATCCTTAAAACAGTGATCATATTCAGACTTTTTTTTATTTTTTTTTTATTTTTTTTTTCTGCGTTGTGGCAATACTTTTTTGTTGATTTCATACTACAGAACTGTAGTTTAAGTTACTATATAGCAACAAAAAAAATATTACGTACAATACCTTAAATATTAAGAACCTGGTGATAAAATATATAAAACCTACGAATTTTATCTCATTACCGCAGCAATAGCTCTTAAGATAAGAAAAATATGGTTTACCAAAAATCTGGTTTTAAAAGGTATTTAAAATATTTCAGGATGTTCGGTTTCTTCTGAGATTAATATTTATAGTTTTGTAAATGTATTTACCAAAATATACACAAAATTAATTAGGAATTCAAAAAATATAACAAATTAAAGTTTATATACACAAAAATCGAAGCACAAAAACTCGGGAAACTCAAAAATCGAGGCACAAAACTCAAGAAACTCAAAATAGTTAAATAAATACAACAAGTACAAATAAGTAACACTACGCTACTGAATTCAACTTGTATGAGCGGTGATGAGCGGCAGGCAGCTTCGATCACGTTTAAATCTGTCTGACCACGCCTACAAACTCAAATTGGTTTCTGCACATTATGACGAAGTGTGCTCTTCACAAAAAAATCGAGCAAGACTATTTTAGGCTTTGTACATGCATGCCATTTGTGCTTTTACCTTCCCACTCTTATTCTCATCGCTTTCTTAAGTTTTTTAATCTTGAAAACACTGGTATTATATCTTTATTATTTTATTAACTTATTTAGCTTTTTCTTAATAAGTATTTATTTTGCCAATATTAACATTATACATAAACATTTTTAAATTCTTTTAGGCTATTAGATTAAAGGAGTTAGTGGATACAAAGAACCAAATAAAAAAAGATTTGGAAAATATTAAAAAACTTGCTTATCATTTGTTGACTAATGGTGTATGTGATTTAAAGCAAGGGGTAATAGTTGAAAACTGAAAAGTTGTTTCAATGTTACAAAATAACAATAAGAAAAACGAAAATAAACTTAAGGCTGTTATAGGTATTAACAATAAATATTGAATTTTGAGAGTTTCGGTGTTTTTATTTTGCTTAAAAAAACGCATTGTCAATTTGACCACAACAAAATTACGCTGACGAGAAAAGTTTTATAAAGAACACAAATCAGTTGATTACTTTTTTTTGAGAAAATTTTCGTAATGTAACTTGTCTTTAAAAATCGGATATACTGAAAATTATGAGTTTTGGAGTAGGATACCTTGATAAGTAGACTTATTTTACTATTTTGTGACAATTGAATGGGTAAGTGGATTTTTTTTGATGATGAAATTGAGTTAATATACTTATGTGTTCTGTTATGGTTTGGTATTTGTGTCTAATTTAGTTACCTAATTCTCTTATCAACTGATAAAACCGAATTTTCACTAAAAATGTCAATTATTTTAAAAAAACGTTAATTACACAAAAACTAGTTTTTTACATAACCCTTTCATTCACTTGCCCCTTCAATTGCTTAGGGTCAGTGTCAAAGTTTGGTTCGAGTGTAAAGTAGGGGGTGATATTTTAAATAAAGGGGTTTTTATTCTAAATTTAACCATAATAAGATATATTTTAAGAGTGAAGATCTTAAAATGAAAATCAATATTGAACATGTGTGTTTATTTTTATTTACTTCAATAATAAGTGTATTTATCTTGTTTTGTAATATAGCTTTTATAACTTTTTTAACTTTGTAGCAATTTTTGTTCCCTTTTCTGCAACAATTTTCACTTTTAGTGTTGTGTATATTTTTCTTTCAGCAAATGGTTACATATTTTCTGCAATCATCAAAAGTTTTAAGAGGCATGGGAGATCAATTCAGATCATTCGCCCATTCTTTTTACTCTTAGTAACACCATTATCCAAAAGTAAAGGGCTCTTAGACTAATAAATAGGAGAACAGACTGGCAAAGCTTCAGACTTTTGGTTCCATTAAAAACAAAAGCACAGCTAGATGAAAAAGTAGAACTACTTGTGTCCAAATTACAGCAAGCAGCATGGGATAATACCTCATCTATTGTTCATCGAACAACAGGAATAACTAGCCTAAAGATATAAATAACTGCAAAAAGAAAACTGGCATCAAACCAGAGCTCCATCAGATAAAACCAAACTTAAAAATGCCACCCAGCAATTAAAAAGAGAGATAAAACGAATCAAAAATGAATCTATTTGTGAGTACCTTAGTAAGTTGACAAACAATAAATCTACTGATTATTGTCTATAGAAAGCCACAAAGCGATTGAAACGACCCACTGTGCAGAATGGTCGAATCAGGAAAATAGATGGCAGCTGGGTTAGAAATAACATACAAAAAATTAATAGAGTCGCAGAGCACTTACAAAATACTTTCCACCAAATTGGGTCTGCTTTAGGCTTGACTAACTTAAAAGTTGTTGAGACGAGTCCGCCAATATACTCGCTAGTTATGACATAACCGGGTCACAGTTTATAGCTAAAGAATTAGCTCACTCGGACCAATTGGACGTTCCAAAATAACATCCACTCCAGGAATACAAATTCAGGCTGCGCAGAAGACTGCTGTTTGAATATAGACGGTTGTCATATTGTATTGGTTATAGTAAGAGAGCCCACTGCAAATTTCTACCGTTATCTGATAACGAAATGAAATATGCTCCAAAGGAATGTATAGTCCTTCCATTATCAATTGCAGAACACAGTTAAGTGGGGAATCATCAATATTTAATATATACGCACGGCACTCATGCCAAATTTAATAACGAAAAATAATGTTTACCCCCCTTATACAATGCGGTAAATATTAAACGAACGGTCAATCCACGTGTACTTGATATATATATATATGTGTCAAAATCCATTATCTCCGTTGTTTACCAATAAAAATATCGAATCGTAAACTTAAATGCACTGTATTGGCTGAAGGTTTACGGAGGGCAGGAGTGTTCGAAAATATTCCTGGAAGACAGTCTGCGATATCAGTGGAGTACTGTCGTGCGGTGTGTTTTGTATGTGTGGTTGGTTTAATTTAAATTTCTTTAATAAATATAAATATGGCGTTCTTTAGACTGTAGGCGAATGAAGAAAATGAAATTGCACAGTGTAGTGAGATTAAAGAGAGGTATGACTTTAACAATAAGGATTTAGATATACAAACACAACAAGTTATTTTAAATATATTAGAATGTTTAAAAAAGGAAAATATTCAGTAGTCTGATAATGCGATCATAATAAGAATTGCTGAATTAACTAAAGTAAAAAAAAAATTCCATTTATCGGGTAGTCACAAAAGGGGTTGCTGTGGATCATTCACAAAACCGAAAAACATGTAAAGAAAAACTGAAATCAGTTGACAGAGCTACCCAAGATTTTATAGGAAGGACAATTTGTAGTTTATATAAGGAGAACAGGGTTCCAACATTGGAAGTAATACAGCAAAAGGTAGCAGATTTTCCAGGATACACTTATACCAGTTTGGAAACATTGCGTCAAGTTTTGTCGGCATGTGGTTTTAAACACAAAAAATTGAATAAACGGATGGCAATCCACGAATCGTCAAGGATAGTTCAATGGCGACAAGATTATTTGCGTCAGATAAAAGAGTACAAAAGTTCTAATAGACACATAATTTATCTAGATGAAACATGGTTTGACAGTCACGATGTAGTAAATTTCGGTTGGGTTGACAGTAGTAAAAATCTGATGTGTCCAACACATGACTTTCCTATCTAGTTATTATAGGCTTTTCCCGGTTATTTTGTACAACCTATTGCAGCATCTCTATAAATGTTTAGAGGAGAAACTAAATATATACCTACATTGTCCACATACATCTACCTCGAAACATTTTTCTATAGATATTCATTGAAAACGAAAATACTGAAAAATTTAAATTTAGCACTTTTCCATTACGGTCCATTTTAGAAAAATCATGTATTAACAAAAATTATAGAGATCGATATCGCAAACAACTTTAAGTTCAACAATTTTCATAAAAATCAGAATTTTGCACATTTTTTCAAATTTCTCGAATACGGACTATTTCAGGAAATTTTGACATAAAACAAAAATTATAGATAATAATATTAGAAGTAACTTTTATTTAAACAATTTTCTTCTCCAAACATAAATAACAGATATATTCCATAAAATATAAAAACGGCCTGCCATAAAGTCCCCCCCCCCCCCAGATGTTCCGACTTTGTCCAAAATCTAATCATTTTACGTCAGGGCGAAATAAACCTTAAGTTTAAAATTTAATGTTTTTTCTTTATCCGTTTTTGAGTTTTCTTCAAAATTCGATATTATGTATAAAATAAAAATTATAGAGAATTATATTAAAAACAACTTTTATTTGAACAATTTTTATAAAAAATTATTTTTTTTACATTTTGTCAAATTTCTCGAATACGGACCATTTAAGGAAAATTTTGTATGGAACAAAAATTATAGATAATTAGAAGTAACTTTTATTTGAAGAATTTTCTTCTCTAAACGTAAATAACAGATATATTCCATAAAATATAAAAATGACCACCTATAAAGTACCCCCCCCCCCCAGATGTTCCGACTCTGCCCAAAATCTAATCAGTTCATTAGACGCTGGAATAAAGCTTAAGTTTAAAATTTGGTCTTTTTCTGTGTATCGGTTCATGAGTTATGCGACATACAGACACACAGACACACACACACACACACACACACACACAGACACAGACACACACATAGACACACACACACACACACACACACACACACACACACACACACAGACACACACACATACACACACACACATACACACACACATACACACACACATACACATACATACACACACACACACACACACACACATACACACACACACATACACACACACACACACACACACACACACACACATACACACACACACACATACACACACACACACACACACACACACACGCACGCACACACACACACACACACACACACACACACACACACACACACACACACACACACACACACACAGTCAAAACGGATTCAGGGGACCTCAAAACGTAAAAATCTGTCGAAAATTCGAGGTCGAAAAAATCATGATTCCTATACTTTCCTTATATCTGTATACAGATAGGAAAGTAAAAATTGCTGTTTGAATGGGCCATGTTCTAAAAGGAAACGTATTATAATAGTACACGCTGAAAGCAAAGACGGTTTCGTGCATAATGCTTTATTATTATCTGCTAAACAAATTAAAAACTGTGCAGCTGATTATCATGAAGATATGACAACAGAATTATTTGAAAAATGGTTTAATGAACAGCTTTTACCTAACATTCCACCACAGTCAGTAATCGATATGGACAACGCATCCTACCACTCGCGGCAACTCCTTAAAATACCAAATAGTAGCAGTAACAAAGCTCAAATTTTAGCGTTTATGTCTGAAGAAAATATTCCTATTCCTGCCAGTGATCGTAAAAAAGGCCAAACAAACAAAGAATTGCTTACTGTTATTAAATGCATGAAGTTGGAAAAAGTTTATTATATTGACAAGCTGTGCAAAGAACAGGGCCATACTCTTCTCAGACTACCTCCTTACTATTGCGGAAGCTCTATAATAGGGCCAAGCACAGCGGAGATTGGCAGAGCTACACCAAGGCGCTTACTACCTACAACAAAGAAATCAGGAAAGCTAAACGTAACAACTTTAGAAAATTCTGCGAAGATATTAACTCTACACCTGAGGCAGCGAGACTGCACAGGGTCCTGGCAAAAGGGAGAGTTGATACAGTTATGGCATTAAAGAAACCAAATGGAAGCTTCACGGAGAGTGAGGAGGAAAGAGCTCGCCTCTTACTCGAAACTCACTTTCCTGGAAGCACACCTTTTCTAATAAGGGACACAACTAAGGTAAGCAGACCCCCAAGAGAGGCCGCTGTAGTGGCCAAGCATATGTGCAGCAGAAATCGGTTAAGGTGGGCCATAAACACTTTTAAACCGTTTAAGTCTCCAGGTGTGGATGGAATATTTCCTGCCCTGCTTCAGCAGACACAGGAGGAATTACTACCACACATATTCCGGCTATCCCGGAGCAGTCTGGAGCTGGGATATATACCAGAAGCATGGAGAAGGGCCAGAGTCACCTTTATTCCAAAAGTAGGGAAAAAGGATACCACACATCCTAAATCTTTCCGTCCAATCAGCCTCACATCCTTTGTATTAAAAACAATGGAGAAGGCTGTTAATAACTATATCAGAACAGAAGTCCTGGAGAGGGTGCCACTCCACCACAGCCAACACGCGTACCGAGCAGGAAGATCTACAGAAACTCCCCTGGTACAGTTGACTGATGTAATCCAGGATGCACTGACAAACAAAGAAACGGTCGTGTGTGCCTTTCTAGACATAGAAGGAGCTTTTGACAACACGCCACACGAATCTGTAAAAAGAGCACTTGCATACAGAGGAGTAGATAACATCACATCCAGATGGATGGCTCAGCTGTTATCTTCGAGAACTGCAGAGACACAGATAGGGCAGTACACCATCTCCATCTGCACAACCAGAGGATGTCCACAAGGAGGAGTTCTATCCCCACTAATGTGGAGCCTAATCGTAGACGAACTTCTATGCAGATTGACTGACCTCGGCATACCCTGTCAAGGTTATGCCGACGACATAGTCATATTTGCTAGTGGCAAGTTTAGTAATATCCTGTGTGATATAGTCCAAAGAGGACTAGAACATACCAAAAGATGGTGCCGTGAAGTGGGACTTAGTATAAACCCTACAAAAACAACACTAGTAGCCTTTTCAAGGAAAAGAAAACTTAATCTCAAAACCGTTAAATTAGACGGGATAGATATAGAATGGAAAAATGAAGTCAAATATCTAGGCCTAACCCTGGACAACAAACTTCTCTGGAACACACATGAGAAGGAAGTAGTAAATAAGGCCACAAAAGCCCTAATGGTATGCAGAAACATGGCGGGTAAACGATGGGGATGTAACCCAAACATACTGCGATGGATGTATACTGCAATAGTGAGACCAATCATCACTTACGGGGCTATAGCCTGAAGTAACAGAACTAGTTTAGTTACTACGAGAGCTAATATCTCAAAAGTACAAAGACTAGCCTGTGTTTGCATTACTGGTGCAATGAGAACCTGTCCTACGGCCGCAATGGAGGTGATCTTAAACCTCACCCCTCTACATTTGATGATAGAGAATGTGGCAAAAAGGACACGATATAGAGGAGCGGAGTAATCAGACGAAAGTCTACTTGCTTCAGGACTAAAGATACCTGGGACATGCCCCAGGATGAAATGCAAAAGAAGTACAGTTTTGTGAAAAACTTCAAAACCACAGAGCTGGGCTGCAAGAAAGAATGGAGCCAAGAATCCATCGCGCTTGCAACCGAAAGACGTGCTATTCAGTGGTACACGGACGGTTCCAAAACCATAGAAGGAACTGGAATAGGAGTGTATGGGCCGAGAACCAAGCACTCCGAAAGCTTGGGAAAATACCCAAGCATCTTCCAGGCGGAAATTCACGCCATCGAGAAGTGTATCCAGTTTAACATCGAGAGAAGCTATCATAGACAAGAGATTATCATCATGTCCGATAGTCAAGCAGCCATCAAAGCGCTGAGTTCTTACGTAATCAGCTCAAAAATGGTATGGAGATGCCTAGAACAATTGAATGAGCTAGGCGAGAAAAATAGAGTTACTCTCACTTGGGTCCCGGGACATAACGGGGTACAGGGTAACGAGATTGCAGATAGTCTTGCAAGGAAAGGGGCTCAAACACCCTTTGTAGGACCTGAGCCGTTCTGCGGTATCAGCAGTAACATAATATTAGAAGAGATTAAAAAAGAATTGGGTAGTAGAAGAACCGATAATTGGAACAATCTCTTGAGGCTGAGACAGGCCAAGATGCTTCTGGGTGAATATAACCAAAAAAGATCGGAAGCCTGCATCTGCCTGAGCAAGAACAGGCTACGTATTGTAATAGGGATCCTTACCGGGCACTGCCGACTAAAAGGACACCTAAGTAAACTGAGAGTAGTAGAGGATAGTGAGTGCAGATTCTGTGAGGAGGAGGACGAAACCTCCATTCACATCCTAACTGAATGTGTAGAATCCAAGGGCACTATATCTAGGAGGATATCAAATAGAAGAGGGAGACTTACCTAACTTGAAGCCACTTCAAATCCTACACTTCCTTGAGAAAATAGGATTGGAAGGGTCGCTATAGGCATTGAGACATTTCCTTAGTGCAGTGGCGACAGAAGGGGGCACAATAGATCTTTTAGGTCGCAGTGTATTAACACCCCATTATCAACATAACATAACATAACATACTATTGCATATTTAACCCTATAGAGTTAATATGGGCAAACGTAAAATCAGAATTACGAAAACGTAATCAGTCTCCAGAACTGAGTAAAGAGGTTGTAGAACTCGTAAAGAAAGTTCTAGCAGCAGACCGCCAAGAGCTTTGGAAAAACTGTGTCGAAGATGTTATTAAAGAAGAAGATGAATATGTAGTATTACCCTCTTTACAACCCATCATAATTCAACCAAATGATGACTCTAGTTCAGAGGATTCAGACTGCCATGATTATTTATAAAGATACTTTAGAATTGAATTGTTTTTTTCTTTTGTTTCATTTGCAAAGAATTTATTTTCCTTTATGGTTTTTGCTTTGAAATTTAAATTTCGTTTTCCAGAAAAAAAAAAACGAATGGCTTACAAAAAGGGCTCAGTTCACGTCTGGTACCCTGTTTAAACCATACGCCCTTACAGGCAGGTACACTTTATTCGCTTTTTTACGTTTTATAAATTAATATTCAGTTGTAGCAAGTTAACGAGCTATAATGATTTTTTTAAGTCCAAGTAAGACTACAATTAAGTGCATCTGTCTAAATTAAGGCGTATAATAACGTCCAATTTATAATGATTCGATTTCCTTTTAACGAATACTTTCTTGCATATGATATATATTAAAAGTATTTATAAAATAAATTTATAAAATGAGGTAGGTATCTACGCCTATGGCAGATCAAACAAAATTGTCGGTAAAGGTTCCGAACGAGTTTTTATGTTCGGCAATTGATAATGGAAGAACTATAACAACATTGTACTTTACCAAATTGCACCTGTGCCAATCCCTATCCTGAGCAAAGTAGTTAAAAAAACATATTTTATATTCAAAGGCATGAGAGCGACAATTGTGTTTTCCCTGAAAATTGCAATCCTAATTGATTGTGAACCTAGCTTTTAACCTGAATTATTAATAGAGTTATTGCACGTTCTCTTAAGGTCAGTCACTATTAGTGCCCCTCTCATTTTGTCATCTGAGCATGGGCAGATCACTTACATTCTAGAACTGACTTTAATAAAGATTGTGCCTGTTTTCGTAAATAATAAAGATTGTGCCAATATTCGTATCAGTTTTTTAATATTAAATATTTAATATTATCGTTATCTAAACCTTCTAAAATGGTAATTTCTAATGCCTCTTCCATATTATGTACTATTATAAACAACAAAAAAAGATGAACTGTAATATAAAATTTTTAAAATGAGGTTAGAAATATGTATAAGGACAAGGACTCTAATGTCAAAATTTCAGGTCAGCAATAAGTCTTATTTTAGCATGGAGTTTATTTGCCTCTAATTAGTGGCTGACGTTATAGAAATTTGCAATATCTCTCTAATATTTTTAACTACCTTTTAAACCACGTGTATATGTGTAAAGTTTTTCGTTTCTATGGCAACCTCTAAAAATAAATCACAGCAATGGACATACAAATAAATTTTTAAATCAGCAAAAATTGATTCATATCTTATTTTCTGGAAAACTTTAAGGGCAATCAAAATCAGCGCTGTCATGCATTATATGATTTTTTTAATATTAATTTTTTTTTAACCTCTTCGCTCAAGATTGGGTTTGGCACAGGTGGTACACTATAATGGTTTTACATGTTTTTGGGGTAAATTTCATTTTGTTATCAGATGACGGTAAACATTTGCTGTGGGCTCTTGGACTATTATGATTTGATTCTGTATGCGCCAGGGATACAAATCCGAGTTGCGCAATGTATAAACTGGAACATTGAGATCAAAAGTGAGCGAACTGATTCTTTAGCTATAAACTGTGCCCGGGTGTAAAACTGTGATAAGTGAACTGCCTGTAATTTGATACTGTAAATTTGGATTTTATGTTATCGGAAGATTGACATATTTTCTTGTAGTGGTGTGGCCACCAGTTTTTGTAATCGGTGATATCTTTATAGCATATTGTTGATATCCCGAATGGTTTTAATTTTCGGCAAGACAGCATCATGTTTTCGTAATCCTCTGGAAGATAGATTCTATTGTATTTTCTTATCACTCTTTTGAAACAATCGAAGCCCCTGTCGCATGTCAAAAAAGAGTGACCACGTACTGGAAAGTAATGATAAATTTTACAAAATCGCTTTGAAGCCGCAAGGGCTAATAAATATCTCACTACGGTGTTGTTATGGTTCTGGCCCGGGCAACTATCTGAGAATATGTGAAGCTCTTGAATTTCTGCAGGTATTTTCTGCATGTAGTCATTAATAAATGTGCATATTTCATTGGGACCCTTCGCGACTTGTCCTTCATGGTATGTATAAAAGTGTCCCTGATCCGTTTTCAAATCGTGTATTTTTAACCCATATAGCCACAATTGTCTGTAATAAAACATTTCTTGGACGGGTATAACAGGCAGTGGCATATTTTAAATATAATCAATAACTATTCCACCAACATCTTCACGCTCGTGGAACAAAGTAGTGATTTCCTTAAGTTTTGAGTAAAATTTGTTAGCCCTACGTTTATGGATCAAATTTGGGTCTTTAAGTTTTGTACCTAATTCTTCGCATTGACTACATACATCAACTTGAGGCCTCCCAAATTTCAGTGCAAAATTCTCTTTGAAGAATTTTGAATAAAATTCATATTTGACGATATTCTTTAATTCCGGGTATAATTTTGCAAAGAGATTATACATAATCTTAACGTCTAGAGCTGAATCAAGATAATGATCTTCTTTAGAACCGTAGTGAGAAGTTTTACGGGGAAACGATTCAATATGTTGATTGCAATAACCTTTGGTTGTAAAACGTGCGGTCTATTATTATGTGTTCCATGTAGATCTCCAGGTGAACTCTGAGAAACTAACAATTTAGTCGTTGTAGCCTGGAATTCGATATTGAATGCAGACTGAGAAAAGCTGCCTTGCAAACTTGTTGCCTCTCTAAATTATTTCGTATGGGTGTTTTTTTAATATTGCGAAAAAATTCAGAGGCGTGTCCCTTGGACGAAGTGAAGCAAAAAAGTTCCCATGAACATATGTTCTACGCCTCTTAGATTTTGAACTACAGGGTGGTAAAGTTATAAGAAAAAAACTTATTTTTGCGATATATTTAATTGGTACGCAGTTTCTATGCATCCAAAGTCATTTTCCGATACACAATTTAAACTTTTACCTAAGTTTTTTCTTATAACTTTACCACCCTGTAGTTCAAAATCTAAGAGGCGTAGGATATATGTTCATAGAAACTTTTTTGCTTCATTTTGTCCAAGGGACACGCCTTTGAATTTTTTCGCAATATTAAATAAATACCCTATATAATACGAAAAAGTCACTACCCGGTTTTTTTGCCTAGCTTCTCCATTTGGTCGCTTCCTAGCTAATTGCTTACACCATTTATTGTTTACTTCAACACAAGCCAAGCAGGTTTGATCTTGCCAACACAATATCATAGATTTTAGAGTCTAGATTTTAAAAATAGTTAGGTATTAAATTGAAATAAAATATTGAAAACTTGTTTGTATTTTTATTTACTTTAACAATAAATCTTAAAAGTGAATTTAACTGCTTTTATGATATCATAGCTCTAAATTACAGAACAAATGTTCTATGCTTTAGTAAAATTCTACGAATTCAAATTTATGAAGCAATATAACTTGTCATAGAAGCTGTACCAGTTTTGCAACAAGACGTTCCATCTTTGCAGCAATCACCAGAAGTTTTCTTACAACAGGAGCCGACATTTCTAATTTTACAGCAATTTGTGTTCCCTTTGTTAAAACAATTTTCACATTTAGTGCTGTAAGTATTTTCTTTACAGCAAGTAGTTCCATCCTTGCGACAATCATCAGAAGTTTTCCTGCAGCACTCATTAGTGTTTCCATCTTTGCAGCAATTATCAGGAGTTTTCTTACAGCATTCGCACGCGCTTCCATCTTTGCAACATATATTGTTATCTTTGCTGCAACACTTAGAGGTTAGGCCTTTGCAGCAATTACCAGATAATTCTTTTGAGCATTTGCAAGCTTTGTCATCTTTGCAACAGCCTTTCTTACAGTTTTCCTTCTTGCAGCAATCAAATGAATCTTTGCAATATTCCAATTTTCCATTTTTTCCGTTTATGCAGCAGTTTTTCTCACAGTTACCGGCACAATTTCCATCCTTACAGCAAGAAGAAGCACCAACGAAAGTTTTCTCACAGCATTTTTTAGTAAGACAGCAAAAATCTTCTTCACAATAATCAGAGGTTGGGTCTTTGCAGCCATCAGACATTGGTTCCTGACAGCAAGGACATATACAACTATTTCCTTCTTTGCAGCATTCTTCCTTTCCTTTGCAGGTTGAAGTCTTGTCTGTGAAACAAGCAGTTGTTTGCCTGCAACAAGGGCAATTAGTACCAGTCGATTGTTGACTGCAGGAAGTTGTACAAGATTTTTCGCAGTCTTTTTGGACTTCCGAAGTTGTGTTTTTACAACAAGATTGGTCTAAAATAAAAATAAAAATATATTTAAAATAAATCTGTAATTTTTATTAATTTTAATTAAAAACCAAAGATATATTAGTTTAGAATAAACTGCTCAGGTCATTGATATGAGTAATATACAGGGTATCCGGGAAAATGAGGGAGTTCTCTCGGATTCAGATAGAATATTAAAAAATAAGATGACAAGTTTCCATAAATTTTCTTCCTAGCGACCCTCCCTACGGAGATACTGCCTCCAAAAGTACGCCACTGGAAATTAATTTTTCTTGAATAACTTTCAAACTACGTAACATCATTTAATGAAAATTTAATATAATAAACAGTAGTAAGAACTTCTTAAAATACTGCCCTTAAAACATCATTAGTTTGTTTAGTTTACCAGAGGCGGACTAGGTTGTACATTTTAATCTTACATTTTTAACACCTTGTATGATAAGGAGTTAAAAAATAAATTTCGATACCTTGAACATTAGGTTTAAGAAAAGGTATTTTTCTTCATTGTCGATAAAATGAACCATTTTCGAGAAAAAAATAAAATAATTAATGTTTTATTTTTATTAAAAAGAAACAATGATTTCCAATTTTTTTGTCTGCAGCAAAGTGTGATACGAAAGTCATTGAAATAGAATTTTTATCAGTAATAAAAAATGCACTGTTTCTACAAACGTTACTATGGTACTTACGAAATAAATAAATGAAGAATTGGATTGACTTGTGCATTTTAAATCTTGTTGACACGTTGATCTTTTAGTACTCCGATATTAATTTATTGAATTTTGAATATCTTGGTAAATTTAATTCGACAATGGGATACATATTTAGTGAGTATGCAGATGCATCTTATGTACGGTCTTGCATCTTGCAATGCTTATGAAGCAAGAAGGTTGTATGAAGAAAGATATCCTAATCGCAATATTCCAAATGAGAAAGTATTTCAGCGACTTGACCAACGTCTAAGAGAGACTGGTGGGCGAGTCTCAGTTAATAAGGTAACATTATTGTCTTTATTTAATAATTTTTAGGAAGTACTGATGCTGGTGTTATCAGAACAGTACAATTGAAGGAAAATATTTTGGATACTGTAGCTGATACTCCTTCAATAAACACTCGAAGATTAGCCGCGCAGCTTCATGTGTCAAAAACGACAATTGTTGATGTACTTAAAGAACAGTTGTTATACCCTTATCATCCTCAAAAAGTGCATCAACTACTTTCTGAAGAATCCAGTTCGCAAACTGGCTGTTAGATCAGCAACAAACAAACGGAAACTTCATTAGTACTATTCTTTCTACCGATGAAGCAGGGTTTACAAAAAATGTTATTGTAAATTTACATAACTCGCATGTATGGGCTGATGAAAACCCTCATGCCACTGTTGTTCATCATTATCAACATCAGTTCTAATCAATTAATGTTTGGGCAGGAATGATCGGCAATTTTTTGATTGGACCATGCGTATTGCCGCCACGATTAAATGGTGAACTTTATTTACAGTTCCTGCAGAACGCTTTTCTGGATTCAATAGAGCATTTGCCACTTGAAACCAGCCGAAGCATGTATTTTATGCATGATGGAGCCTCACTTTAGCGATGCTTACGGGACCACCTGAATAACGTCTATTGAAACCGTTGGATAGGCAGAGGAGGTCTAATTGCCTGACCTCCACGATCTCCCGACCTAATGCCAACCGATTTTTACTTATGGGGTCATCTCAAGACCTTGGTGTATTTCTCTCCGGTTAATACTAGGGAGGAATTTTTACAGAGAATCATATTTCATGAAGATGATGTCATAAGGAACAATCCTAGGTTGTTGGGGCGAGTACAGCAATCCTCTATTCGTTGGGCCCGCGAGTGTATCAGAGTTCACTGAGCACATGTTGAACCCACTTATAAAGTTTTTGATTGATTATTTCTAATTAGCGTATTTAGGTTCAATCGATACAAGCTTTAGTGAGTTCAGGATGAAAACATAATACTCCAAGTTGTATTTTAGAATTTACCAATTTGAAATTAGCTAATTCTGGGAGTTTAATTTTTTAATAAAAATAACTTTAATTCTTTTATTATTCTTTTTTCTCTAAAACGGTTCATTTTATCGACAATGAAGAAGAGTACCTTTTCTTTAGCTTAATGTTCAAGGTATCGAAATTTATGTAAGCATTAAAATGTACAACCCTGGTAAATTAAACAAGCTAATTGTGTTTTAAGGGCAGTATTTTAAGAGGTTCTTACTACTGTTTACCATATTAAATTTTCATTAAATTATATTTCGTAGTTTGATAGGTATTAAAAAAAATGATTTTCCAGTGGCGTCCTTTTGGAGGCCGTATCTCCGTAGGGAGAGCCGCTAGGAAAAAAAATTATATTTATTTTTTAATGTTCTATCTGAATCCGAGAGACCTCCCACATTTTCCTGGACACCCTGTATATTTCCAGTATTTTAACAAATAATTAAAACTTAAATTATATGAAAATATGGATATTTTTAGGAAACCGAAAACATGTAAAATAAAGGTTGTTTTAATACGTGCTACAGTCGTATAATGTTTTATTAAATATTATAAATAATTTTTTTTATACACCCACAATATAGACTCGTTTGGACTATCATGATTTATGTGCAAGTACCAGTTAGGATGTATATTTAAATTTAACTTTATTCACAGACATCACCCTCGTAAAATAAGAACAAGAAAACGTAAAAAAAAGAAAATGTAAAAAATAACACATGAATTCACAGATTGGAGGTCCTTTCGCCACCAATGTTAAATAAAAAATATTAGATTATGACTAAATATAGTATATTACATTACGAGTGTGGAAAGCGACATTTTTCACACGAGTGGGAAATATTGTCCCACGAGGCACAAGCCGAGTGCGACTATCCCACGAGTGTGGAAAATAACTTTTCACACAACTGATGTACAATATTTTTTCTACGACCACAAAATAATTTCATCAAAAAATGTAAAACCAGGTTATTATTATAATAATTAAAATGTATTTAAAAAAATAATCAACAATAATCGTATTTATTCAATTTTAATATTAAAAAACAAAATAAAAATAAAAAAAACAAAAAAAAAAAAATCTGGCACCGCCAGGATTTGAACGCGGTCGCTCGCCAGGTCTCAAATGGCAAAGTTGATAAGTTTGACTCTCTAATCATCTGAGCTAACAGGCCTTGCGTCAATTGAATTATCTAATCAGTTATGTGTTTAACCAGAATAAAGAGCAAACTATCTTAGTTATTTTAAAATTATTTTAATAATAATTGTTAAAGATAAATATCTAGGATCTAATTTACAACCATGTCAATAATTTAACAATTATATCGATTTTAGTATTAATATGGACATTACATAGATCAAAATAAAAATGATGTGTTTGACATTTAGTGAGTGATAGCTGCTGCAGAAAGTAGCATATTCGTACATGGGTGGAAAGTAAATTCTTATTCATACGCGTGTTATATAGGGCACTTTCCATAGGACTATATAGTAACGGTTGTAACCGTTTTCGTTATTTTGACACCAACATCTCTATACAAATGTCATTTGTCGTTTATGCCTTATGTCAAAAGGGTAATTTTTTTCGATCTATATCTGTCATCGAGCAAGTTGAATTATTGAATTTTAATTATCTTTTATCTTGGACATGTACTAATTGTCTTTAATATTTTTAATGACCGTCTGATTTTAAAAAGCCTGGCTGCATATAGATGGTTCTATAGAAGTTATATCGATGGTTCTGTAGAAGTTTTGTAGAAGTTTTATCGAAAAAGATTGTTTGGAAGAACGTACAAGCTGCATGTTTAGAAGTATTGAAACTTAGAAGTTTAGTTCCAGCTACAGTAGTTGATTTCCAGTATATCAAGAGGTTTAGTTCGAGCCATATAAGAAATTTATGAGATTTAGGTTTACCTAGGAAGATTTATACTTGAAGAGTTGGTGACATCCGAAGTATCTTATATGAATCCTCTAGAAGAAGGCTACAGTCACTCCTAAAATACTACCTATTATACCACAGATAAGTCTATAATAAATCATTTAAATTTGAATAAGTAAGTCTCTGTGAATTAGAATTTGTCGCTGCCTTATCTGAAACCTCATTTAATTATAATATCTTAATGGTTAGTGATTTTCTATATTTTCATCACTAATCGATTGTCAAGTTTAGAAAGTTTTAAATATAGTGGCTCTCAACATTCTTTTTCAAAGTAATACGAGTTGTTTAATAACCTGACCCACTCCCCAAAATCATAGAGCTTAAAACACTATAGAAATAGATAAAATAACAAGATCATATTACAATATGTGTCACTTTCCTAAGTGGTCGTAGGAAAATTAAATTTACACTATTCATGAAAAAATTGTTTTTAATTTACTCATTTGTGTCGTAATTTTATTTAAATAATAACAAAAATTATAATAAATAGTATATCTCATTATGATAATCAAATAAATAATTAGATAGTACTCTAATAAGCTGATATTTTTCATTTATTGTGATATTTTCAATTATAAAATAAAAAAATTAATAAATCTAAATGAAAAACATAATTGCGTTAAAGTTTACATTGAATGTATTCAATGGTCTGAAGTGCGCGCTACGCAACGTTGCCAAATGTTTTGACTCTATTTTAAGCTAGGTTACTTGAAAATTTTTTGTGATTTTTTAATATTAATTTCTTAATAAATTCCACGGTAACCTATATATTTTATTGTACAAAACAAAACCTAAATATTTCAAAAACCTTATTTTTAGTTTTTTTTTATACTCCATCTAATCAATAAATATTGGTATATTTCGAGAATTGTTGTTGAGGTCTTACTTTCTTGTAAGACACTGTACAAATACTCACATTAAAAAAAAAATTCTCAAAAATTTGCACGATAAGGTATAGTTAAAAGTTCACTATGTATTACATAAATAAGGACTAATATTTTTTTATTTAACATTGGCGGCGAAAGGACCTCCTTAATAATAAACAGGCTCAAAATAAATTTGACAGAAAGCTTAAATAATATCTGGATACAAATCAAGATAAACATTTTTTAAATATAGACATATTGGTAACATAAAGACAATCTTGGATATTGTTAAATTAAAAAAAAAAAATATAAACGAATTAATTTTAACAGTAGGTACACCAACTAATGCCAGACAATTATTTATTGTAAAAAAATTATAAAATATTTAAAGTTTAATAAAAAAAAAAATATAAAAATTAGTGTAAAATTTGTTTGAAATTATTAATTTTAGTTTAATAATTAACTTACTTGACATTTTTATCAGCGTTTTCTATATCAGATACAATATCAGTTTTATCTAGACTTCAGTAAATGAACGATTGTGCAGGTATGATTCAAAATATATTGGACAGTATGTTTTTATACCAAGTAGAGATAACTCTTAGTACCGAGCGCAAAAGTAGCTAGTGATTTGTTTTCATTTTACAACATTGACCGTGTTCAAAACTTTTAATTAACTGAGATATTCCTGTTGCATATTTATGTTTGTATATTTGTAAATAATAATTACTATTCTTTCTGAAAATTATCTAATAGTGATTGTTTGTAATTCGAACAGTTTTGCGTTTATTTAAACTAGGTAATCAATTAATAGGAGATAATAGATTATATAAGGTGTTCTATGAGAATGAATAAGTAATTAAACTTACAAATGTGATAAAAATGTAATAAATATTAAAAAGCATACACAAGTTTATGAAATCATATTCAAAATTGAAATAAATGAAAATGGTTGCAAATTACAATGCGAAAATTAAAATAACCTATTAATAGAAAAAATAAGAGAGATTAGATATAAGATATATTAGCTAAGGTAAATAGAACAACTAACTAGAAAAGCGAACATGTATAGGTCATTCACTGAATTTACACCCATATCGTATTAAGAAATAATTGAAATATTTGACTGGTCAGTTGTATTTTAAACATTTACTTATGGGTGGCGTTATTTTGTATATTGCAAGGGATTCTTATAGAAACAAAATAACTATAAATTTTAGGTATTTAATTTTGCCTCAGAAAGCTTAAAAGAGATAGTTACATGATATTGTTGTTTAATAATAGTTTATTCAGAATAAAAATTTTAATTTACATACACAGGGATCATTAAGGGATATAATTATAGGGTTAATTTCGTTTATCCTGTTTTCACGTGTCCACGTGTCAATTAAATTATCACATTTTTTAATACTTTTTTTCCAAATTTCTGGGGTTGATGTATCCAGGGCTTGTTTCCATATTTCCCTTACTGCTTCGTCGCTGTAACCATTAATTCCAATATGATTGTCATAATACGTTTTACATATACCCCAAATGTGTTCGATGGGGTTAAACTGACAATGGTACGGTAGAAGCCGTAATACATCATGTCCATAACTGTGTATGACTTGATCTACCATATAAATTTGTGGTGGTTCATGCCGTTTGGCTAAAGTTAACAACTCAGATTTAAGGGCGTATTGTGGAAATGCAACATTTTCGTTACGTAGCCATTCTTGTATTTTGGCTACAGTCCAATTCTGTCTTGGCTATACTATAACAGACGGTTCACTTAAATTTGGTAATAGTTTTTCATTTAACCATTTGATAAACATATCCGAGTTCATGTTATCGTGGTAGTCTTCTGATTTTGATTTAGAGGAAAATATTAATCCTGCACCATCCACAAATCCATTCTTTCCACCTGCGTGTAAGATTATGTGTCGCTTTCCCTCACCATTAGCATGTTTTATTGATTTTATATTTTCATCTTGCAATATTCTTTTCGTTCCACCTTTGGAAAATATCCAGGTTTCATCCAAATATATAAACGAAGCTTCATTCTCTTTTAAAAGAGTGTATTATCTTAAAAAATGTATTCTTTTGTGAACAACATTATTTTTTTTACAAAAAGCTTTTCTACTATCTTCTTTCTTAAATTTGAAACCTATTTCCTTAAGCAACTTCCAAAGACTTGTTCTGCCAAATTCACCAATTTGTATTTCTCTTAAGTTAGCCAGCAATGTGTCTAAGTTGACATCTACCTTTTTTGCACGCATTTCATACACCATATCACGAATACGAAATTTTGTCCCACCCGATATATCCGACGTTTTCGGTTTTTTGCGAGGTGTGTATTTTTTTTGCTCTCTCCGCTTTTGACGTTCTTCAAAACATATTTTAATTTTGATTCACTAATACCGAGATCTGTACAGACGCGTTTATGCACACTCACTACTGGCTTTAAAGGTCCTCCGTTATCTTTTTCCGCCGTAAAATACTTATGTAGATTACAAATTAAGTCATCTACACGTAACACCCGCTTCGGCATTTTCAGTTTCGACATACGTTCTCTTCGAAGTCCTATAACATCAGTACAAAAATAGAACATTTAATCTTAATTTTTTACCTGAGAAGGGGACTTCCGGAAATTCCTGACCATAAAGCGTTTATTGTATTCGGGGAAAATGGTATTACCATAAACAATGTCCAAAACAAAACGATAAATATTTACATTTTTTCGTGTATTACTTTAGTAATTTAATTTTAACAAACATAATTACATACTATATAAGTATTTAATAATTAAAATATATTCACCCTCTACCCACCGGATGACTACGCTTATTTTACTCAACTACCTGATGCGAAATTATCCTGTAGACCGGCTCAGTCGTGCATCTGTTTCTGAATCCGATATGGGTGTAAATTCAGTGAATGACCTATACATGGAAACACTCCAAGAATATCAGGCGTGACGCTGTTCTTTGATGTAAAGGTAAGATGATAGAAAAAGTGAAAAATACATCGAACCGACCTCGACTATGAGAAAATGTGATGGTATGAATTTTCTTCATATACAGTGTAGAACAGCCAAATGGAATAAATTTGGTAATAAATATATGGGGACGTGTTCGGAAGAACACTCGGATACGTCGATTGGTATTTTTAGTTGTGCATTTTTTTTTAATAAAAACTTTTTATACAGGGTGAGTCATTTAATAGTGGCCAATACCAACTTTCTTATTTTAAATGCAGAACCCTATTTTTTTTTAATTTTTGAATTCTTCAGAAAATTTTAGACATATCCTATTCCTAACTGTTTCGGAAATATTAAATGTTTTCCGATTTATTGCAAAAATTAACATTAACAAAATAAAAATGTTTGATTGTAAAAATTCACTAAAATACACTCAATACTAATTTCCTTTTAAGATCTTGATAATGAGAAAGTAAGCAAAAACCATTTTAGCGTTCCTTTTTACTGATATGAAATAAAACATACTTAAATAGTTTTGTTTATTTTTGTTTAAAACGCCCGATCTTAGCAAATTATGTGACTGCATGATAGTAGTTGTTAGAGTTATAGTTGTTTCTCCAACTGCATATCAAAAAAATGGTTCATTTAACAGAAATGCACAAAATAACAATTCTACAGATCATTAGTTAGTTATTTCATGAAAAATTTCTAAATTTGTCACGTATATCCCAAGGGACAATTAGTAAAATAGAGAAGCAGTTTCGCGAGCTTGGACACGTAAGGCAGATAAAAAAGAGCTGCCAATGCAATAACTAATGATACTAAATTGGATATTGTGCTTGAGTGTCAGGAAAATCCACATACTTCTAGCATTGAATAAAGAACTAATAGTAGTATCACCTTATGTAAGTTTCGCTTGTTTTGAAGTGGGCGGACTTGAGGGTCGACCTGAAATTTTTGCGGATGTCGTAGACCGATGGGTTTCAATAGGTTCTTTCGTTCGCTGTTGGTGCAGTGTCCACCAGTGTAAATTACACCAGTTACACCACCTTTATTTACCCAGTTTACTTCCTCCTTGTTCCTGATTCACATGTCGACTGTAATTCACTCCTCCTAAATAGCTGGTGAAAAAAATATCCACCAGTGGTTACCACATCGCTGACAGTAAGGCGTAGTGGATTTTACACCGGACCAAACGAAGGGTATGGTGTGCGCTGGTGTAGTTCATTCCTGCACCAGAGGAACGAACGAAAGAACCTTACGTTTAGCTTTTAGATGAAATTTTATTCACTCGTTATTCATTGTTTGGACTATTTTTTAGGTAATGGTTGTTATTGTGCGTTAGTGCGTTAACGGGTAGTAGGTATTGTGAATTAGTTATGTTTATTTTTGATAACTGAATTATTTTACTGTTAATAAAGGACGAGTTCCCAACAAGAGTACATGACATATATAAAAAAAAATTAAATTATGGTCTAAATAAGTTTTTGGAAAGTGTCAAAAATGTTTACCGAATTCAGTAAAACGATACTAAAAAATTAAAATATTATAGCCAATAATAATTTTTGAATTTTCAACTGTAACACCCTGCATTTCGAAAATGGGTAATTTTTTTCTAAGCATATTTCGATTAAGTAATCGTTTTATTTATAATCAGAGAATCTTCAGTTGTACTGTCCCATTATTTTATTATGATAAATTAGTTAACCAATAATAATTGTTTTAAAATTAGAACTAAAAATTTGTGTATTTATAACTGTTTTGAAATTAATAAAATAGAAAATATGCTTTTGTTTTTCTTTTCCTTTACAGATATTATCCGAATTAATTCAGAATAAATTATATAATATTAACAATAGCAATAATAATACATTTATTAAGTGTTGAGAAAAATTGTATTTTTAATTCAAATACATATATAGGTAGGTAGAGCTCGATTTTTTTTGTGAAGAGCACATTTCGTCATAGCTATGCCACACTCAAAATAGCTAAATAAATGCAACAAGCACAAATAAGTAACACTTAGCTATTGAATTCAACTTGTATGAGCGATGATGAGCGGCAGGTGGCTTCAATCACGTTTAAATCTGTCTGACCACGCCTACAAACTCAAATTGATTTGTGCACAATATGACGAAGTGTGCTCTTCACAAAAAAATCGAGCTCTACCTACCTAAGTACTTAGCATTGAAGTATTCATAAACAACAGGTCATTTCTTTAATTTGGTGCGTAACAATGTAATAAAAAAAACCCTTAAGATTGGTTGGTAAATAATATAAATGAATTCGTAATATGGGTTTTATAAGGATTATTTTTGTTGGTATTTCCAAAAATCCTGTTGGTTAGGTTTGGAAAATATAAATAATTTTTATAAATAATTCTTGGTATAGGTAGATTAAAGTGATTATTTTCAGGTGGTGCTTTACTGTTTTATTTAAGTCCAAGCTAAAAATTTGTTTCTTTGACTAATATAAATTAAACTAATTTTAAATTATATTATTATTATTATTATATTCAATATTATTTCTACTTTTTCTAACAATAATCAATTTAAGATATCTACTTTGATTGAGCCAAAATATTTAGTAGGGGAAGTTTTTAATAATATATAAACATACTGTGTGCCCAAAAAAATATATGAATTTGGCTAAACAGTAACCTTTATTTATAAAAACAGGAGGACAATGGTACTTGAAAAATGTATTTAGAATCAATATTTACCATCAAATCCCAGATCCGGACACAATTTTTTTTTAGCAAAACGGGAGAAGTAGTAGTGACATTTTTACAAATGAAATTAATTTCAACAAATTTATTTAAGATCATGTACAAGAATATTCATTATTAAAGACACCTTTTATAACCACTATTGCATATTAAAAAAAAGCTTTAAATAAAAGTTTGTGGATATGACTGACTTTTTTTTTAAATATATACCATAAAAACACATTCGTATTTAAATTTCACGGAATACAACACAAATAAACTTTTTTAAATGGGATACCCTCTATGTTATTAAAATATTTTTTTTCTAATTTCAAAAATGTATAATATTATTGATAACCCTATCTTATACCGACTGTTCTTGAGTAATTTAATGTTGATAATGTAAATATAAAAAAGTTAACATTATTAAAGTAAAAGCTATGAAAATCACAACTATTATGTTTGATAATAAAATAATCCGAATAGGTAGTTTACAGTGAGGAAGAAAAAGTGTAAATATTTATTTAAACTATAAGATATTCGACGTTTAATTAATCAGGAAAGAATAAAGATCATTCCGAACATTGAATAAAATATATATCTATGCTATCCCTATTAAAAAATATTATTTATATTGTACCCCGTGAAATATGCACGCCACTGATATGGTCATTGTATTTTTGATGACATTTTAACAAAATTCGGTCAATGTAAATATTATATAATAATAATTATGGCATAAAGGGTGGATAATTTATAATGAATAACCCTGTAGGTAGCTAATAATTTTCAGTAAAAATTTTTTAATTCGCACTTTTTTACGTAGATTAAAGAAAAATGTAATTCCATGTTTTCTTAGTGCAGACATTTTGCGACACACTCTTTAGGTATTCAAATCCAAAATGATGTAATTTTCTTTTAACACATACCTAATACAAATTTATTAGCAAAAGTTAAATACTTGTTATTTTCGGTATATTTCTCCTTTAGACACACACATTTTTAGTTTCATTATCTCAAGATTTTAAAAAAATTACCGGACCTTATAATATTTTAACATAATTTGATGATCCCGAGTGGCCATCACACGAAGACGAAATTTGAGCATGAAGATTTATGTCATTAACATAAAATAATGTTTTGAAATTAATTTATAAGTTTTACCAATTGAGAAAATAAAATTAATAAAAAAAAGTGCCTGCTCGTGGGTTTAAACCACTGATCTCTATTATTTTACTGGATTGGATATAGGCTATATTTAACATACTAAAAAACCGTTCCACCAAGGAGACCGGAAGTCCAACAATGCTGGCCGATTTGGGCAAATTATGGTGGGTTCACAGAACTGAAATTTGGGATAATTTGACATACCTAACCTATAATTTGATTAGTTCTTCTTCTTATTCTTCTTCTATTCCTTTTGCGGGCGATGTCCTTCGGGAAAATTCACCCATGATTTGATTTTTCATGAAAGAAAATATAAAAATGGAAACGTGAAGCATATTGTGTCTTCAGGAATGAACGTTTACTGTTTATTTCATACTCTTTTTACTTTGTTTTCCACAATAAAAACATCTCATCGTAGCTTGTTGACACAATTAAATGACAAATGCGATGACAAATGGAAATAGAGGTTACGTTAAATAACATCCGGTCCGCCATATTATTTGCCCAAATCGGCCAATTTTTCGGAACGTTTTTTAGGGGGCTATATCCTATCCAGTAAAATAATACAGATCAGTGGTTTAAACTCTGAACCCCTCGATTCACAGGCGAGGACTCTAAGTTTCTGTTATTGACACTTATAAAAAAATTTTACTTTTTACGCTGATAATCAGATTGATTTTAGTTTCATTAAAATCTCAATTTATTTCTAAATAAAGACGAATATCTTGTGAATGCTATTATTTATTGATTTTTCACAAGAATTTCAATAACTAAAAAAATATATATTGACAATTAATTTGACATAATTGTCGCTTATAAAGTTCTAACATCTGATGGAACGGAAAGGAAAGGAAAGGAAAGTATCTGACCAGCAAATAAAATCGTTAATTCAATGATTGTACCAATAGATATCGGGCTCGATTGCCTCCAATAACTTTTACATGGCGATTATCCTACTATAGTTCTTTATACAATGCTTCTAGTCGACAAACAGTCCCAATGTTCGATATAAAGCCATTCGTCGATTATTCGAACATTATCTAAAAGAAAATAAAATGCATTCCTATAAAATAATAGCAACTTTGGAGCTCATAGAAGATGATTTTGTTAGGAGAACGAAATTTTATGAACAAATGATGGCAATGTTAGATACAGTCTGTTCGCTATACTTACGCGGGTTTCGGATTAAAAATTGTATGAGTATTTCCTGGTAAGTACCCGAAAGTTTGACCTGTTCTTTGGGGAAATATCAACTGGTTAAATAAAATTAAAAATAATGTACAACTTTTTAATTAAATAATAATGGAGAATCTTTTGTATAATTGAGAGTAGAATTAATCTTCTTCATTAATGGAGTCTAATGTGGCTATTATAAACCTAATATTAATTTTATATTACACTTCATACGTAAAATATGGTCTATATATATATATATATATATATATATATATATATATATATATATATATATATATATATATATATATAAAATATGTTCTAACATAAAAATTTGTTCCATGTAGAGAATTTCAAATGAAAAATAAAAAAAAATTGAACTTGCCAACAAAAATGAAAATCAGTCATTATCATCCAAAATATCATAATCGTCATCATCATCACTGTCATCACCATTAATTGTTATTATGATTGGACTTATTGCGTTTATTTTATTTTCACGAGTCCAGCAATCTTCTATTAGTTTTTCGCACTTGGATATACAGTTGCGCCACACTTCTGGAGTTGCAATTGAAATTGCTTTTCGCCAAGTTTCCCGAACTGCGTCGTCACTATAACCATTAGGCCCAATATGGTTGTCATAATATTATTTTGCTATTCCCCATATATATTCGATGGGATTAAACTGGCAATGATACGGTGACAGACGTAAAACTTGACCGAAACTTTCAATAATCTGATCCACAACAAAGGTTTTTGGTTTTGCGTGTATATTTGCCAAGCGTAATATTTCTGATTTTAATATATACTGAGGAAATGGTATATGTTTCTTTGTCAATCATTCTTTATTTTTATCAACAGTCCAAGAATTCGTTGGACTTTTGTTTAATACTTCAGAATGGTAAGGTGCATTGTCTAAAATAATTACTCTGGGCTCACTTAAACCTGGGAGAAGTTTTTCATGCAACCATTTTACAAACATTTCTGTGTCCATATTATCGTGATAGTCACTCGATTTTGATTTAGATGAAAATATTAAATCAGCACCTTTTATAAAACCCGATTTCCCTCCTGCATGTAAAATTATGTGTCGCTTCCCTTCTCCATCGGTATGTTTGATGGACTTTACGTTATCATCTTGCCATATTCTCTTGGTTGCACCCCTAGAAAATATCCATGTTTCGTCTAAATATAGAAAATTCACCCCTTCTTCTTTAAATTTAGAATATTTTCTTAGAAAGTTAATTCTCTTGTGCACGACAGAACTTCTTTCACAAAGAGCCTTTCTGTTATCCTCCTTTTGAAATTTGAAACCCAAGTAATGTATCACTTGCCATAGACTTGTTCTGCCAATGTTGTCAAATTTTCTATCTATTAATTCCGAGAGAATTGTATTTAAGGTCACATGTTCCTTGTTGGCCCTCATTCGATAAATGGTATCACGAATTTCAAATTTCTTTCCATCTGGAATATCTTTCGTTTTCAATGATGGGCGAGTTTTGCGGTGATCTTCTTTCGACAGTTCACTATTGTGTTTTTGTAATACTCCTCTTAATTTGGTTTCACTAATTTCTAGAGCATCGCATACGCGTTGTTGTACATACATTACCGATTTTAAAGGACCATCATTTTCTTTTTCATCCATAAAATACTTATGTACACTACAAATTAGACTATATACATCTAACACACGTCTAGGCATTTTTAAAATTTCCACTAAATTTACAATATACATACAATATCAACACTTGCAAAGAATCAATTCAACTGCAATATTTGTAGCAAATTTAGTGTTATTTTAATTTAAATCTGACCATTAGGGCAATTTTACCTAATTTCTTGGGAAGAAGCTTATTGGAACTGGTTGTCAATGACTAATTTGCATAATTTTGTTAATACGAAACCCGCGTAAGTATAGCGAACAGACTGTAATATAGTGATCCAATTAGGACATGTTTTGTTTTCTGATAAGTGTACCTTTACACTTCACGGTCATGCTAATCGTCAAAATTGCCGCTATTGGTCTAGATAAAATCCTTACTGGATGAGACAAGAACATAAGTAATACCCTGAAAAGGTTAATGTTTGGACAGAAATTGTTGGCGATCATATCATAGGTCCCCTTTTCATTGATGGCAATTTGAATGGTGATAATTATTGAGCACTGCTCCAAAATAATGTCGTGCCAACTTTAACCAACTATATCCCGATCCAGCAAACCCACAAGCTCCAGCGAATATGATATTGTTTCAGCAAGGTTGAGCACCGCCTCATTACCAAATCAATGTCCGCCAGTACCTCTATCGAGTATTTTCAAATCGGTGGATAGGGATGGGAGGATCCATGGAATGGCTAGCATGATCCTCTAATCTGACATTATTAGACATTTTCTTGTGGGGATAATCAATAGTAATATCTACAAAACTAAACCTCTCGACCTAGCTTACTTAAGATGAATAACGGTTGCGATTAGATCGGTCACACCTTAGATGTTGAGTAACGTTAGAAGACATTTTTATTTCAGATTAGGAATTTGCTAAGAGATTAGCGGCGAGCATTTTGAACATCTCATACATTAAGAAGTGTTTTATTTTGTAACAATATCAAGAAAGAAACAGTATTACTTATTAGTTTTTGAGTGTGTTGTAACGAATTTCTATAATCAAATTATTTTATTTTATTAATGTTAATTTTTGCAATAAATCGGAAAACATTTACAGCCGTATGCATAGTCGATCGCCAGCGACTCGCCAGAGATTCATTTCGGCGTTTCGCCAGCGATTCGCTGGCGATCCGCCGGCGAGACCCCAAAAAGGTGGCGTCTCGCCGGAGATTGTCACCGGAATGTCATTTCACGAAAGTTTTTATTTTCTTTTATAGGGATTATCACCGGTATTTCTCGCATTTTATTCATGATTCATTTCTTAAAAATCAAAAAATAATGAACGAATATCAAATTTTTCCATATAAAAGAACATGAAAATTTGCGTGAAATGACATTCCGGTAACAATCTCCGGCGAGTCGCCAGCTTTTTGGGCTTTCGCCGGCGGATCGCCAGCGAATACGCCGAAATGAATCTCTGGCGAGTCGCTGGCGATCGACTATGCATACTGCTGTTAATATTTCCGAAACAGTTAGGTATAAGACATAGTACATAAAATATATTTTCTGAAGAATCCTAAAATTGGAAAATATACAGGGTGTTGCATTTAAAAAAAGAAAGTTGTTATTTGTCGCATGACACTCTTTATAAAAAGTTTTTGTTAAAAAAATGTGCGACTAAAAATACCAATCGAAGTGTCCGAGTGTTTTTCCGAACACGCCACCTATTATTTATTACCATTTGGCTGTTTCACACTGTATGAGAAAATATTTTTTCTATTATTTAAAATTGAATTTAAATGAATACTTACATCTTTACCAAAGAACAACCATGTAAAAGTATTGTTAATAAAATTATTTGAATATGTTTCATTTATTTACGAAACAAATTTCTATAGATAGGAATGGTTCCATAATTATTATGCGATAATGAAAATATTGTTAACGCAATATAAGAGATAAAGAATGAATAATATTGGTTGCCTATCTTTCTAGAATAACAAAGAAATTTGTAAATTTCGCTACAGCAGCGTGTGGCAATAATTTGTCGAGTGGAGTGTGCACGCAGTTTAAAATAGAATCGTGTGCAAAAAGCACACGATGCGCGTTGAGGGATCAATTATCAATTATACTGTATTATTTTCAGTTGTCTGGTGAGCATGATTTTTTTTTAATTAATATTTCTGATTTCAGTAACATTCGATAACAAGTGGCAGGTACCCCTGAAAAAGCTAGTAAAAAACAGGGTTGTCATTGCTTGTAAGCAGAGCTGTGATAAGTATTTAGCAAATGTACTTTAAGTAACCAGTATTAAGTAGTTTAAATTCCAAATTTACTTACAATATTAAGTATAAGTATTTTACGAAAGTACTTGAAATATTAAGTATTTTACTTAAAACAAATAATTCAAGTATAAGTAGCAAGTACATACTTTAAAAATACTTAAAGTAAATTCAATATACTGAAAATATGTTAAAAATACTTAAAATACTTACTTTGAAAGATTCAGTATTTTGAAATACTAATTACTTAAGTCATGTTTTAAGTATATATTAAATTAAAGATCCCCTCTTGAGTTATCAACTTTTTTTTTTTTTTTTAATTTGAATTTTTGACTGCGGGAACTGAGTCCATTCGCCAAACCACATCGATTAAATTTTATCTTAGTTCAATATCATATAGTAAGGATAATACGCTCACGTCTAGTTTTACAAATTAATTTTATTTACATTATAATTATAATAATAATATAATACAGTATTTACAAGTTCTTTTTTTTTTACCAAGTTTTTTTTGTTTTTGGTTTTTCTTTGTTTTTTTTTTGTTTGAGTTATCAACTTAAAACTCAACATATATAGCTTTGTATAAATTAATAAAGTACACTACTATTTTGTTTAGGCATGACCAATAAAAACGGCCATCCAATATGTTTGTATATGTATAACAATGTATACTTGGTTTATTATATAATTGAAATCTTGAGTTTTACTCGGCGTATTTGTTACATTGTTACTTGTTAGATGATGACATGATGACTCGTGACAGATGTTTTCATATCATCATGACTATAGAGATCATGACTTACAAGAATCATTGTTTGTTGCTCATATACGAGTAAATAAAATACTCATCTATTCATATTTCAATATCTTTTTTATTCGTCGGAATGGGTAACATAAAGTCAAAGCCATAAACGTAACTCGGAAGACATAACATAACATAACATAACATGAGCATATGAGTATGAAAATAACACAAGTACATAGGTATTATTTTTCAAGAATAACATTATTTTCAGATACTGTCTCTATCTGTTCACTATTTTAGTACTGTATGTTTATTACTCTTATTACGAGTAGTATTATTAGTACCAGGTATCGGTGAACTACAAGTCCGGCATCGGCTCACGTCAGACGCGTATGACGCAAATACTTAATTTGTTTGAGCATGTTTACTGTCACTTTACTGTACTCTTTATCGTCCGGGTAATATATGAAATGAGTCCTAGCCTGTTTGGCGTTGCAGTATTTTTAATAAAATACTTATAAAAATATGTACTTAAAATAGTTTCAAAAATACTTTAAGTATTTTCCAGTTAAGTACTAACTTTTAAAAATAACTTAAGTATTTTCAGAAAAAACTTTAAGTAGATTCTGATTTTCCAGTACATTTTTCAAGTAACAAGTAATACTTACCACAAAAGCGTTAATTTAAGTACAAGTACTTTTTTCAAATGTAATAAGTATATTTCCAAAAGTATCGTTAGTTCATAAATACTTTAAGTAAAGTACTTAAAGTAAAAAAATACTGATTATTTATTTCAAGTACATTTTTGTACTGAGTACCTCAGCTCTGCTTGTAAGTGGTATTGTGCATAGTCTATGTAGTGTGTCACAATTCTCAGGACAAGTGGGCGAAAACCCCTCGAAAAAGCCACAGTCGGAACTGCTAAGGCGGAGCTGCTAAGGCAGATGCACAATCGTGAAGAAGGAGGCTGGAATGAGATCAGGTCCCATTGTATGCTTTGGTTTAATTTTTATAAGACTGTTTTTCACATGAGCTACAGAAAAGAAGTTAATATTTAATTGATCTAAAAAATTAACAGCAGAAGCATTATTTTGATAGTTGTTGAGAAAAGGTTGTGAAAATGAGTTACAAAATATTGCGAAAAAGCGTTGGCAATATTTTTAGGATCTGCTACTTATGATTATTATATTGCATAACAGTAGGAATGGAATTAGTTTGTCTTTTATTTTTATAAATTGCCAAAACCTTTTAGAGTCCAATTTGATGCCATTTTCATTGCAGTGGTTACGATATGCTATTATGTCAACGTCACGTTTTATATCATTTCTGATAATTTTAAACTCTTGGGTAATATCTTGATCATCAGTATTTTTAATTTTTTAAATAACCTGTCTTTTCTCTTCAGCTTTTTAATGATACTACTATTAAACCAAGGTGGATATTTACGATTGCTCACTTTATTTTTGGGAACGTGATAAACTATTATTTTAAAAAAAATGAGTAAAAAATGTCAAAGGCTGCGTTCATGTCGTCGACCCCAGTGACACCACTCCATTCAGCTGCAGCTATAATCCTATAAAGATCGGCTAAATTGGCTCTTATAATAACTCTCAATAAATAAGTAAGTTGTTTGGTTTAAAAAAATAATTCCTACACTGAAAACACTGAATAGTGAAATTACAGCTAAAATCATTGGTTATTTGTGGCCAGTGATTTTGACTGTAATTTCACAGTCACTTTAGAATGATATTTACACTGAATCATTGTAAAATTGCATTAATGACTGTAAAAACGCATTGATTACTTTAAAATTCAGAATAGGCTTGTAATATTTATTATACAGTAAATTCTGTATTTTTCCACATGCAGTTAGTATTTTTACAGACTACTCTGTTATTTAACCCTGTCATTTTTTTTGACATTTGTGATTTTACCTTGTAAGTTATCTGTATTTTTACAACCAAGTGTGTAATATAACCCTGTAATTTTTCTACAAGTTGTGATTTTACGTTGTGGGTTATCTGTATTTTTACAACTTACTGAGTAATATCACCCTGTAATTTTTTACATATTGTGATTTTACCTTGTCAGTTATCTGTATTTTTACAACC
Organism: Psylliodes chrysocephalus; assembly: GCA_927349885.1. Taxonomy (NCBI): domain Eukaryota; kingdom Metazoa; phylum Arthropoda; class Insecta; order Coleoptera; family Chrysomelidae; genus Psylliodes; species Psylliodes chrysocephalus. The sequence goes on from OV651813.1 coordinate 45,582,388, forward strand.
AAGTGTGTAATATAATCTTGTATTTTTTTACGAGTTATGATTTTACCTTGTGAGTTATCTGTATTTTTACAACTCAGTATGTAATATCACCCTGTATGTTTTTACAAGTTGTGATTTTACTTTGTAATTTATTTGAAATTTTCACATTACAGTGTAATTAATTTGGATTGTGATTTTAGCTTGTGAATTATCTGTATTTGTACAATGAATTATTAGGTCAAATATACAGGGTGATCCAAAAGTATAGTATTTAGATCACTCTATATTCAAGACATTGTAAGGTACGTACATAAAAAGAATATACGACATACGCATTTTAAAATTTATTTAAATATCAAATAACAAAACATTTTATTCCTAACTTAAAAATTAAAATAGTATAAAAAAATTAGTAGTATTTCAAACAATTCAGATACAGATCGAATTCTGTATTTTAAATAGTTGGATCATAATTTATTGTTTAAAAATATGTTAAACTAAAATATAAATATAAATTATGTCTCAGGCCTGAGAAATAAACATTAAAACGTCTACAATAGAGTCTGATTAAAATAAAAAAAACACAGCTACTTCATAACAATTATTTTATAGTTCAAATACTTATCTATAACTATCAATAAATATATAGAATAAATAAGTGGTTGGGTGTAAAAAAATATTTCTATAAATACGCCCCTTTTTAAACACCTAGTAGGCGACTATCGCCTATCGCCAATGAATTACTTCGTGAAGTGATGACGCAGCTCTATTCTTCTTATTGTAATCGGACAATATATGAAATATTTTATATTTGATTATCTTATCTAAACTAAAAACTAGGAAACAAATAAACAACAAAAATAAACAATAAAAATGTAAAAAACTTAAAAAAGTAACTCTCACAGAAAACAAATAACAGTCATATTAACAATGTTCTTAAATATTTTTTAATTTATTCATCAAAGTGAACACCTTTTTTTTTGTTGTAGTTGATTTAGCTCCACTTATAGGATGTAACTTTAAATGATACCTCTGTATCATCTCTAATGTAGCTCCAACTTTCTTCGGGTACTCTATATTATAAATAAAGTACAGAGCGAAACAGTATTTTAGAGCATCTACAAAAGCCACGAAAGAATTTACAATTTCTTTCTCCAACATCACGTCATATCTTTTATGTTGATCTGAAAAAAAAAAATATTTTTAAATTAAATATACATGGTGACTATTTAATGGCTCATGAATTAACGATATCAGAAAAGGTAAACCTAATAAAAAATTTTTTTTTATATTCCTGGATTAGAAATATTTAAAAATATGTAATTCAGGTAAACATGCCATCTATTTTTTAAATAGGTTTTTAATTATGTAGGTACTATTGAACCACCCTGGTTTGCATAGAGCGCATGGATGCTTGATGGTGGTGAGACCTGTATTTTGTCATTTATATTCACCTTTCATATCCTAGAAATGGTTTTAAGCCTATTTTTGATACTATCTTTAGTTCATGAGATACAGCCATTGTAAGTTTTTAAATTATACCTCGTATGAAAGCAACTGTCTAGCAGTTTTCGCTAAATCATTCGAGTATTTTTTACTACTAATGTTCATTATTATTTAAGAATCAAAAGTTAGTTTTATTAATTTTTAATTATTTTTAATAATACATCGTACTATATGAGACACGCTAAAAAATTACACGTGCTTCTGAAAAATCATGAAAACCATTTCAAATCAATATTTTTGGTTCCTATGTATTTCGAAAAAAGGAGCTTACCGAATTCGATTATACAAGGGGCCATAGTACTTATATTAGTAGCTCTAGAAGCATCTCCGGTGTCCTGGAAATTAAAATAGCCTTATTAGTTATCTGGAAATGATATTCTCTAGAGATTTCAATTTTTCCATATCAAAAATAAAATTACATAATTTAATAGAAGTAGACATATAAAGAGCAAACGTTAATCTTTTTATGTAGTATTTTATTTTTGTTGCGAAAGTAAAAAGTACCTTAATTGTGTAAATGAATACAGACAAATCTTCTCTAAATGAAGTGGCATAAAATTCTAAACACTGCTGTATCATTTTATCTTTATTTATATTGGTTATTAATTTCTTGTTTTTAGCAAAAGTAAGGATTTTCTCTACTTTGTCATTTATACTTCGCTCGATATCATTGATGTCGATTTCAGTCAATTTTTGAAAATGCCAGGTTACTGCCGATTGGCGCAACAACACAGGCCACTTTTCAAGAATTTCAGAAACAGTTGGAGGATTTTCCAAGTTATTGAGAAACTTTCTCTGTTCGGGATAGGTCTCTTCTAAGAGTAAAAAATATTCTTCATTCTCTTCAATATCTGGTTGATTTAAATGGTGTATTTTAGTTTCTGGTGTGATACTCGTTACAGGAGGTTCATAATTACAGCACATTGCTTCATTGTTCAATCGTTTCTTTTTTAAACTGGCAGATACCAGCGATTGTGTATTTTTTCGTTTATGAGGTCTATTGAGGTAATGATTTCTATCTGACAATTTCATTATTAAGGAATGTGTTCCATCTCCTATCACAACTCCATCAGAATCGCTGTCTCTAAAGGTGGATGGATATTTATCGACCATTTGCTTAGCCACATACCGAAATGCTTTCATAGGAATGTTTTGTTTAATTTGCCTCATCTCATGTACGATCAAATGGATCAGCTGATGCATATTTTGCTGATTTATCTTATGTTCTTCACATTGTGTAATAATGTCTGCAGGAATTTTTTCCCATGGTACCATAAATTTAGACCAAAGGTATTCCATATTAGTGTTGAATTCAATGGGTAGTATATTAGAAACATTCACATTTTCTATATTTGCATCTGCAGTATTGTTTAAGGTGATAACATCATGAATTAATAAATTAGTATTTGTATTAGTTATTCCAGAAGATGTACTAGATAGGCTTAAAGTTGAACCATTTGACAAAGTTTCCCATGATGAAAGCGACTGGATTGCTGGTCGCCATATTTCATCTTTGGTTAACAGGATAAACGTTTCTGTTTTTAAAGATAGAAGAACATCGTCTTCATCAACTAAAGTTCCATCTACTTCTAGTACTAAATTTGACCCATCTATCATCATCTTTTGTGATGCTAAAACAATTATACCAATAAAGTAATCAGACAGTAAAAATTATGTTAAGTACCGTATGTCCTATGATATACCAGCTAGAGGAAGTTCAATATCTCGCTTATCAATCATAAGAAATATGATAAAAGTTATAGGGTTTACTTTTTTGCATATTTACAAAATAATGTGAACTATACAGAGTGTTCCGTTACATCGTGCATATATTTGTTTTCATTATTGATTTCAGCGTAAAATGTTACGCTCCAAAACAAAGTTTTTTTTTAATCTACGACGTTTTCAATGCATGGCAAAAAATTTGAAAAAAAATACTGAAAAATTGTTCATGACAAATATTATAAAAACTTTTATGATTAACAGTTGAGTTAAAATGTTTGATAAATACAAACATAAGGGATATATGAAATGTTTAAGAGGATCTAAAGTTTATTTTTATTTATAGACGATTTTATAAGGAGGTATCTATTAACTTGCTATTCTTAAAACATTTAAAATTCCTTGTTTTTTTCAAATTGACCATCCAGTATATTATTTCACTATTTGGTATTTTTTACTAACAATAAAACATACCTAGGTACTAAAAATTATATTTATTGACCAATTTTTATTTTAATTGATAGCCTAAAAATAACAGGGATAAAAAATCGTTGGACTTCCACACACAAATGGGCCACCATGTATAAAAATTCATATTGTAACAGCTTATAAGTTATCTTAAGTTGAAAAACGTCAATGAAAAGCCTAGGTTTTTATCTAATGCCAATCAAATTTAGAAGTTATAGAGTAACAAAATTGTGTGTTAAACTGAATGGAATTATACTTGGCGGAAGTTTAAAATTAATTTATTTATTGCGATTAAGTTCGAGATTTGATTTCCTTGGCTTTAAAAACTATTGTAGAAGTAAGAAACATAAAAAATATTTTACCTTTTACGACTACCTGCAGTAGTAAATCATTAATATCCTCTACAACAACTACAAACTTTTTATCTCTATTTAGATTCCATATTTTAAAAAAATGTTTGTCCATCTTTTCCAAAATAAATATAAATTTTAATTCTCGTATTATCTTACTGTGTGCTAAAAATAAAAGAACATTTACCAAAAGTAAATAACAATCAATTTTGTCAACATTAAAGGCCAAAAGAAGTTTAAAAAATGATCTCATGCATCTGAAATAAAATGTGAAAAGTCACTTGATAAGCAAATCAAAAAGACACAAATTTTTTTCTACATAAATTGGTAAAAAACTTTTTAAAAGAATGTTATTATTAATTTTTACTTTTTTTGTTTTGCTTTTTTACACATTTTTACTCAAGGGCTCACATAAACCTAGTGTCTTGAAAAATAAGATTTGGGATAGGCTATATTTTAAAAAATGTAAAAAAGTATCAATCACATATTATTTATTGGTTTTTGCGGAGTAAATAAACATTTATATTAAAAAAAAAGCAAAAATGTTCAACATTTGTGCAGTATGAGCTAACATTAAATCGCTGTAACTTTTGTTACCACGTTGAATTTTTTAATAAATTTTTCATCTATAATACCACTATAGTGTCTAAATTATTTCCAGATAATAATTTAGACACGTGTGGTATTCGATAAGAAAATTTTACACCAAAATATGAAAATTTCAAAACTTCACAGGCATAGTTTTTTGGTATTAAATAAAATATTAACAACAATTGAAATGGAAAATGTTTAATCACCCGTCACATCGCGTGGTAGTATCAAATGTAAAAACATTTTCAGTGTAATTTCAATCAGGGTACCCACTATGAGAAAAATTTCTGTAAATTTTTCTGGTTGTCATGGAGACGTTTTTGAACAAGAGCATTTATTTGGTTATAAAATATTGGTGTGAAATTTTCATATATTATACAATTTGAAAATTCTCGAAACTCGACGTAATGCCTAAAAAATAATAGCACTCGATCTGCGGTCTCGTGGTGTTTCAGGCAATACGTTTCGTATAATCTAGAATTTTCATTTGTTAAGTTGTATATAGATAGACCATATCATGAAATAAAAAAATATTGCTAAAATGAGCCGTGATGAATAAAAATATTGACAACTGTCAGATTTTGAAGTGATCATAGTTACCTATCTAATCGCAGTTTTGACATAAGTGAATATACGAACTCTTGTAAAATCGATTATACAAGGGTTCATATATTTACGTCATAATAAGTAAATACCGGCTGTAATAGATAAGAACTATACGGAAAATCGAGCGTTTTCATTGGTTCATATTTCAATAAGTGATATAGTCATCATAATTCTCTTAATTAGTATACTTATAGAAATAATATTCAGAAAAATAATTATTTTTCTCTACGATCACTATCCAAAGTAGGCTTTTGTACATTTAAATCTAACTGGAAAGTTGACGTTTTCCGTGAATTGTCAAAGTTTGACATTATTGATGGACGGAAAGTTACTTTTTTCAAACGCCTATTTTCATTAAAAAGGTTGTTATGATAAAGCTAATCGGTATTTTAAAACAAAAAACTAATTTTTCTTAATATTTAAATGATAATTTAAATATTAAAAAATAAATTACTTTGTTTTTAACCCTGTAGAGCGTAATGGATTGGTCTTTCAATCTAAAGGTCGTGAGTTCAATCCTCACCTGTTAATTTTTTTTATTTTAAACTGATTTTTTTATTTGTAAAATTAAAACTTTTAAAACAGTGTATGAGCCATCAATTTGCCATTAAGAAAATTCTAACCGATCTTAGAAGTTATTTTTAAGATTTACTTACTAACACATATTTTTTATGCTAATCATAAAATTAATCTTCAAGAAATCAGGCAACACAATATACACAAAATATACTTTTCGTTAGTTAGTCAAGTTAGCCATGTATGTCAAATTAACAAAGTAAAATTTGAATTCGGAAAAATAAAACTATATACTTTTAATATCATGTGATCGTAGAAAAAATCTTCTGTGTAATTCGAGTAGAAAGCTATTTGCTGCTTATGATAAAATGCTGCACTTCGCTGTGGACCGCACAACTTTCTGACTAAAACGGCAAAGTAGCACTTTCCGCTCTTAATACACAAATAGCTATTGAAAATTATGGACGTATGTATATGACCCAATAAAACACTTAAAATGTTTCATATGGAGCTGACTTAAAATAATATTTATAGATATCACCATTAGCTTTATATTGTAGCAGTGGTTCTGGATTAAGAAGCTCTTCGTATTTTATTAAAATACTTTCATCGTTAAAATCTGATTCATAATACAAACCATCAACCTCGTTATAGAATAATAGCTTCTTCTGCCCAATAAAATATAATCTGTCGAAGCTTTCATTTATTATTATAAAATATATTTTGCATGTTAAATATAATCCATATTCATTTTTATGGTAACAAACGATACTGTTTTTGCTATATGTTAACGATCTATAGGTAGCTTTCAATGCGATAAAACAGTTTTTAGATGAAATGTATAAATTTATAAGTTTTTTTACATAAAACGGGTAGTCGTTATTATTATTATTATTATATTGCTTTTCGTTTTCAGAATAGATATTGTCATTATAAACCAAATTTTGTGACAAATTGTATGCTTGCAGCAATTGATGTTTTTCTGTTAAAGAAAATAAGACATTTTTAAAATTAGAAGTATGTTTAACAGCATTTTTAAAATATAAATGTTTACTCTCAAACCTTAATGTCCACAGATGTCTTAAAGGACCTATTTGTTGACATAGATCTGCGAAATGTGTCATGTAATGATGTTTAGGCTTAAATCTTTCATCCGGGAACAGTTCATTACGAAAAATAATATATTCAGATATGAGGGTACGTAAAATGGAAATTTGTGAAACAGAAAGTTTGAATCCCAGTATAATATTATTTATTTTTCGTAAAATAAGGAACAATTTCCAGTAGGGATCTGATAATAATGTATTTATTTCTTTATGGTTATCTAAAATAAAGGGCAAAACAATTACAAACATCATATTTTGTGATAAGGTACCATGCAACTTCTCTCCTTTTAATAAAGGTAAATGTAATTTTCCTTCTTCCTCTAATAGAAACACCTTAATTTTTTGATTCAAGAAGTCTAAACTTAAAATCTTCTTTGAAAATAATTTATTTAAAATCAACATTACATCATGTGCGATTACTCCTTCATATAAGTCATGGGCAATACATGGACTTAAACCTGGTTGGCATACGTGAAAATGAGATAATTTGTTAAGGACGGAATTATGTTTTACTCCCCTATAAGCTTTGCCACATGTTTCAGACATGTTAACATCATACATATATGAATCTTTAGTACGTTTATCATATTTACAACAAATAGTACTTGAATCGAGATTTTGAATGTAACAAAAGCGACAGAAATAACTGTTTGGGTGGAAATTTTCATTAAAACCACCGATTTGATGGTTTCCCAAATTATCACCAACTACCACAGCTAGGGAACCTCGAATTGTTTTATTTTCAATCAGTACTCCTTTATCCTCTAAAATTTTAAGATCTTTAATGATTTCATGAAGCAATAAATGACTGGGAACTTTTTTAAAATCCTTTTCATAAATTAGAGCTACTAATACAATTTGCTCTACTTTAGAGCGATGCCAAGTAGGTATATTTCCTATAACCATGTAAATACCAACTATTTTGTGTTTTATTTTTGAAGAGCCTAGGGGGTTACAAATTTCGAATGAATCTTGGTATAGTATTATCTGAAGGGCATCCTCATTTTCCAAAAAAAAAGGATTATTTTTAAACACTAAGCCATCGCGAACATCAGAGATACTATCTGCTAACGATTTAGTGGGTGAAAAATACTGTTTACTAAAGTTTTCATTATTAAATAATGATTTTATATTGTCAACAATTGATACATAATAGAAAAAAGATTTTTCACAAATTTCAATTTTTTTAGGAGCAACATAATTAAATTTATTTTTATAAAATTTATGCCGTATAAATTTTGACCTCAAGTATCCAGTTTTTAAGTCGTGAGCTTTACTAAACAAATCATTTTTAATCATATCCGGAGTAATCAAAATTTCATTGTGGCCCAAAAGCTTAGTAATGTAGCTTCTATTAATATCATTAATATCTATCATCCCATCTATAAAAAATTGCAAACTTTTATTAGTAACAAAAAACTTTGATTCTAAAGCTAAATACAAAGAACTAATGATGTTTTGACTTAATTTTTCTAAATGCTGAAAAGTATGATTTTCTAAAACAAATTCATCCGCAAGGCTTACTTCATTATCAACATTACTTAAAAAATCAGGTTTACACTTAGTCACGTTAACATCAGTATTAGCATTGTGCGACCTGAGAATATGGTTACTTAAATTTGGGACCTTGTCGTATCGTGTTTTAGATTTGCAGTTTTGAAAAGGACATTTCATTGAAATTCCAGATTTAATATGATCATACAAATGTTTGGAAAATAACTTTTTATTATGATCTACAAATTTACAACCTTCTACACGACATTTGTATCTTTCATCTAAAAGCTTCATTTGTGTTTTTTCATTCGAATGATTTCGAACTATGTGACTTTTGTAGTTAACATAGCTGCTTAAAAATGCATGACAGTTAGTTCGAATGCATTTAAATTTTACGTTAGACACATTTCTGTGAAAATACTGATGCAGTTCATATTTTTTAATTAGTCTGAATGAAATACCACATATTTTACATATAAACATAATATTAAAATAAACGTTTTTTACTTACCCTAATAATATAAAACTTTGGACCATTACAAACAACACATCACACACCAAGCAGAAAGCACAATAATGCAACTGATGCGACGTAACAATTCATGTCCAAGCTCGTTAGAGACTTACGCGTCATACAAACTTTTGATTGGTGCGGAGACACAAGGATCTTGAGAAATCACAACACTCTTGTAATTTCACAGTATAGCTGTATAGCTTGTAACGATGCAAGGTGCTCCATCAAAATACAAGGTGGATCACCGAAAATTTGCGACTTAGGTTTTTTCGTGTTGATGTAAAAAATAAAAAAATGCTCGCCAGGTCGTTCTTAGTTTGGAGAGGGATACTTTTTTCTAATTGCAGCATCGGAACTTCAACTCTTGGGCAGCGGGGCAAACAACCTCTACAATTTAAATAGGTAAAGTACCAAGGTTGACACATCATTGAAAATGTAATTTGATGGAGAATGTGGCAATAAGATTTATTCATAGTGCCCTTCAGTTTTATAAAAAAAACTGTTATTACTATAAAGTGTGACACTTAATTTGAAAGCTAATTTTATTATTAATTAAATAAACATTTGCAACAAAATAAAGTTAGCAATAATACAAACAATGACTATATTTCACTATGTTGCTAGTGCAATATGGAGATACCTAGAATAATGTTATGTGGTACATTGAAAAAGTTATAAAATTATCTTTTAAATGAAAAAATACACTTTACAATAGTTAACAATTTTTACAAGCCAAAGGGGGCTAAATCAAAAGTAAAGCAATGAATAGCCTTATGATTGAATTTTAGGGGTTGTTCACCCTACTGCTTAAAGTGCTTATGTTGCAATAAAAAAAAGAAAAGTTTCACTATAAACCATATAGATTTTTTCGAGCACCTTTTTGTTTTTTTGCATTAAAACTTAAAAAAAACCTGATAAAAGGAAATATTTTGGTGGCTCACCATGTATATTGAATGATTAACACAATTATGGAATTTTACAAAATTCTTGTGAAATTAAGATGCTAAAACGGCCTAAGTATATTATAACTCTGTATTATATATGTGAATAACTAGATTTAATTGTATTTTTACGAGTGTAAATTCACAGAATAAATATTGTATCTCTACAAAATATTTGTAAATTAACCTATATATTTTTATTTTGACAAAATTATTGTAAAAATCCATATATTTTTTAACAATTACTGCATATATGTAATTTTACAGATTAATTGTTACATTCCACAATGTGAAGCGAACTTATAGATGTTGAAAATTTACAAAACATGTATGAATCCGTTCATATATTTGTATTTTCACAAGATTATTGTAAGATTCTTTTATCAGTTAAAATAACAAGGTAATCGTATAATTTTAAACGATTATTATTGTAAAATTGCAAGGTTGATACTTACCTAAATATTGTTAATTTACAGGACATTAGTAAATTAACTCATAGATCTGTAACAATACTAAAACATTTGTGTTTTCACTTTTTAATTTCCCACAAAAATGTAAAAATGCAAATAAATACGTATTTTTTATACAATTATAACTTTTTTTCCTCTAAAAATTATTTTTAGTAAAAAAGTTTATAATTTTAAGAAGGGTGTAACCCTTTCTACAGTAAAAATCACTATAAATTACATTTACAACCATTAAGTTGTGAGACTTGCAGATAGTATCATAAGCTTTCCAAATTCTGGTAAACAATTTATTTTCATTGCACAAGGATCTTGAAAAAACACATCTCTAATAAAATTCATGTGAAATTAAGATGCTAAAACGGTCTAAGTATATTGTAATTCTACATTGTATGTATGAATAACAGGAAATGTACGTATTTTTACAAGGCAATGTAAATTCACAAATGGTATGTAAAATTACATGTGTAAAACGGATTTAAAAATATTGTATAACTACAAAATATTTGTAAATTAACCCATATACTTTTAATTTGACAGGAATATTGTAAAAATTATTTTATTTTCTATTAATTACAGCAATAATGTAATTTTACAGAATTATTGTTAGATTACAAATGGATATTGTACTTACGGATATTGTAAATTTACAAGGCATTTGTGAATCAACCAATATCTTTGAATTTTTACGAGGTTATTGTAAAAACACTTTCATCATTTAAGATTACATGGTAATAAGACTAACATCATATATTTTTACATATCTCTTGTAAAATTGCAAGTTTAAAACGTACCAAAATATTGTAAATCTACAGGCGACTTGTGAATTAATTCATATAACTGTAATAATACTAAAAGTCCTGTGGTTTTACCTTTGATTATTCCTCTAAAACTGTAAAAATGCAAGTAAATTAGATATACCTCAAATAAACTCGTATTTTTACATTAAGAAAAGTATTTTTAGCAAAAAGTTTGTACTTTTAAGAACAATCGAATCCTTTTTACAGTAAAAATCACTGTAAGTTATATTTACAATCATTATGTTGTGAAATTTACAGTTATTATCAAAGTTTTTTTACATTGTAGGCACCAAATTTTTTTCAGTGTATATTCCTATATTAATAACACTTCACTAAACCCACAGTAGGCGATGAAATCCAATATATTACTCAAAGTCATGACGTAGCTGTGTTTTTCTTATTGTAATCTGAACCTACATAGCGTTCACATATGCAGAAGTAGAAACGATATCAATGTTGGCAGTCATAGGTCGGGTCACCGATCAGTAGAGTATCGACTGGTAACTGGTAACATCGATGTTTCTCTTCCTACATAAGCAAACACCATTTATTATTTACTTTAATACAAGCAAAGCAGATTTAATCTTGCGAGCACAATATAATAGTTTTATAAGTCTAGATTTTGAAGCTATTTAGGTATTTAAATGAAATAAAATATTGTAAACTTGTGTGTATTTTTATTTACTTTAACAACGAATGATAAAAGTGAATTTAATTTATTTTATAATATCATAGCTAAATATAGAACAAATGTCTAATTGTTCAGTAAAACTCTACGGAGTAAAATTTATGAAGTAACAAAACTTGTTGTCATAGAAGCTGTACCATTTTTGCAACATCCTCCAGATTCGCTCTTACAGCATTTCTTCTTATTCTTGCTAGATACGCAAGATTTAGAATTACGTTCTCTGCGTTCGTCGGAACAATCGTTGAAAGTTCTTGGTTCTTTGCAACATTTTGCATCAACCTTACAGTTACAGCTACAGTTAATATTTATCCTGCAGCACGACGTCTCATCTTTGCAGCAATCAACAGAAGTATTATTACAGCAGGAGCTAGCATTTTCAACTTTACAGCAACTTTTATTCACCTTGTCGCAATAATTTTTTATTTTAATACAGGTATTTTCTTTGCAGCAAGTGATTTCATCTTTGCAGCAATCACCAGAAATTTTCTTAAAGCACTTATCCGCGTTTTCATTTTTGCTGCAATAATAAAGAGTTTTTTTACAGCATTCGCACTCGCATCCATTTTGGTAACAATTATCTTTGCTGCAACAATTTCCATCCTTGCAGCAATTAGAGGTTGGACCTTTGCACCAACCAATAGATGATTTTTTTGAGCATTCGCAAGCCTTTTTATTTTTGCAACAGCCTTTGTTGGAGTTTCCATTTTTGCAGCAACAAGATGAATCTTCGAAACACTCTAATTTTTTATTTTTTTCATTTGCGCAGCAGCTTCTATTACAATTATTACAGGCGCAATTTCCATCCTTCGAGCAAGAAGTTCCATCATCGGAAGTTTTGTTACGGCATTCACCAGTAAAGCAGCAAGATCCTTCTTTGCAACAATCAGAGGTTAGCTCTTTGCAGCCATCAGACGTTGGTTCTTCACAGCATGTACAGATACAACTATTTCCTTCTTTACAGCATTCTTTCTTCCCTTTGCAGGTTGATGTCTTATCTATGCAACATGTAGTTGTTTGCCTGCAACAAGGACAATTAGTACCAGTCAATTGTTGATCACTGGAAGTTGTAGATGATCTTTCGCAGCATCCTTTTTGGACTTCAGAAGCTGTGTTTTCACAACAAGATTGGTCTGTAATAAAAAGAAAATAATAAAATAAAAATAAATGAGTTTCCTTTGTAGGTTAAAAAATATATTTATTTAAAATGAATATATTGTCATAAGTGATATATGACAGTATTCTAACACAATGAAAACAAATTATATAAAAATATGGATATCATTTTGGATATTAAAAACATTAGAAAATTATTGAAATTTTTCCTATATTTTATTAAAAATTGGTACATAATTAATTTTTTTAAGATATATATTCAAATTTAACTTAATATACTACCCTTGAGTGTAAATTATTGAAATAATATCTATACATTTTTCTTCTTTCATCCTCAAATTAAAAGAAAAATAGCACTTAATATTTTGACAGACATCAAACTCATGAAATGAGAATATCAAAAAACAAACCATAACAGAAAATTGAGTGTCTATAAATTACCAGTTTTTTATAAAAAAAAATAAAATAGATCCATTAGATATAAAAATTGTTATAGAAATATTAGTAAAAAGGATTGTTATTGAAATAATTAAAGTTGTAGGTGGTATCTTAGCACAAGGTAAATTTAACAGTTTTTAAAACCTAAAATATATTTGGATAGAAATAAATATACATTTTGTTTCAAAATTATTATGTTGTTGGCAGTATGAAAAAATATCTTGAACACTCGGTATATTGTTAAATTTAAAGAAAAGTTTTTAAAGTATTAATATAAAAACGAATGTTTATTTTTGAGAGTATATCAATAATTAAAATTTAACAAAAAATAAAATATAAATATTTGTGGAGAGTAAAATTATTTTTAAATTTCTTGTGAATATTTTTTATATAAGAATAAAATTTTTACTTACTTGACATTTTTATCAGTGTTTGCTATAACAGTTATAACAAGACTTCAGTAAATGAACGACTAATTAGGTATGATTCACAAATTTATTTTACAGTAATTTTATACCAAGTAGAGATAGTTCGTAATAAGCACCGAGTGCAAAAGTGGTGGCGATTTATTGTTTACATTTTACGCCGTGTTCAAAACATTTTAATTTCAGAGATAGTCAGTCAGGTTGCATTTTTATGTTTGCAATAATAGATTCCTTCGTACGTTGTTGGTGCAGTGTTAATTACACCACCTTATTTACCAGTTTACTTCAACT